>CM059439.1:38062601-38577601 GCA_030390025.1 Squalus acanthias | reverse complement strand
AGGAGGAGGCAGGTTGTTTTGACCCTGAGATCAGAAGATACCATTATTAGTTGTCATTGTAAAAGGCTAAAAATGGGCAAGAGAAGGTACTGACTCATATTAACAGCAGCTCAACGAGATTACAGCTGTGGGTGTACCAACAAAGTAGCTTTTTGCCTGTTAGTCTGATCAGTTGTTATGTCAAAGCAGAAGAGGCAGCAACATGTTTATTACTACGGACTGATTCATAAGGGTAGATTTGAACTATCAGGCAGATGGCCCGCTGAGCAGGCAAGCCAGCCGCCCAATCGCTTTACGCAGGAGGACCGGTACATTTCCAGGGCTGGCCCTCATTAACGCCGATGCGGAAAGTCGTATGCCTCAAATGTGTGTCCTGAAGCACCTCTCTGACTCTGGGCTGGTGCAATATCGGGCAGCCCAGAGGCTATGCCACAGTTCACTAAATAATCAAAAGGGTTTTGCAGTTTTGTGGCAGACGCTAAGACAGATAAGTACCAACAGTAATCCTGGGGGATTTCAATCTTCCTCATATTGACTGAAGTGCACAATGGGGAGAAGTGGAGAACTGGCTTAAATAATTGCGAATCCTCTTGTGGAAATTTTTGAGAGTTTACTGGATTCAGGCCAATTCCAAGAGTACTGGAAGATAGCTAATGTGACTCCTATCTTCAAAAAAGGGGCAAGGGATAAACCATCAAATTATAGACCTGTAGGCTTTACCTCCACTGTTGGGAAAGTGTTTGAAAGTATTATGAAGAATAATATAAACATAAGAACATAAGAAATAGGAGCAGGAGTAGGCCATTCGGCCCCTTGAGCCTGCTCTGCCATTCAATTAAATCATGGCTGATCTTCTACCTCAACTCCACTTTCCTGCACTATCCCCATATCTTTTGATTCCCTTAATATTCAAAAATCTATCAATCTCTGTCTTGAATAGACTCAACAACTGAGCCTCCACAGCCCTCTGGGGTAGAGAACGCCAAAGATTTACCACCTTCTGAGTGAAGAAATTTCTCCTCATCTCAGTCCTAATTCTGAGACTGTGACCCCTGGTTCTAGACTCCCCAGCCAGGGGAAACATCCTCCCTGCATCTACCCTGTCAAGCCCTGTAAGAATTTTGTCTGTTTCAATGAGATCACCTCTCATTCATCTAAACTCTAGAGAATATAGGCCTAGTCTACTCAATCTCTCCTCATAGGACAATCCCCCATATGTAAGAAAACTACTAGGCACTTGGTCTAAGCGTTAAACAAAGCTTTAATCAACTGTTTTTCAACATGGAGATCTAGTTGTGTCCTTCACTAGTTCCTGTTAAGGAATGTCCTGAGCAAGCTGGGCCCATGCCCGAGTATTTATACTCTCCCTGGACAGCGCCACCAGCAGGCCGCCCAGTATTACTTCATAAGTCATTTCCACATGAATGACAAGGTTCATGTCACCCCCCATCCCAGGAATCAGTCTGGTGAACCTTCATTGCACTCCCTCTATGGCAAGTATATCCTTCCTTAGGTAAGGAGACCAAAGGAGCATTTTGAGGGGTATGGCCTAATCTGTGACAGACAGCATGGTATCAGAATTAGGAGGTCATGTTTAACTCATTTATTGGATTTCTTTGGAGGGGGTACAGAGAAGGGCTTTACGATAGATCTCAGAACTTAAGAGAATGATGCAAGAGGAAAGATTGACTACTCTGGGACTTTACTGTCTTAAAATGAGAAAAGTAAGCTGGGTTATGATAGAAGTGTTTAGAATTATGAAAATTTTGTACAAATTTGATCCAAGTAAGCTTTTCTGTCATGCATATTTAAGTACAAGGGGTCATATTTACAAATTAAGGATAACAAAACGATTTTACTAAAAGGGTGGTAAGTATGTGAAAACAGATTAGCAGCATTGGTGGTGGAACAAGAAACCTTAATGGGTTTCAAGAAGAAACTAGACAGGTTATTGTCAACAAATGGGATTCAGGGTTATTAGAAACGCACCAAGGGAATACTGTAGTTAGGTGGACTAGATGGATTGAAGGTCTTCTCATGCCTGAAACTCTTACTATGGTTGCGATTTTCCCTACCTGGGCAGGTCCGTGGCGGGCGACGTCGGTGGCGGGCTGCGAGCCCATTGCTGCCTGCATCCCGCTGCAAAAAAAGACTTTGCTGTAATGGGGCTTGTTAAGCCCGCCCAGCACATTACCCAGCCCAATTAAAAGGTGCGGGTCTGGAGACGTCAGCGCTGACGCGTTTGGTGCCGGTATATTTAAAGGGGCTGTGGCCCCATTTCATTTGAATGCTCATTTAGGAGTGTGCAAGCTACTATGAGTACTTGTTTGTTTATAAGATGAGTTCATAGAGGCAGAGGGCTGCTCCACGATTCTGTGATGACTCCCTCCATGTGCTTGTGGAGGGAGTCTGAGCGCACAGGGAGGTTCTCTTCCCTGCCAGTGGCTGTAAGAGACCTCCCCAGGAGACCAAGGCAGCCTGGCTCCAGATTGCACAGGAGGTCACAAGCAGGTCTGTGGTCATGAGGACCTGGGTGCAGTGCCGCAAGCATTTCAATGATCTTGTAAGATCAGGAAAAGTGAGTATAAAGCCACATTTACCTTCATGCTGCTGCGCCTCTCATCACATCCCCATCACTCTTCCTTCCCAGCCCTACTCCTGCACATCCTTACTCACACCAACATCCCTTGCACGTCCACCCATCCCTCTCTCTCTATCTACGTTAACACATCCCCATCTCACTAGCCACCCCTCACACTCACCCTCATCCTAGTGCAATCATACCAACTAACAACACACAAGCAGGCCACTTGGTATTGCCACCCCACTCCATCATAGTCAACCTCTACAAATGTAACTCATCCATTCCTTACACTCATTCCATCACTCTAACTCAACCTTCTCTTCTTTCCCTCCTTGCAGGAAAAGAGAGCCCACAACACAAGAGAGAGGCAGAGAATGGGAGAAGGCCCTGAATCCCTAGCAATCCTCACCAGTGCGGAGAAGGCTGCCCTGGAGATCACTGGAGCGAGCGACCAGCCGGAAAGAAAGAAATAAGAAAGAAGGACTTGCATTTAAATAGCGCCTTTCACGACCACCAGACGTCTCAAAGCACTTTACAGTCAATTAAGTACTTTTGAAGTGTAGTCACTGTTGTAATGTGGGAAACGCGGCAACCAATTTGTGCACAGCAAGCTCCCACAAACAGCAATGTGATAATGACCTGATAATCTGTTTTAGTGATGTTGGTTGAGGGATAAATATTGGGCAGGACACTGGGGATAACTCCCCTGCTCTTCTTCGAAATAGTGCCATGGGATCTTTTACGTCCACCTGAGAGCAGACAGGGCCTCGGTTTAATGTTTCATTCAAAATACGGCACCTCCGACAGTGCAGCATTCCTCAGCACTGCACGGGAGTGTCAGCCTAGCTTTATATGCTCAAATTCCTGGAGTGGGACTTGAAACTCACAACCTTCATGACTCAGAGACGAGTGTGCTACCAATTGAACCACAGCTGACACTGTGGCGGACGGAGAGAGGGGCTCATCACAACAACCTGGTGGCAGAATCAGTTTCCATACAGCTATATGGCATTCATCAGTCACTCATATGGGGGCTGATGTCAAGAGACATTGAATGTTCATCATGTGCATAATGGTATCTGTATGCAATCAACATATAGGCCCGTATTTTCCGATCGCAGGCCTTACCTGAGGGCTCCCGGGAGGCACAGAGTTCCGATGCTGGGCCTCTCCAAACTGCCGGTGTGCAAGGCCCACGTATCCCAGAGGCACAGGTAGTTCGCAACATCCCTGGGATCACGTGGGCCATGGGGAGCCAATCACAGAAGGGAATCTCCCTTCATACATTTGACAGGAAGACCTGTCGAATATATGAATGGAGATCACCCCCAAAACATAGTAAAACTTTAAATAAATTTTTAAAAAAATCACATTTTTAAAATGACTTGAAAGTACAATAAATTAACTATTTTAAACAAAACTTTAAATTTTTCAAAAAAATCATTAAAGTTTTTTAACAGGGCTAAAAATAAACTTACCTTTTCTTAAAGTATTTTTAAATGATAAATCAGTGGAAATTTTTTTTTCAAAACTTTTTTCAACTCTTATCCTGGTAAAAGCAGGCCTTACGCCTAAGGGTTTTTTGCGGGCGAGGGTCTCCAAAAAGCGGAACTATCCGCCCGCAGAGGCCCTTCTCCTGGGCAGGCGGAGGATCTGTCAAGCCCTTTCTTGACAGATTGGAAATGCCGGTTTCCAGCGCATGCGCAGTGCATGCCTGAAACCGGCATTTCCAATGTCCCTACAGGTGGGTACACAGCGCGTAACCACCCATAGGGATTGGAATATCCGGCCCAATATATATCTAACTGATCTCTTTACTCTCACACAGGTCCATCAAGAGCCCCCCGCACTGTCCAGTAGGAAGAGCAAGAGCCCTCCTCAGAGGAGCCTCCAGCCTCTGAGGGCGCAGCATCACCTGAGACAAGGCGACCCAGCACCAGCGCAAATACGCACACCTCGGTAGGTCCCTCGCGACATAGAGTAGTGTTGTCACCTGGTGTCTCACACAGCACACGTGAGCAAGAGGAGATGGTGCAGACAGGGTTAGCAGTGGAGACTCCTCGTCGGAGGGCGCAGGAGTCTCCTAGCTCTGCCCAGCTGCATGCAGATGCTGAGCCTCAGGGACCACCCAGGAAGAGGGCGATCCTGGAGCTGCAGGAACAAGTGCAGGAGACTCTGACAGGTTTTGCAAGCGCGGTGAGTGTGAGTGCTCAGAGAATCGAGGAGTCTTTCTCCAAGATGAGCACCATCATGACACAGGCAATCACGGCTGAAGGTTCCTTCATGGATAGGATGGCCACCTGCATGGAGGACCTAATGCGCCAGTCGCACGAGCACATGGTCTTTATGCAAAATAGATGGGCATCTATGGAGGATGGATGGCTATCTATGGAAAGTAGATGGACATCTATGGAACATAGATTGGCATCTATGGAGGATAGAAACCAGAGGCTCATAGACGTCCTTTCTAGGAGGGATGTCAGTGTAGACGTGGGTCCTCAGGGCCCCACTGCTGTGCAGCAAGTGCTCTCCAGCTCTTTGTTAGCAGGGAAGTGCGGGTAGCCCATGAGAGGGATGATGGTGGGAGGGGACATGAAAGTAGGGGCTCTTCTCCAAGTGCTCACACTTCTCCCCCCGTGCCAACCCCTCGGTCAGAGCCCCAGATGCCTCCCCAGACAGCGGACGCCGAGGCCGCCACTGCACAGTCGCAGGAGGAGCAGACTTGGTGGGGTTCTCACAGGCTCCAAAACCCAGAGGATGACCACAAAAGGCGTCTAAGCAGGCGCAGCAGAGAAGTGAGGAGGCTGCCACTACCTCTGCTGAAGCCACAGGGGTACCACCACGTAGAAGCACACGGAAAGAAAGATGCCACACAAGTAGAGTCACAAGGGTAGTCACTTGGGTGTTTTCTTAATTTGTTTTTTAATTCGTTCATGGGATGTTTTTATGGGATGTGGGCATCGCTGGCAAGGCCAGCATTTATTGCCCATCTCTAGTTGCCCTTGAAAAGGTGGTGGTGAGCCGCCTTCTTGGACCGCTGCAGTCCATGTGGTGAAGGTACTCCCAAAGTGCTGTTAGGGAGGGAGTTCCAGTATTTTGACCCAGCGATGATGAAGGAACGGCGATATACTTCCAAGTCGGGATGGTGTGTGACTTGGAGGGAAACTTGGAGGTGGTGGTGTTCCCATGCGCCTGCTGCCCTTGTTCTTCTAGATGGAAGGGGTCGTGGGTTTGGGAGGTGCTGCCGAAGAAGCCTTGGCGAGTTGCTGCAGTGCATCTTGTAGATGGTACACACAGCAGCCACGGTGCGCCGGTGGTGGAGGAAGTGAATGTTTAAGGCGGTGGATAGGGTGCCAATCAAGCGGGCTGCTTTGTCTTGGATGGTGTCGAGCTTCTTGAGTGTTGTTGCAGCTGCACTCATCCAGGCAAGTGGAGAGTATTCCATCACATTCCTGACTTGTGCCTTGTAGATGGTGGAAAGGCTTTGGGGAGTCAGGAGGTGAGACATTCGCCGCAGAATACCCAGCCTCTGACCTGCTCTTGTTGCCACAGTATTTATGCGGCTGGTCCAGTTAAGTTTCTGGTCAATAGCGACCCCCAGGATATTGATGGTGGGGGATTCGGCAATGGTAATGCCGTTGAATGTCAAGGGGCGGTGGTTAGACTCTTGCTTGTTGGAGAGAGTCATTGCCGGGCACTTGTGTGGTGCGAATATTACCTGCTACTTATCAGCCCAAGCCTGAATGTCGTCCAGGACTTGCTGCATGCGGGCATGCACTGCTTCATTATCTGAGGAGTTGCGAATGACACTGAACACTGTGCAGTCATCAGCGAACATCCCCACTTCTGAGCTTATGATGGAGGGAAGGTCATTGATGAAGCAGCTGAAGATGGTTGGGCCGAGGACACTGCCCTGAGGGAATGGTAGCGTAGTGGTAATGTCACTGGGCTAGTAATCCAGAGGCCTGGACTAATGATCCAGACACGTGAGTTCAAATGCCACCACGGCAGGTGGGGAATTTAAATTCAGTTAATTGAAATAAATCTGGAATAAAAAGCTAGTATCATTAATGGTAGCTATGAAACTATCAGATTGTCGTAAAAATCCATCTGGTTCACTAATGTCCTTTAGGGAAGGAATCTGCCGTCCTTACCTGGTCTGGCCTATATGTGACTCCAGACCCACAGCAATGTGGTTGACTCTTAACTGCCCTCTGAAATGGCCTAGCAAGTCACTCAGTTGTAACTAACCGCTACAAAACTGGATGGACCACCTGGCATCGACCTTGGCACCGGCTACGGACATGGCAACGGCCCACCCAGCCCAGTCAACCCTGTAAAGTCCTCCTCACCAACATCTAGGGACTTGTGCCAAAATTGGGAGAGATGTCCCACAGACTAGTCAAGCAACAGCCTGACATAATCATACTCACAGAATCATACCTTTCAGCCAATGTCCCAAACTCCTCCATCACCATCCCTGGGTATGTCCTGTCCCACCGGCAGGACAGACCTACCAGGGGTGGCGGCACTGTGGTATACAGTCGGGAAGGAGTGGCCCTGGGAGTCCTCAACATTGACTCCGGACCCCATGAAGTCTCATGGCTTCAGGTCAAGCATGGGCAAGGAAACCTCCTGCTGATTACCACCTACCGCCCTCCCTCAGCTGATGAATCAGTACTCCTCCATGTTGAACACCACTGGGAAGAAGCACTGAGAGTAGCAAGGGCACAGAATGTACTCTGGGCGGAGGACTTCAATGTCCATCACCAAGAGTGGCTCGGTAGCACCACTACTGACCGAGCTGGCTGAGTCCTGAAGGACATAACTGCCAGTCTGGGCCTGTGTCAGGTGGTGAGGGAAAAACCTACTTGACCTCGTCCTCACCAATCTACCTGTCACAGATGCATCTGTCCATGACAGCATTGGCAGCAGTGACCACCACACAGTCATTGTGGAGACAAAGTCCCGTCACTGAGAACACCCTCCATCGTGTTGTGTGGCACTACCACCGTGCTAAATGGGATAGATTCAGAACAGATCTAGCAGCTCAAAACTGGGCATCCATGAGGCGCTGTGGGCCATCAGCAGCAGCAGAATTGTATTCCACCACAATCTGTAACCTCATGGCCTGGCATATCTCTCACTCTACCATTACCACCAACTCTGGTTCAACACCGAGTGTAGAAGAGCATGCCAGGAACAGCACCAGGCGTACCTAAAAATGAGGTGCCAACCTGGGGAAGCTGCAACACAGGACTACATGCATGCTAAAAAGCGGAAGCAGCATGCTATAGACAGGGCTAAGTGATCCCACAATCAACGGATCAGATCAAAGCTCTGCAGTCCTGCCACATCCAGTCGTGAATGGTGGTGGACCATTAAACAACTAACGGGAGGAGGAGGAGGTTCCATGAATATCCCCATCCTCAATGATGGTGGAGCCCAGCACGTGAGTCTAAAAGACAAGGCTGAAGCGTTTGCAACCATTTTCAGCCAGAAGTGTCGAGTGGATGATCCAAATCGGCCTACTCCCGAGGTCCCCAGCATCACAGAAGCCAGTCTTCAGCCAATTCGATTCACTCCTCGTGATATCAAGAAACGGCTGAGCGCACTGGATACAGCAAAGACTATGGGCCCCGACAACATCTCGGCTATCGTGCTGAAGACTTGTGCTCCAGAACTAGCTGTGCCTCCAGCCAAGCTGTTCCATTACAGCTACAACACTGGCATCTATCCGACAATGTGGAAAACTGCCCAGGTATGTCCTGTCCACAAAAAGCAGGACAAATCCAATCCAGCCAATTACCGCCCCATCAGTCTACTCTCAATCATGAGCAAAGTGATGGAAGATGTCATCGACAGTGCTATCAAGCAATAACCTGCTCACTCATGCCCAGTTTGGGTTCCACCAAGACCACTCGGCTCCCGACCTCATTACAGCCTTGGTCCAAACATGGACAAAGGAGCTGAATTCCAGAGGTGAGGTGAGAGTGACTACCCTTGACATCAAGGCAGCATTTGACCGAGTGTGGCATCAAGGAGCCCTAGTAAAACTGAAGTCAATGGGAATCAGGGGGAAAACGCTCCACTGACCGGAGTCATACCTAGCACAAAGGAAGATGGTTGTGGTGATTGAAGGTCAATCATCACAGCCCCAGGACATCGCTACAGGCGTTCCTCAGGGCAGTGTCCTAGGCCCAACCATCTTCAGCTGCTTCATCAATCACCTTCCTTCCAACATAAGGTCAGAAATGGCGATGTTCGCTGATGCCTGCACAGTGTTCAGCGCCATTCACAACTCTTCAGATAATGTAGCAATCCATGCCTGCATGCAACAAGACCTGGACGACATTCAGGCTTGGGCTGATAAGTGGCAGGTAACATTCGCGCTACAGAAGTGCCAGGCAATGACTATCTCCAACAAGCGAGAGTCTAACCACCTCCCCTTGACATTCAATGGCATTACCATCGCCGAATCCCCCACCATCAACATCCTGGGGGGTCACCATTGACCAGAAACTTAACTGGACCAGCCACATAAATACTGTGGCAACAAGAGCAGGTCAGAGGCTAGGTATTCTGCGGCGATTGTCTCACCTCCTGACTCCCCAAAGCCTTTCCACCATCTACAAGGCACAAGTAAGGAGTGTGATGGAATACTCTCCACTTGCCTGGATGAGTGCAGCTGCAACAACACTCAAGAAGCTCAACACCATCCAGGACAAAGCAGCCCGCTTGATTGGCACCCCATCCACCACCTTAAACATTCACTCCCTCCACCACCGGTGTACTGTGGCTGCAGTGTGTACCATCTACAAGATGCACTGCAGCAACTCGCCAAGGCTTCTTCGGCAGCACCTCCCAAACCCACGACCTCTTCCACATAGAAGGACAAGGGCAGCAGGTGCATGGGAACACCACCACCACCTCCAACTTCCCCTCCAAGTCATCCTGACTTAGAAGTATATCGCCGATCCTTCATCGTCGCTGGGTCAAAATCCTGGAACTCCCTCCCTAAAAGCACTGTGAGAGTACCTTCACCACACGGACTGCAGTGGTTCAAGAAGGCGGCTCACCACCACCTTCTCAAGGGCAATTAGGGATGGGCAATAAATGCTGGCCTTGCCAGGAACACCCAGATCCCATAAGCGAATAAAAAAACACTCCTGCAGGGATGTCCACCACAACCATCTTCCTTTGTGCTAGGTATGACTAGAGCCAGTGGAGTTTTCCCCCCAATTCTCACTGCATAAGTTTTACTAGGGCTCCTCGATGCCACACTCGGTCAAATGCTTCCTTGATGTCAAGGGCAGTCACTCTCACCTCACCTCTGGAATTCAGCTCTTTTGTCCACGTTTGGACCATGGCTGTAATGAGGTTTGGAGCCGAGTGGTCCTGGCAGAACCCAAACTGAGCATCAGTGAGCAGGTTATTGGTGAGTAAGTGCTGCTTGATAGCACTGTCGACGACACCTTCCATCACTTTGCTGATGATTGAGAGCATATTGATGGGGCTGTAATTGGCCGGATTGGATTTGTCCTGCTTTTTGTGAACAGGTCATACCTGGGCAATTTTCCACGTTGTCAGATAGATGCCAGTGTTATAGCTGTACTGGAACAGCTTGGCTAGATGCGTGGATAGTTCTGGAGCACAAATCTTCAGCATGACAGCCGGGATGTTGTCGGGGCCCACAGCCTTTGCTGTATCCAGTGCATTCAGCCGTTTCTTGATATCACGTGGAGTGAATCAAATTGGCTGAAGACTGGCTTCTGTGGTGGTGGGGACCTCAGGAGGAGGCCAATATGGATCATCCACTCGGCACTCCTGGCTGAAGATGGTTGCAAACGCATCAGCTTTGTCTTTTGCACTCACGTGCTGGGCTCCACCATCATTGAGGATGGGGACATTCATGGAGCCTCCTCCTCCCGTTAGTTGTTTAATGGTCCACCACCATTCACGACTGGATGTGGCAGGACTGCAGAGCTTTGATCTGGTCTGTTGATTGTGGGATCGCTTAGCTCTGTCTATAGCATGCTGATTCTGTTTTTTAGCATGCATGTAGTCCTGTGTTGCAGCTTCCACAGGTTGGCACCTCATTTTTAGGTATGCCTGGTGCTGCTCCTCGCATGCTCTTCTACACTCCTTATTGAACCAGGGTTGGTCCCCTGGCTTGATGGTTATTGTAGAATGAGGGATATGTTGGGCCATGAGGTTATAGATTGTGGTGGAATTCAATTCTGCTGCTGCTGATGGCCCACAGCGCCTCATGGATGGCCAGTTTTGAGCTGCTAGATCTGTTCTGAATCTATCCCATTTAACACAGTGGTAGTGCCACACAACACAATGGAGGGTGTCCTCAGTGTGAAGACAGGTCTTCGTCTCCACAATGACTGTGCGGTGGCCACTGCTACCAATGCTGTCATGGACAGATGCATCTGCGAGAAGAAGATTGGTGAGGACGAGGTCAAGTAGGTTTTTCTCTCTTGTTGGTTCACTCACCACCTGTCGCAGGCCCAGACTGGCAGTTATGTCCTTCAGAACTCGGCCAGCTCGGTCAGTAGTGGTGCTACCGAGCCACTCTTGGTGATGGACATTGAAGTCCCCCACCCAGAGTACATTCTGTGCCCTTGCTACTCTCAGTGCTTCTTCCAAGTGGTGTTCAACATGGAGGAGTACTGATTCATCAGCTGAGGGAGGCCGGAAGGTGGTAATCAGCAGTTTTCTTAAATGTTATTGTAAAGTTTAGGTTCAATTCATCTTTTGTATTATATCAGTTATTTTCAAATGTTTGCGGCCCGTTACAAATTTGTGTGCACAGTTGGAAGTGGCAGAGTGAATGGTCAGGGCTACCTTAAGCTCCAGCAATGGTGGTGACTGTGAAAAGAATGGATTGGTCATTGTAGGGATGCTTTATGGTATGGATGTGAGGAGTAGGCAACCTGGCGACGCATGTGTCAGCCACATGTATGTGCTGCGTAAAGTTAAGGAAATCTGGCCATGATGAGGCCATCCCTCACCTCATGGGCAGCAATGTGGTCGCATACTGGTGGTATCTGGACCGCCGGCTCCTCCAGGTTTTCCTCATCCTCGTCTTCCACCTGATGCTCCTCATCCTCCTCCTCTGAAGAGGCTGTGTGCTCTGCGTCTTGTTCCTCATGGAGCACTAATCCTCGCTGCTGCACTATGTTGTGCAGGGCGCAGCAGACCATGATGATTCTGGAGACCCTGGCTGGTGCGTAATGAAGGGCTCCTCCAGATCTATCCAGGCATCTGAAGCACATTTTGAGCAACCCTATTGTCTGCTCTATGACACAACTGGTGGAGATGTGGCTTTGATTATAATGTTCCTCAGCCTCAGAACTTGGCCTCTTCAAAGGTGTCATGAGCCATGTCTTCAGTGGATAGCCCTTGTCTCCAAGCAGCCAGCCGGTAGGTCTGTTTGGAGGTGCGAAGAGCTGAGGGACGGTGGACTGGCGCAGGATGAAAGAGTCATGGCAGCTTCCAGGGAACTTGGCGCACACATGCATGATGATCTTCCTATGGTTGCGGACGAACTGCACATTGAGGGAGTGGAAGCCATTGCAGTTGACAAAGACTTCTGGGTGATGATGGGATGCCCTGATGGCCACATGTGCAGTCGATGATGCCCTGTACCCATGGGAAGACAGCCAGAGTGGCAAAGTCGAGCGCACGCTCAGTAACACTGGCTTTATCAGTGGCAAAGTTTATATAATTGGCGGACTTGTCAAAGAGGGCATCGGTGACCTGTGTGATGCATCTGTGGGCGGCCGACTGCGATATGCTGCAAATGTCTGCTGCAGATCCCCAGAAGGAGCCTGAGGCGAAGAAGTTGAGGGCACTGGTGACTTTGACAGCTACTGGTAAGGGGTGTCTGCCCATTCCTTTGGGCTGCAGTTGATGCTCCAGCAATCTGCAAATGTCTGCGACGACCTGGCGCAATAGCCTGAGCCTCCTTTGGCACTGCTGCTCCGTCATGTTGAGGAAGCTCATCCTCTGCCTGTATGCCCTGTGTTGGGGGTATCGCCTCCGGCGCGGTGCAGCCCTGCGCTGATGCCCTCTGCCCTGTGCAGCTTCAGGTGGTTGAGGAGAAGGTTGGTGTTGCTGGTGTGCCTGGTTCTGCTGGTGTTGCGGCTGATCATGGTCAGATTCTGAGCACCAAGATGAGAGAGTATAAACGGTACCCATGCTGATGGAATAGATGGCAGGTGAAGTTGAGATGACAGAAGCAATCTGTCAATGGTGAGAGGTTGTTCCAATGAGCTGACACTGGATAGAGAGTTTGCTCTAAACACTTGCAACCTGCATAAAGCTCAATCTGTCTTCCAAATGCAGTAAGCAACAGCTTCTGAGCTTGGAAAGTGAACAGCTGTGAGATGGGAGCTTTTATAGCACATTTCAAGCTGTCAAGTAATCAGCTGATTCCATGGCCATTCAACTCCCACCTCAGCTTAACAGACGTGATCCCCTAGCAGTGTGGACCCTGTGGGCGAGCCGGTAAAGTCTAAAGGTGAGCTCAAATGTGTTCTTAATCATCTGTTAACAAGGTCATAATGACCTGAATTGGCTCCCCCGCTGCTGTGTCGGGTCTGCTCAGCGCTGACAGACCCGACATTTGGTAAAGGAGCATGGCGGCGGGTTGACAGCGGGGTCCCAACCTGCTGGGGTAAAAAACACTTTCTCCACCCGACCCGCCACTGATCGCGCCCGCTGCTTCCCCGCAAAATCCAGCCCTATGTTACTACGAATATGGAATTCTCGGTGACAAACCGTTGTTGAACTAGAGTTCACAATTCTTTTCAAAATAAATTAGAAAATTGTTTGTAAAAGAGGAATATTAAAGGTTATGGGGAGCAAGCAGGAGAGTGAGATTAGATTCAGTGAGGAAAAACACCAACTTGATGGGCTGAATGGCTTGTTTCTGTGCTGTAGCGTCTACCATTCTAAATGGTGATGTCTTGCAATGAAATCCCAACCAGTTGTTAATGATAGACTTTTAATTCTTACCAGTAGTTAACTCTTATTGAAATGACAAAACTTAAAAATGTTATATCTTTGTTTCATATGCATCTTAAATGCTGCCCAGTACGAACACAATAGCCACCACCATATGGTTGCTTGGTTCCTGGACCCTCATGCACACTGCAACTGACTTACCTGGATAATATGCCAACTGCTCCCAGCTCAATTTAAACCACATAGGTTACACTAAGAGTTGCTCCTCTGATTTATTATGAGAAGAGGGTATAGATACTTAGCCCCAGCAGGGCTATTAGCACAATTTCCTGATTGGGATACATAGATATTGCTAGTTAATTAATCATTGCACAATGTTTATTGTACCCTGACAATCCCTTGATTGGTTACACACAAGAGTTCTGTGATTGTCTATTTATTTCGGCAATCTCCTTTTTAATAGCATTGCACTATTTCAGACCTCAGTCCTCTTTATGTAGACTTAATGTAATTTTCTGCTATTAATTTAAAAATTATTTTAAAAAGGCGGTAGAGAGAAAACGGGGAATTACAGACCGTTAAGCCTGACATCGGTAGTGGGCAAAATGCTAGAGTCCATTATAAAAGATGTAATAGCAGAGCACTTGGAAAACAGTGACAGGATCGGACAAAGTCAACATGGATTTACAAAAGGGAAATCATGCCTGACTAATCTACTGGAATTTTTTGAGGATGTAACTGGTAGAATAGATAAGGGAGAACCAGTGGATGTGGTGTATTTGGACTTTCAGAAGGCTTTCGATAAGGTCCCGCATTAGAGATTAGCGTGCAAAGTTAAAGCACATGGGATTGAGGGTGAGGTACTGATTTGGATAGAGAACTGGTTGGCAGACAGGAAGCAAAGAGTTGGAATAAACGGGTCTTTTTCCGAGTGGCAGGCAGTGACTAGTGGGGTACCGCAGGGATCGGTGCTAGGACCCCAGCTATTCACATTATATATTAATGATCTAGACGAGGGAACTAGATGTAATATCTCTAAGTTTGCAGATGACACAAAGCTGGGTGGGCGTGTGTGCTGTGAGGAGGATTAAGAGAAACTCCAGTATGATTTGGACAGGTTGGGTGATTGGGCAGATGCATGGCAGATGCAGTATAATGTGGATAAATGCGAGGTTATCCACTTTGGTGGCAAAAACAGGAAGACAGATTATTATCTGAACGGCAATAGATTGGGAAAAGGGGAATTGCAACGAGATCTGGGAGTCCTTGTGCACCAGTCGCTGAAGGTAAGCATGCAGGTGCAGCAGGCGGTTAAGAAGGCAAATGGTATGTTGGCCTTCATAGCGAGAGGATTCGAGTACAGGAGCAAGGATGTCTTGCTGCAGTTGTACAAGGCCTTGGTGAGACCACATCTTGAGTATTGTGTGCAGTTTTGGTTGCCTTATCTGAGGAAGGATGTTCTTGCCATGGAGGGAGTGCAGCGAAGATTTACCAGACTGATACCTGGGATGGCAGGAATGACGTATGAAGAGAGATTGGGTCGATTAGGCTTATATTCGCTAGAGTTTCGAAGAATGAGAGGGGATCTCATTGAAACTTATAAAATTCTAACAGGACTAGACAGACTAGATGCAGGAAAGATGTTCCCGATGGCGGGGGAGTCCAGAACCAGAGGTCACAGTCTAAGGATAAGGGGTAAGCCATTTAGGACTGAGATGAGGAGGAATTTCTTCACCCAGAGAGTGGTGAACCTGTGGAATTCTCTACCACAGAAGGCAGTTGAGGCCAATTCATTAAATATATTCAAGAAGGAGATAGATATATTTTTTAAGGCTAAAGGGATCAAGGGATATGGGGAGAAAGCAGGGACAGGGTTCTGATTTTGGATGATCAGCCATGATCTCATTAAATGGCGGAGCAGGCTCGAGGGGCCGAATGGCCTACTCCTGCTCCTATCTTCTATGCTTCTATGCTTCTAATTCATTCTTCACAAATTTCTTTATAAATATAAAAAGGCAAATGGACAGCATGGTTAAAGAAAGAAGTAACTTGCATTTATACAGCAAATTTTACATTCTCAGCATTTTATAGGCAATAAATTACTTTTCAAGTACAGTCACTGCTGTTTTTTAGGCAAATGCAGCAGCCAATTTTCACACAGCAAAGTCCTACAATGATGCACTGGAAGGAAAGGAAAAAATAAGTACTTTACAATACTTCTCTATCATGTCAAAACTGAAGCAGGCAGACTGGAAGTGTTTGGCAAAGCGGCCACTTAATCTGTCCTTGATCTCCTCACAGTAGAGGCGACAGCACTGAGCAGTCAATACAGAATACTACATTGCAGGAAGTACACACAAATTGCTGTGTCACAAGAAAGGAGTGCTTGGAGCCCTGGACAATGGCGAGGAAAGACATTACTAAATAAATGTTTCATCTGCTGTAGTTGCATGGGACAGTCCCGGGAAGGGCAGTGGAAATTGGGAAGAATGACCAAGGTTATCCTGCAGGAAACAATCCCTTTAAAAAGTAGAGAGGGGATGGGAGGGAAGAATATACTTGATGGTGGGATTATATTGTAGATGGTGGAATGGATGGAAGATGGTGTGGCGAATGTGGAGGCTGGTGGGGTGGAAGACAAGGACAAGGGCTAGCATATTGTTGTTGTGAGAGGAAGGGGGGGAATTACAATCGAGGTATGGGAAATGGGGTAAGCACAGTTTAGGGCCCTGTGGCTGAGGGGAAATCTCAGCTAAGGAAAAAGGATTTTTGAGAAACTCTGGCTTGGAAAGTGGAGTCATCAGAGGAGGTGTTACGGAAAAGGAGAAACTGGGAGAAATAAATAGGAACCTTTGCAGGATGTAAGTGGAAAGAAGTATAATCCACATAGTTGAGAGAGTCACTGGGCTTGTAACAGATTTGTATGGCAAGCCCATTACCAGAAAGGGAGTGAGAGAAGTCCAGAAAGAGAAAGAAAGAGACAATTATCATGTAAAGTTGTGGGATGGATGGAAATTAGAGATAGTTTCCGATTGAACACACCCAGTGCAGAGCATCACCCAGTGGATGGAAAATTGTAGCGAGCTCGCCCACGATTTTCCTATTGTGGTCCTGATGGGTGAGGTTCAGTGCTGGGAATTCACACATTTGGAAATTCATCCCTTAGAAGCATACTCAATGAAATTTTCAAGATTTGAACAAGACTAGGAAGTAGCACTAACACAGTTGTCAATGTAACAGATGAAGTGGCCTGAGTATGGTTGGAGCAAAGAGTGTTATCCTGCAGAAACATAGATGTAGCTTGGACCCATGTGGGTTCCCCTAGTAACAACTTTTATATGGAGAAAGTGAGTGACCATTTCCCCTCATTTTCTTTCTGTTGTACATATTCTGGCACTGCATGAAAAGGTCTGTGTGAGTCTGTAAGAATTGATCATTGGAGTTAAACTTGAATGTGCTTCCTTCCTAATGACTTGTCTTTCCAGCTGACAAGAGTTTATTTAGAGAAGCTATGCAACTCAGGTTTGGGCAAGTTCATTTCGTTTAAAATAAATTTGAAAACTGTTGATAAAATGAAGGAATGTTATGGGCACTAAAGCACATTGATGCAGCTTATTAGTGTGGCATTACATTTTACAGACAATTTATTTTACTTTTTCTTTAACTTAACATCATGTTATTCTGGATCAATGTAATTTTCTGCTATCACTTTACTCTTCACAGATACCTTTAACACAGTTAAAATAAACAGGTTAACAACAGTGCTCTCAGAGATCAACTAGAAGCCTGTTCTTATGTATTGTTGAGAGGTCGCACAACACCAGGTTATAGTCCAACAGTTTTATTTGAAATCACAAGCTTTCGGAGCTTACTACTCCTTCGTCGGGTGTATTGTGCCAGCCAATGTCCCAGTGGCTATTTGCTGAGTAATTAAAGTTTTCAGAATGGCTTTTTCCATCAGTGATTTTCACACATGCTCTGGAGGCTTCAGAGTTCTCCTAATTAATCTACAAGAACAATAACAGCACTTGCATTTATAATAGCGCCTTCAATGTGGAAAAACAGCCCGAGGCACTGATGGGGGCAGGGGAGCAAGAAAATAGATAAAAGGAGCAAAGCAAACAAATATTGAGCCAAAAAATAACAGAAAGCGCTGGAAAAACTCAGCAGGCCAGGCAACATCCGTGGAGAGAGAAACAGAGTTAACGTTTCAGGTCGAAACCCTTCGTCAGAACTGAGAAAAAAGCAGGAAATGAAACAGAAGAAAAAGCAAGTGGGAGGCTGGGGGAGGGAATAAAAGAACAAAAGGGAAGGTTGTGAGAAGTAAAGAGACATTAAGAGATATTCAAGGCGAGACGAGATGGTAATGGGACAGGTTAAGGAACAAAGGATGGCTCTAGATGAAGTGTGAAATGCGCTGGCAGAATGAAAGACAGCTGCCATGTGGGAGAGAGAAAAAAAAAGAAAGAAAAGGCACAAACCAAAAGTGTGGCTAAAAAATATATAAAAATGGTAGAGGCCGAGGTTATAATCTGAAATTGTTAAACTCTATGTTGAGTCCAGAAGGCTGTAAAGTGCCTAATCGGAAGATGAGGTGCTGTTCCTCGAGCTACACTGAGCTTCCTTGGAACAATGCAAGAGGCCGAGGACGGTGAGGTCAGAGTGGGAGTGGAGCGGAGAATTAAAGTGACAGGCGACCAGAAGCTCGGGGTCCCCCTTACGGACTGAACGGAGGTGTTCCACAAAGCGGTCACCCAATCTGCGTTTGGTCTCCCCAATGTAGAGGAGACCACATCGTGAGCAGTGAATACAGTATACTAGATTGCAAGAAGTACAAGTAAATCGCTGTTTCACCTGGAAGGGGTGTTTGGTGCCCTGGAGAGTGGGAAGGGGGGATGTATAAGGGCAGGTGTTGCATCTCCTGCGCTTGCACGGGAAGGTGCCGGGCGAAGGGGAAGGGGTGCTGGGGGTGATAGAGGAGTGGACTAGGGTGTCTCGGAGGGAGCGGTCCCTACGGAATGCTGAAAGGGGAGGTGAGGGGAAGACGCGTTTGGTGGTGGGATCACGTTGGAGGTGGCGGAAATGGTGGAGGATGATCTGTTGAGTGTGGAGGCTGGTGGGGTGAAAGGTGAAGACAAGGGGAACTCTATCGTGGTTCCGGGAGGGAGGGGCAGGGGTGAGGGCAGAAGTGCGGGAGATAGAACGGACACGGTCGAGGGCTGTGTCAACCATGGTAGAGGGGAATCCTCGGTTGAGGAAAAAGGAAGACATGTCGGAAGCACTGGTATGGAAGGTGGCATCATCGGAGCAGATGTGGCGGAGACGGAGAAACTGGGAGAATGGAATAGAGTCCTTACAGGAGGCAGGGTGGGAGGAAGTGTAGTCCAGGTAGCTGTGGGAGTCAGTGGGCTTGTAGTGAATGTTGGTCAATAACCTATCCCCAGAGATGAAGACGGAGAAGTCGAGGAAGGGAAGGGAAGAGTCAGAGATGGACCATGTGAAGGTGAGGGAAGGGTGGAAATTGGAGGCAAAGTGAATGAAATTGTCTAATTCAGGGCAAGAGCAGGAAACGGCACCGATACAGTCATCAATGTACCGGAAAAAGAGGTGAGGGAGGGGACCCGAGTAGGACTGGAACAAAGAGTGTTCCACATATCCCACGAAAAGGCAGGCATAGCTAGGACCCATGCGGGTACCCATAGCAACACCTTTGATTTGGAGGAAATGAGTGGAGTCAAAGGAGAAGTTGTTCAATGTGAGAACAAGTTCAGCCAGGCGGAGGAGGGTGCTGGTGGATGGGGATATTGAGCCAACTTGGGAGAGCTGGAAGAGAGGAGACCGAAAACTTGGTTGAAAAGATTGGTTTTGAGAAAGTTGTTGAAGATGAAGTCAGAAGTGGAGAGGCAGAGTGGTTTAGGAAGTGAGTTCCAGAGTGTGGTTGAGGTGGCTGAATATACCAATGATGGGGCAAAGAGAGAGCAGGGGTGGGTTGCTCAAAAGGCTTGAGTTGGAGGATTTGAGGGCACAGGGCAGAATGTAAAGCTGGAGGAGGTTGCAGAGGTGAGATGGGTTCAGAGGTGAGATGGGTTAAGGCCATGGAAGGTTTTGAAGATTGAGGATGAGAATTTTAAATTCACTGCAATGACAGACAGGGAAACAATGTGGATCAGCAAGGACAGAGACAATGGGCAAGTAAGATTTAGCTTTGGGCAGGATACAGGCAGCTGAGTTTTGAATAAGTTGGAGTTAATGGAGGGTGGATGATGAGAGAGTAGCAAGGAGAACATTGAAGACATTGAGTTTAGAAGTGATAAAAGATAGGGGAAAGGTGAGCAATGTTGAGCAGTTGAAAGTAAGTGGTCTTGGTGTAGGATAAGATGTGGGGTTCGCAGCCAAAGTTTAGTACAGCCTTGTTCACAGCCTGAATAACTGGCCGGGAGGATAATGGAGTCAATGACAAGAGACGGGAGTTTATGGCAGGGGCAGAAAATGATGGGATCAGCCTTCCCAATATTTCGTTGGAGGAAATTTTGACTCATTCACAACTTGGTGTCAGTCAGACAATTTGACAGTGCAAGGGAAGTGGTGAAGATGGAGATATAAGTGTCCTCAGCACACATATGAAAGCTGACCCCATGTTTGTGGATGATGTCATCAAGGCAGCATATAGATTAAGAGAAAGCAAGGTTGGATCATTGGGGAACTCCAGAGGTGATTATGCGGGATGGGAAGAGAGGCCAGTGCTGCATATGCACTGGCTGCATTGGGACAGGTAGGAGTTGAACCACGGGAAGGCAGTCCCACAGAGCTGAAGAACAGAGGCAAAGTGGTGAAGGAGGATGGTTGGCTGATCATATCAAGCTCTGAAAAGGGGTTGACGAGAACAAGGAGGAATAATGCACCCTGCTTGCAATCTCTGTGCTGTGATCCAGGTGGAAAGCGAACTTAAGGGATTCAAATAGGGAGTTTTGGGAGAGAGGGGCATGGAACAGAAAGGCAGCAACTTTTCTGAGGACCTTACAGAGAAAAGGGAGTTTAGAGAAGGAGTGATTAGTTGGAGTGGATGGATTGGTTGGGGTTGGGCTTTTTGAAGAGGGAGGTGATGACAGTGGTTTTGAAAGAGAGGGAACTGCCTGGCCCGTATTGGACCTGGTGTTGGGAGTTTGCAGGCGGGTCAGGCGATCTCAAGTGGGCTGCTTACAGGAATAATGGGTAAATTTAAAGGACTGTAGATACTTAAAGATAAATGGTTACATATGAGGACAATAATATTGTTATCAATTACAAATACTATGAATATTTCTATTAGATATCTTCGTCTTTGTAAAAGTTGTCTAGTTAACAAAATTGGCTGGCAAAACCCAGTGGATGCTTTAATAAGTGTGGAGGCAGGAAATCAAGTCTGTGATCTCGCAATGGAACATCCAACCTCTATTTGATGGTTATCAAAGTGGAGGTGGTGCAGAATAAGGTGATAGAAAGGAGAGTGGCCTGCTTTGCAATCCTGGCAGAGAATAACAACTTAAGGGTGCAACTGACCAGTAAAGCTACATTTGTCCTCAAAGTGAATGGGCAGCCAATTTTGGCTGGCTGTCGACCTGGAGTCTGTATAGCTAGTCCTGTACAGTCTTTGCCAAGTGAGTGCATCCTGCCTATAAATATAGGTGGGAGAATATTGGATAAAGGTATCCTTCGATTGCTCTTTCTCTTCTTTCTCCTTAAAATATAAGTAAGGGAAGATTTCCGTTGAGAAACCCTTGTCCCAATATCATGCACATACCAAAGAAAATGCCAGTATCAGACAATTGCCACAAAGGGGGAAAAATTCGTGTGGCTTATGCCACACGTTAGCTCCAGGAGATGGCACTGAAACGGCGTTGACAGCTGTAACGACAGCTGATGCCGGTTCCAGCGCCCCACGCTATATCGGTCTTACCGGTAGCGCTGCTGGTAACCTCGATCGCCAGGGACCTCACCATCATGGAGATCGTGACGTCAGTGAGTGTGCAACGTTCACTGGACGCCCGATTTTCCAACTTCCTTATAGCCAATGGGCTTACCAGCTGGAGTTAACAACAACAGCGTCAAGTGGTGTGCAGCAGCAGGAAGCCGGCTCCAGCGACACTATTTAAAGGGATAATCACCAATCACTAGCACCTGACAGGTTTGTGAGGTTTGAGTGGCTGTGTGTTAGTTCCTGCTACTGCAATAGTTTTCTTTAGTAATTTCAAGGTTCTTTGGTATCAGGAGTGTTGTGGCAAGTACAAAACTGTATAATTATTTCTGGAAAGATTCAAACTATAACACTTGCTAAGATTAATGGGGGCTGTACTGGCAGTCAACGTTGTCCTCCAGGATCTACGGCGGAGGGAGCGGAGGCAGCGAGAAAGACTGGAACATGTGGCCAGAGGGAGGAGAAGGACCATCAGGGCTCTCAACAGGACGCCTTACCGTCCGAGGGTATTCCGAGAGCACTTCTCCTACCTTCAATTAAGCGAGGAGCAGTGTACTGGAAGGCTTTGCTTCACCAAGGAGGTAGCCACCTCCTGCAACCAAATCCCCAGCCTCAGACCAGGGCAACCACGGCTCTCCCAGTGGCATTCAAGGTCACTGTGGCCCTCTATTTCTTCGCCAGCAGTTCCTTCCAGTCTGCAACAGGAGACATAGCTAACATCTCACAGTTTGCCGTCCATCATTGCATCCGGGAGGTCACAGAGGCTCTCTATAGCAGGAGAAGGGTTCCCGATCACCAGCGAGAAGCAGGACGAGCGTGCATGTGGCTTTGCCAGGATAGTGGGCTGCCCCATGGTGCAGGGCGCCATCGACTGCACCCATGTGGCTTTGCGGGCACCGCATAACAATCCTGAGATCTTCCGTAACCGCAAAGGCTACCACTCACTTAATGTGTAGTTTGTGTGCTATCACAGACAGCGAATCCTCAATGTCAATGCCCGCTATCATGACAGCAGCCACGATGCCTTCATCCTGTGCCAGACTGGTGTGCCAGCACTCTTCCAGCCACCACGTCAAGCTCGAGGGTGGCTGCTCGGAGGCAAGAGCTATCCGCTCTCCACCTGGCTCATGACTCCCCTCCGCAACCCCAACACTGCTGCCCAGCACTCATATAATGAGAGCCATGCTGCCACCAGGAACATCATCGATCAGACATTTGGCTTATTGAAGCAACGGTTCCGCTGCCTTGACCGCTCGGGAGGAGCCCTCCAGTACTCGCCAGAGCGGATGTCCCATTTCGTGGTGGTCTGCTGCATGCTCCACAACTTGGCCATCATGAGGGCAAAGCCCTTACCAGCAGGATTGCGGGACCACCTCAGGAGGAGGACGAGGCAGAGGAGAATGAGGATGAGGATGAGGATGAGGAGGAGGACAAGGAGGAGGAGGAACAGGAGCGAGGGAAGAGGCAGTGAGACAATTGGCATTCTGGATGGGCTGTCCATACCGGCTCATCAGACTCCGACTCACATGAATGAAACCCCAGATCCCCATAGCTCACTACATCCCCATCATACAATCCCTGTCTCATGGCGTATCACAGCGTCCTCCTGGGTGCAAAGGTGAAATGAGAGAGACCAGAAAATATTCCAAACACCATTAATAAATTTATCTATAAACATATCACACATATCACATGAATTCTAATAACTAATGACCCTTGTGCCTGCCATAGTTGAATAGCTGTCATTGTGTGCAAGGTGTGAGATGTGGGTGTGAGTGTTGCTAGGCACAGATTGTTGGTGGGTGAGTGCTGGGGGTGTGGTACATTGAACAGTGTGTGAAGCTTGTGGTCCAGATGGTGGTATGTAGCATTTGTTGAAGCCTTCACTCACCCTGACCATCTGTGTGAGCTCGTTAAACTTCCTCCTGCACTGTGTGTAGGACCTGGGACCACAGTGCTGCCTGTGACGTGGTGTACCACCTCCCTCCACATAGTCCGGCAGACTTGTGGCGTGGACCTCCTGCCAGTTGGTACAGGACCGCCCGCCTTCTCTCCACCGCTAAAACTAATGCCTCCAAAGCTTCCTCGAAAAACCCCTGGGCTCATTCCCTGGGGTGGTGATCTGCCATCAGCATTTGTAAATATGTGCCCCTTCTCTTTGTCCTTCTTCTTATGGTTGTTGAGGCAGCTGTACACCCAACAATGCTGCGAATGAAGTGCTGCAGCATCAAAGGACCTCCCCTTAAGCAGTGAAAAAAGCCTGTGGCAATCATTACTTGCGTTTAGACTACACCCGATATTGGTCTATCTTTTCAGTATAACGCCAATGAGTTTGGGTTTTTAAGACTAGATTTATGGCTCCAATCATTCTAATGAGGAGTGAGGACAATTTTTGTATGCAGTCTAGACGATTTTCACCTGGCGCTAATTCACCATTTTTAGTATAAACACTGCCCATTCCTTGACTATAACGAATTTCTAGCTGAAAGTCTTTACATGGAAACAGGAAAGACACAAAAAAGTAACAAAGAATCTTTCACATGTAGCCTTAAAATGCTGCTACAAATTTTACCATAGAGCTTTTTAAATACACCTCTGGAATCAGCACGCTGTGAATGGCTATTTTTAAAGCACAGGGAGATGATTAAGTGCTGTTTCAGTGTGAACACCAGGAAATTGTACGAACATTAAATAATGTAATTGAAGGGCTCATTATAATATAATTAACTGCAAATTGGTGGGTGCTCCTTGTGCCAGTACAAAATCCGGCCAGAAAATGGGATGGGCACTAAATGGGCAGAAATCTGGCAAATTGGCTTTCCACCCATTTTTGCGATTAGCTACCATTACAACCAGTAATTGAGCATTACCAATTGAAAAATCTATCGCAATGTGTCATAGCTTCATTAGAGTCCCAGAAGGACACAAAAATATTTAAATGAATACCTGATGCAACTTTTTGGCCTTGAAAATCCAGGCATCCCGATCTGCTGCCATAAAAATAGTGAGACTTCTGGCAAGTTGCACCCTAACCTCATCTGAATTCCTGGAGTCAGGACCATTTTTTTGTCCAGTGGGCATCCATGCCACATGTGACACAGTTGGAGCACCTCCTTGGTTGGAGGCGGGAGTGGAACCGTTGTGGTGACATGATACAGCCAGTTGTGCCAGCTAAAGACTTACTAAAATGTCGATAAAGCGGCCTGTATCCAAAGAGGCCCATTTCTCTACAGCAGCCAATTGCAGAGTGATCAATTGCCATAAGGAAACTGTGCATGGAATTTCCACAGGGCTTTTTCCAATCTCCTGCTGTAACATCGGCGGGAGATCGGTGGAAAGCTCGGAGAAATGACGTAAACAGATGCTCTGGGGTTTCTGATGTAAGATCTTAATGATCTCTGAGTTCTTGTACAAGACACCAGTAGGCAGCAGCCAGTATGTTTGCGCAATAGATCAAGATTTATTAAGCTTACAGCGTAATATACTTAATATTAGGCGATAGTTTTAACGAGTAGCTCACAGCCCTAGGTCTCTGGAACCTCGCGGACACAGATGACATCGTCTTAAGTCTGTTCCTTTGTCCTCGCAGTATGTCTGTGTAAAGTTATTCTTTGAGTATCGAGGTTTTAACCCTTTTCTTATCAAAAGTTCGTTTGGCCACTGTCCATATATGGTCTTAAACAAAATCACCTTTTATAATTGGTTCTAATGGCCAAAATACCATTGTCACTCAGACTAAGGTAGCCTCCCGCCTTTCCAGTATTTTTCCACCAACTTTGCCATGTTCAGTGTTATCTTGTTTATAGTTTTTCACCCCATTGGAATTTACTTCATCTCTTTCATTTCTAGCTTCCCTGGTGCAAGGCCTTTATACCAAGGGCCCATATCAGCGCTGTTTCACTAGTCTTGAGGTATCCAAACTATCTCACTTTAATCTACCAGATAAATACCTTATCTCCATGATCTCTCTCATTTTATGTCCTTATACTAATTATCCTTTAAATATTATTGCGATTAGTTTTGTTAAGCGAATTCTAAGGGGTAAAAATTAGGTCGCGCCCCATTTGGGGCGCAAATATCGTCTGGACGCAAATATTAGCGCCTGGCGCTAATTATCGGCACTGACTGGAAACTTCACTTTTACCGCCCCGGGAGGTGAGTGGAGCGCTAAATCAGGCGCTGCACACCTGTCTTAAGGCGCAAAGGCCAAGGAGTGAGGTGCTAACTCAGAGCGCTGGCGAAGCTCATGTAATGTCAGTCAGCAATGGAACACACACACAATGGCACGGGCCAGTTCTTAAAGGGGATGGTTAATCTTGCTTTCCATCCACATCCTGTTCATTGCAGCCTTGAATCTCGGCCTGGAGAGACTTGCACATCAAATGTGCTGGAAAGAACAATGGAGAGTACCAGGCAAAGAGCTCAGAGTGCAGCTCCCACAGTCTCTGCTAAATCGATACAAGGAATGGCAAATCAAAATGAACCTGCAAAGTGCTGCTCAGTACCCAAAACTGCTTCACACAACGTTGAATCTCTCCAGAAGTCTCTCCCTCTCTCTCTCAGAATGCGTAGTTCAAAAATGCCACCAACAATAAAAGACAGGAAGAGGCCCCCTTTAAATAGCGCCCCCCCCAGCCCCACAGCGATTGATAGCGTTCCAGTCTTCTGGTCGTTGGATGCGCCAGGCGGTAAGGCAGGGGGCGCCACTCAATTTCCGCTCCGGGGCGCCACAAGGGCGTTGCACCATGGAATGACGTCACAAACTGCGCGCGCAGGTGGTCGCAGCGGTAAAGTTTAGCGCCGCCGCACAATCTCTAGTTAAGTTCCCGAGCGGCGCAAACATCGCTGCGCCCGGGCGTTAGTGGCTTTGCGCCCCATTAGCGCCCTCTTAAGGCGCTAACGGGAGGCGCAACCAACTGAATTTTTACCCCTAAGTTCTATACAGCATTATAATATGTTACTTAATGATTTAACCTTCACTCGCAGTCTGTGGCTGTTTGTTATCAAAACTTAGTCAAAACTGCTTTTGACTGTCTGCAGCTACATTTTGAACAAATCTTAGCTTTCTTAGTTACCCAGGAGTAATTATGGGTAATATTATTTGGTCAATGGCTACACTTGAAGTTATACATATATGATTCTCGTCTACTAAATATCTCTAAATATCAGCCTTTCGTACACTAAGAATAGGCGATAAACATAGACCAATATTTAGAATATTGGCCAAGAACATCTGAGAAAAAAACAGACCTTTTCTTTATCACACCAATTCTTACCTGATGAATTCAGCAGACAGAGACTTGATGTGGCAAATAAGGAATTAGGAGGAGGCAGGTTGTTTTGACCCTGAGATCAGAAGATACCATTATTAGTTGTCATTGTAAAAGGCTAAAAATGGGCAAGAGAAGGTACTGACTCATATTAACAGCAGCTCAACGAGATTACAGCTGTGGGTGTACCAACAAAGTAGCTTTTTGCCTGTTAGTCTGATCAGTTGTTATGTCAAAGCAGAAGAGGCAGCAACATGTTTATTACTACGGACTGATTCATAAGGGTAGATTTGAACTATCAGGCAGATGGCCCGCTGAGCAGGCAAGCCAGCCGCCCAATCGCTTTACGCAGGAGGACCGGTACATTTCCAGGGCTGGCCCTCATTAACGCCGATGCGGAAAGTCGTATGCCTCAAATGTGTGTCCTGAAGCACCTCTCTGACTCTGGGCTGGTGCAATATCGGGCAGCCCAGAGGCTATGCCACAGTTCACTAAATAATCAAAAGGGTTTTGCAGTTTTGTGGCAGACGCTAAGACAGATAAGTACCAACAGTAATCCTGGGGGATTTCAATCTTCCTCATATTGACTGAAGTGCACAATGGGGAGAAGTGGAGAACTGGCTTAAATAATTGCGAATCCTCTTGTGGAAATTTTTGAGAGTTTACTGGATTCAGGCCAATTCCAAGAGTACTGGAAGATAGCTAATGTGACTCCTATCTTCAAAAAAGGGGCAAGGGATAAACCATCAAATTATAGACCTGTAGGCTTTACCTCCACTGTTGGGAAAGTGTTTGAAAGTATTATGAAGAATAATATAAACATAAGAACATAAGAAATAGGAGCAGGAGTAGGCCATTCGGCCCCTTGAGCCTGCTCTGCCATTCAATTAAATCATGGCTGATCTTCTACCTCAACTCCACTTTCCTGCACTATCCCCATATCTTTTGATTCCCTTAATATTCAAAAATCTATCAATCTCTGTCTTGAATAGACTCAACAATTGAGCCTCCACAGCCCTCTGGGGTAGAGAACGCCAAAGATTTACCACCTTCTGAGTGAAGAAATTTCTCCTCATCTCAGTCCTAATTCTGAGACTGTGACCCCTGGTTCTAGACTCCCCAGCCAGGGGAAACATCCTCCCTGCATCTACCCTGTCAAGCCCTGTAAGAATTTTGTCTGTTTCAATGAGATCACCTCTCATTCATCTAAACTCTAGAGAATATAGGCCTAGTCTATTCAATCTCTCCTCATAGGACAATCCCCCTGATGTAAGAAAACTACTAGGCACTTGGTCTAAGCGTTAAACAAAGCTTTAATCAACTGTTTTTCAACATGGAGATCTAGTTGTGTCCTTCACTAGTTCCTGTTAAGGAATGTCCTGAGCAAGCTGGGCCCATGCCCGAGTATTTATACTCTCCCTGGACAGCGCCACCAGCAGGCCGCCCAGTATTACTTCATAAGTCATTTCCACATGAATGACAAGGTTCATGTCACCCCCCATCCCAGGAATCAGTCTGGTGAACCTTCATTGCACTCCCTCAATGGCAAGTATATCCTTCCTTAGGTAAGGAGACCAAAGGAGCATTTTGAGGGGTATGGCCTAATCTGTGACAGACAGCATGGTATCAGAATTAGGAGGTCATGTTTAACTCATTTATTGGATTTCTTTGGAGGGGGTACAGAGAAGGGCTTTACGATAGATCTCAGAACTTAAGAGAATGATGCAAGAGGAAAGATTGACTACTCTGGGACTTTACTGTCTTAAAATGAGAAAAGTAAGCTGGGTTATGATACACTAAGAATAGGCGATAAACATAGAGCAATATTTAGAATATTGGCCAAGAACATCTGAGAAAAAAACAGACCTTTTCTTTATCACACCAATTCTTACCTGATGAATTCAGCAGACAGAGATTTGATGTGGCAAATAAGGAATTAGGAGGAGGCAGGTTGTTTTGACCCTGAGATCAGAAGATACCATTATTAGTTGTCATTGTAAAAGGCTAAAAATGGGCAAGAGAAGGTACTGACTCATATTAACAGCAGCTCAACGAGATTACAGCTGTGGGTGTACCAACAAAGTAGCTTTTTGCCTGTTAGTCTGATCAGTTGTTATGTCAAAGCAGAAGAGGCAGCAACATGTTTATTACTACGGACTGATTCATAAGGGTAGATTTGAACTATCAGGCAGATGGCCCGCTGAGCAGGCGAGCCAGCCGCCCAATCGCTTTAAGCAGGAGGACCGGTACATTTCCAGGGCTGGCCCTCATTAACGTTGATGCGGAAAGCCGTATGCCTCAAATGTGTGTCCTGAAGCACCTCTCTGACTCTGGGCTGGTGCAATATCGGGCAGCCCAAAGGCTGAACCGGCCAGGAGAAAGGTGGATGTGGTGGGGTGGTTGTGATCGCAGGTGGAAGGAGGAGAGGGGAGGAGCCTGGAACGGCAGCAGCCTACATAATTCTTGTCGAGTCCCACAAAAATAATTTTAACACTTATCTTTGTAGGCCGCATCTGCCATACCACCAAGTTTTAGTGAGTGGAGCGTCCACGGTGCATGCTCTGTCCAGTAGGCCATTAAAAAGGCATTGGGGTCCTGCGTATGTCGTGGGACCCTGATTTGCATGAATTAATGTGGCTGATTCAGGCGGGCCCCTTGGCCGTCCATGAAAACACCAAATGAATATGGCAGCGAATGGGAGGTGAGGTGGTAAGTCCACCGCTATGATTTTAGCTATGCTACCGCCCAGGCAGAGGAAGTTATATATGATTCTCGTCTACTAAATATCTCTAAATATCAGCCTTTCGTACACTGCCAAAGTTATGGTGAGACATCGGGGATTAATGGTTGAGGAATGTGTGTACATTTGGGCACTCCATTATAGAAAGGATATTAAAGCTATAGGGAGCGTACAGCATAGATTCACCAAGGTGACATAAGGGATGCAAATATCGTTCTGAGGAGACATTTGGAATACTTGGGGAGAACGGGGGAAGTGGGATTAGTTTTGGATTGTTGTAGCAAAGAAATGGCACAGATACAATGGGCTGAATGGTCTACTTCAGTGCTGTAAACTTCTACGGTTTTGTGGTTCAATTCCCTCTGCTGTCTGCATAGTGGCGAGAAAGTGGGCAGGGCCAGGCTGTCAATGTGGCACAGCCTACGGCTGGGCTATATCTAGAACCTGTTCACAGAACTTGGCTCCCTCCTATTTCTCATCTACATGCTGAGCCTCAGTGACATCATCCGAAAACACAGTTTCCACATGTACGCTGACGACACCCAGCTCTACCTCACTACCACCTGTCAACCCCTCCATTGTCTCTAAATTGTCAGACTGCTTGTCCGATGAGCAGAAATTTCCTCCAACTAAATATTGGGAAGACCAAAGCCATTGGCCACGATTTTCCTTACCTTGATGGGTCCGTGGCGGGCGATGTCGGTGGCGGGTCGAGGCCCTGCTGCTAGCTCCATCCAGCTCTGTAAAATGAACTTATCTCAATGAGGCTTGTTAAGCCCGCCCAGTGCGTTTCCCGGCCCAATTAGAAGGAGCGGGTCTGGTGACATCATTCATGAAGCATCTTGAGCCGATTTCCTTAAAGGGACCCTGGCCACCTTACTTTTGACGTTTGTGCTGTCAGTGTTCTACAGCCTTGAAGTCCTGCAAGCACTGACAATCACTACACAGAGGTGCAGGGCTGCACCCAGGTTCTCCCATGACTCCCTCCATAAGCTTACGGAGGGAGACACAGCACGAAGGAGGTCCTCTTCCCTTCCCATGGGCTGAAGAGACCTCCCCAGGAGACCAACACAGCCTGGTTGCACATTGCAGAGGAGGTCACAAGCAGGGATGTTGACAGGAGGACCTGGGTGCAGTGACGCAAACCTATAAGAAATCGTGAATTGGAAGAAATAACTTGAGACAAAAAAGTCTCTTCAGACTGGTGTTAGAATAACTGGATAGATGCTTAGAATTTGCTGATGTTCTTGGTTCCCTGTGGATGTTATAACATTCTGCACTGTGGCGGTGACCTTGTTTCCAGACTAGCTGTCTGCTGTTTGTGTGTTAGAAAGTTTGTTGACTGTATCTTTGATAATCTACCCTCGGCCCACACCTAAAAAGAGAGTAAAAGAGATATCTAAAGAGCTTTTAGCACAGACGGTGAAGGGAAGGGAAGAGCTGTTCGCGCTCGCCAGCCGTCTGTCCGATCAGGATCGATACCAGCTGCTTGTCACGATCGTATGTCCATTATGTCTATCTTGATTGCGTGTTGTACTGAACTTAAACTGCCGCTCTTTAATTAAATGCCTTACAACTCCTAAGACCTTTTGGGTAATCTGTGTGTGACCTGTGATCCAAATCTTACAGTGGTGTCAGGAGTGGGATCACAGAGTTGGGAGTTGTAAGGTTCCGGTTGTGGGGACCGGAGGAACTTGGTCGACCGCGCGTGATCGTTGCTTAAGACTAAGTAGGGAACTCCCTGAAAGAGGGAAGAGAGAGAGAGTGAGGTAAAGCTAAAACCAGAGGTACAATGGCATTGGCATACCATCGAGTACAGCTAGTAGACAGCCTGACAGAAAAAGTTGGCACGTCCGCAACAGCGGACCTCCTAAAAATCTTAGAGGACGGTAACGGGGACTATGACTACATCCTTGATAAACTCTCTGAGGATGTTCAGAAAAACAAACTTAAAATAAAGAGAGGCTGAGACAGGTTAGCTTACGGGGCACAGTTGTGTGCTGTCCAGTTAAATAGGGAGACCAAATAGTTAAAAGATTTAGTAAGCCAGATGCGGAAAGAAAGAAGTGGATGGCGAGAGAACCTTTCTGCCCTCCGCAACCAGTTGCGCTGGGAGCAAAAGATTCATGACAAAATGCAGTGTACACAAAAGAAACTAGATCAAATACTCAAGCAGAATATTGAACTACAGGCTGAAAACACCAGATTGTGTGAGGAGTGAGAGGATGCAAGGGGAACGTTAAGGGAATTAAACCGGCGCCAAACCACTGCCTCCCCCTCTCCTCCCCATGTCATTTATTCTATCCTCCTTCCTTGACCAATATCGCAAGCTGAACTAGACGGTTTGCAAATTTGGTGTCCTGTTCAACCCTGAGCTGAGTTTCAGACCCCATATCCCGTCCATCACAAAGACCACTTGCTTCCACCTCTATAACACTGTCCTCCTCTACCATATTTCAGCCACAACTCTGCTGAAATCCTTATCCATGCCATTGTCACCTCCAGTCTCAACTATTCCAATGCTCTGCTTGCAGGCCTCCCATCACCTACTCTCCATAAACTTGAACTTGTCCAAAACTCTACTTCACTAAGTTGCATCTGACCATCACGCCTGTCCTCACTGACCTACATTGGCTCCTCATTCACCAATGCCTTAAATTTAAAATCCTTACCCTTATCTGTAAATCCCTCCATGGCCTTACTCTACCTTACCTTTGGAAACTCATTCTGCCCGAGAAAACCCCTCCCCAGAACACTCTGGACGCGATCTTGCCAGCCCTGGGGAGGCGGGTTTGGAGGCGGGACTGCCGGGAAAATGGCAGAATCTGGGGGCGGGTGCCCAGCCCGCCCCCAACCCGCCTCCATGCCATCTTGCCAGGAGGCGGGTAGCCGTCCCGCGCCGGGTCCCATCTCCTTGGAGGCAGGAAGGGATTAAACAGGTAGTTAACAGGCAGAAAATAAGATTATCCCTTTTTTGCCCACACAAGTGCGGGCTTCTCGACGGCTCCGAAACCCGCCAGGGTCACCGAGGCAAGTAGGGGGTCTGCGGGGTCCAAAAGTGTGCCGTGGAGGTGAGTGATGGGTGCAAGTTTGGAGAGGTTAGTATCTGAGGTAAGTGCAAAGTGTTAGAAAAAGTGTACTTACCTTTGTTTCTTCCTGCAGGCTTCAATCGGTGGGTATGCGGAGAGTCTCGGACCTCCGCGTTGGGAATGACAGATGGTCGTTGCATTGTCCAATGCAACAACCATCTAATTTCTGCAAAAGATAGAGGTTTGATGAGGTCTTGAATTCAAGACCTCATCAAACTACAGAGAATGTCACTGTTTGACAGTGGGGTGGGGGTGGGTGTGGAGAGGATGGGAACGACGAAATTTGCAGTGTTCGTATAATGTAAATTGATATGGTCACTTGAAGTTAAGTAGATAGGAGGTAGGGCAAACATTTTTTCTGGCTTTAGAAAGGCATTTCAATCCTTGGCTGCCTTTGTCAAGCTGAAGGGAGAGAGAGGGAAAGATCCTGTGGACTTACCCTTCACTCTCCGGGGTCTTCGTAGCTCCTGTCCTAGGGTTTCAATCCCACTGCTTCTTGCTTGTCTGGTGGTCCAGCAGATCTGCTTGTGCACACTGTTAATACGACCATCTTCACCATGGCGGTCCCAGGAAACAGCGGTAGTATGGGCAGGCGGGAGGGAAGTATGATGGGGACCTGGGCCTCAAGCCCCCTCTGCCACCATTTGCATGCAGTGGGTAGGGAAAATTAGCCAGTGGCGGTCCCAGTGAGTCGGGGTAGGGAAATGTAGGATGGGTGGTGGTGAGGTGGCAGTTGTCTTCACTGCCTGAATTTTCCATTATTCTCTGCCATTATCCCACCTGTAAATGCAGAGAAGAATCCAGCCCCACATATTAATGACCGAAGCAAAATCTGGGTATGGTAGCCTGGCAGCCTGGATATGAGTTCAAAATTTCACCCTGGCAAGTTGTGAACTTTAATTCAATAAAATCTGGGAATTTAGGGCTGGCAGCAGAAAAATGATCATGAAAGCTTATGGATTGTCGTAAAAATCCAACTGGTTCACTAACAGTCTTCAGGGAAGGGAACCTGTCACCTCTACCTGGTCTAGCCTTCATGCCACTCCAATCTCGCACTATGTGGTTGATTCTTAATGCCCTCAGGGCAACTAGGGATGGGTAATAAATGCTGCATTGCTAGCATTGCCAACATCTCAAGAACAAATATATTTTTTTAAATTGCAGCATAGTGGGTTCTTACCCCTGGCTCTGTCCCTGACAACATTTGCCTTGTACAGGGAGGGCTGAGGTACTGTATCTTACAAGGCTGGCAGGAAAATCTCAGGTATAGCAGAGACCTGGCGCAACCAGTTTCCTGCCATTTTCTGATGGCACCTCAGTCTCTCACCAGAGTTATGCCAGGACACCAGCAGAACCCCCGTGGATTTTCAGGGCCACTATATTTACCAGTTTAAACAAACATTGAAAAAGGAACTGTACATCTTTTTAAGATTTCATTATTGGCAGGATGTTCAATAGTCACTAATACACAGAGATTTATCTTTCATTCAACCACAAGTTAATACTGCTTTTTCTAGAAACTCTTCTAACCATAAGTCCTTCTTTATGCTGACGTTATATTTCCCATATCCTTTATTTCTCAATTCTATGCTTGGTCCCCAACGGTATCATCAACAATGGTTGCTAAGAGTGTTTCCAGAGCAACTATTAATTGCTGGCGTTGAGTGTTCAGGTTTTGAGTGATTTTGAAGCTGATATTGTGTTTGTGAAGTTGAAGTCCTACTTGACGATGAGGTAATCTTCAAACCACTCATACGCTCTATCACTATAGTGTCAGTTTGGGTGAGTTAGCAGCATCCATGCCACTAAATCAGAAGATTGTGGATTCGTTATTCCACTTCAGGAATTGAGCAAGTAATCTAAGTTGACACTTTGCTGAAGTACTGAGCGGGTGCTGCATTGTCAAAGGCATTATTCTTTAGATATGATGTCTGTCTGTTCAGGTAAGCATCGCAGGGTAGAAATGAATGTGTCTAAGGTCCACTGAGGGTTAAACTGAGTCAAATATTCAAACCCAGACAATGTAGGGCCAAAAAACTGAATCTGTGACATCCTGGCAAAAGTGCCAAGGATGTGCTTGCTGGGCACCTCCACCACTGACCTGCCGGACTTTACAAGTCAGGGGGTAGGTTGCCTCATTACCATATCATTGCCAGGTTCTTGGCATAACTTGGGCATAACTTGGGTGCATTGCAGAAGATGAGGGGCAGACAATGCAGTACTAGCCAGTTACTGTGAGCGCCAACGACCCAGATGAGGGCAATGGTTAGCCCCCCATCTGCCCCCTTGATAAAGGTACCAAAAAATTTTTGGCAAAATAATCCAGGTCAAGTACCAGCCCTGGTTACCTTGGTGGGTCTTACCCCCACCAGCCAGCAGGCTAGCAAACCTTCACCTACCCACCTGCTGCCCAATGGATCCCAGGCTGGGGATGAGGAAACGTCTAGCCTGGAATCTCCCTTCCCCTCGCTATGCCCACTGGTGACTTTGTTTTGGGCAGGTGGAGGTTCTGCTCCAAACGAGGCCCCACACATACTGGCATCCCAGGCCAAGATCTGATGTTTCAGGGCTCTGGCATAATTCACAGGCCTCCTGATGCACTCCTGCATGACTTACAACACAAACCCCATGAGAACTCAGAGCCACCATATTTATGGTCTTCATCAACAGCCCATGTAGTCATCTTCATAACCTTAGGGCCATAAACCAGCAGGGCAACATTGCAGCATAAGAGCTAGAATTGACCTACCGAGCACCTTGGTGCTGACTCTGCCAAAATTCACGCGGTCAGGGAGTGGACCAGTTGGTAGCACTCTCACCACTGAGGCAGAAGGTTGTGGATTCAAGTCCACTCCAGAGAATTGAGCACAAAATCTAGGCTGACACCCCAGTGCAGTACTGAGGGAGTTCCTATGTACTATGCAGTAGCAATTCTATGGCAAAAGGTTTGATTGTTTACCCTGAGGTCCACTATTCCTGTTAACCGTAGGCTTTCCTATAGAGACTGCAATTTGATGTGAACATGAACAAACAGAATTGGGAGAGGGCCAGAATCCTAAGATTGCATCTTCAGTCACCTCCGCTAATTGTTCTTGCTCCTGCTCAGTGTCCGATTCTGCCCACCTGACCCTACCCTCATGAAGGAGTTTTAGGAGTACATGCTGTTAGTCACCATATAGTGATGGGAGTGTATGTTCCTGGACAACATTCTGAGGCCGGTTTTCATCTCGTTACTGCCCCATTTACGCCTAAAAATAATCTCTCTCTTTCTCTCTAACTTTTAACTGCTGCAGCTAGCCCCAATTTCCCTCCCTCTGATCGGTGGCACCCAGTCAGATGCAGGATCCCCACACCAAATCTGCCCTACACACTCAATGAGGCTCCCCCCCACCCCCCCGAGGAAAATGCGGTCGGGTGCTGGTGGGATCACGTGTGGGCGGGTGCAAGTCCCACCTCACCATTTCTCCGACAGCCACAGGAAAATCCAGTCTTGGAGCCAAATTGTTGCCTGTGCAGTGGGAGTACTCCGTTGGCACTGTCAGTACATTGTTATGGAATAATGTTGGTAGGAGTGGGAGTCTGGCGGTGCTCCAGCTTATTAACGGTCGCATGGTCCCTAAGGAGTATTTAAATCAAAGAGCTAGAAAGCAACAATACAAGCAGCCTTAGGGGATCTCTGTATTATCAGCCAGGGTACAGTATAGGCTCATTCATCAGGTGACCTATGAAATTCATCCAATTTGGAATCACAGCAAGGGAGCAGTGAGATATGGCCTTCCAGTTTTATGTGGTTGTTGTCTCTCCCAAGGTACAAGGTTCTTTTCGAGCTCCTACAGTCAACTTGCTCAACTTCCTGAACAGAAAGGAATTCCACTCCCTGAATATACAGATTGGGCTAGATTTTCATTAACCCGTGGAGGCGGGTTTGGAGGCGTGTGGGGGGTTAAAATTGCGAAAACTGGTGGGCGGGCACAAGTCCGCCTCCTTAACAAGCACTAATTGCCTCTATAATGCCATTTTGAAAGGCCTTTGTGATTTTAACCCTTGTTCTATGTGAAGCACGCCTGTTCTGAACCACAATTGTGAAACCTGGCGGGGAGCACGGCTGGTTGGCTGGCTGGCTATGGGGATGTATATATGGATGGAGAGGAGACATATCTGGGAGTGGGGGTGTAAAAATATCTGGGAGCAGACTTAGGACTGCTGTTGCTCATTTTGCAGGTTCTCTCACAGCAAAGGCCAGGCAGTCTTTGAAGACCTTCAATGCAGCAGCAATGATGACATCATCAGAGGCGACTTTCAGACTGAAAACACTAATTGGTTCATGGGTTCCCACATGCTGGAACTCAATTGCCCAATTAGGTGAAAATTGCATCAATCTCCCTATTCCAATTGCAGTCGGGTGGATAACACGAAAAGTGGATGACATGACCCCAACCCGCCCCAGTATCAAAATCCAGCCCATTGTGTGTGATCCTGCACGTCAACATGAGATTTGCTGGAGGTTGTCATAATGCATTAATCCTTCAGAATTCAGCCCTCCCTAAACTCTTCAAGAAGGGAAATCATGTTAACGAATGGCTTGTAGGTTTTCCCACAAGTGGAGCAACTATAATTCATTTTTGCAGTGTGTTTGCAGTACTGAGATATCAATAGTAATCCCCATCAAATACCACATCTATAGAATAGACAAGACATACCCACCCGCTCCCATGGATAATGACCAATCTCGCAGACCGGCGGCGGCGTTCCAGAGCCACGTCACGATTCAAAAAGTGACGCGGGCAAGAGGAAGCAGCTGATTGGGTGAGTACGGCCAGGTGAGTATTTATACTACTCTATAGTTTGACAGTTAAGGTTAATAGTTTATAAAGTTTAGAAGGTCTTCATTTTGTGGTTATAGTTTCTGAGGTCTCAGTTGTGTAGCGGGGAGTGCTAGTAAACAAGGGCCCTTGACTATATCATTTAATTGTAATGTAATTTGTGGTATTGATTTGATTTAATTTAATTTAAATTAATTAAAGGGTAAGTCATGGCAGCACAGCTCGGCCCCATGGCATGCTCCTCCTGCACTATGTGGGAAATCAGGGACACTTCCTGTGTTCCTGACGACCATGTGTACGGGAAGTGTATCCAGCTGCAGCTACTGGCAGATTGCATTGCGGCGCTGGAGCTGCGAATGGATACATACTGGAGCATTCGCGATGCTGAGGACATCGTGGATATCACATTTAATGAGTTGGTCACACCGCAGGTAAAGACTGCACAGGCAGGAAGGGAATGGGTGACCGCCAGGCAGAGTAGTAGGCGCAGGCAGGTAGTGCAGGGGTCCCCTGTGGCCATCCCCCTCTCAAACAGATATACCGCTTTGGATATTGTTGAGGAGGATGGCTTATCGGGGGAAGGCAGCAGCAACCAACTTCCTGGCACCATGGGTGGTTCTGCTGCACAGGACAGGAGGAAAAAGAGCAGGAGAGCTATAGTGATAGGGGATTCTATTGTAAGGGGAATAGATAGGTGTTTCTGCGGCCGCAAACGAGACTCCAGGATGGTATGTTGCCTCCCTGGTGCAAGGGTCAAGGATGTCTCAGAGTGGCTGCAGGGCATTCTGGAGGGGGCGGGTGAACAGCCAGTTGTCGTGGTGCATATAGGTACCAACGATATAGGTAAAAAACAGGATGAGGTCCTAAAAGCTGAATATAGGGAGTTAGGAGGTAAATTAAAAAATAGGACCTCAAAGGTAGTAATCTCAGGATTGCTACAAGTGCCACATACTAGTCAGAGTAGAAATAGAAGGATATTTCAGATGAATACGTGGCTAGAAGAATGGTGCAAGGGGGAGGGATTCAAATTCCTGGGACATTGGAACCAGTTCTGGGGGAGGTGGGACCAGTACAAACTGGACGGTTTGCACCTGGGCAGGATCGGGACCAATGTCCTAGGGGGAGTGTTTGCTAGTGCTGTTGGGGAGGGTTTAAACTAAAATGGCAGGGGGTTGGGAACCTGTGCAGGGAGACAGAGGAAAGGGAAGCAAGGATAGAAGCAAAAGATAGGAAGGAGAAAAGCAAAAGTGGAAGCCAGAGAAATCAAGGGTGTAAATCAAACATGGCCACAGTAAACAATAATTCTAAAAGGTCTAAGAGTGTTAAAAAAACAAGCCTGAAGGCTTTGTGTCTTAATGCGAGGAGCATTCGTAATAAGGTGCATGAATTAGCTACGCAAATAGATGTAAACGGATATGATATAATTGGGATTACGGAGACATGGCTCCAGGGTGACCAAGGCTGAGAATTCAACATCCAGGGGTATTCAATATTCAGGAAGGACAGGCAAAAAGGAAAAGGAGGTGGGGTAGCATTGCTAGTTAAAGAGGAGATTAACACAATAGTAAGGAAGGATATTAGCTCTGATGATGTGGAATCTGTATGGGTAGAGCTGAGAAATACCAAGGGGCAGAAAACGTTAGTGGGAGTTGCATACAGACCCCCAAACAGTAATGCTGAGGTTGGGGATGGCATTAAACGGGAAATTAGAGATGCGTGCAATAAGGGCACAGCAGTTATCATGGGTGACTTTAATCTACATATAGATTGGGCTAACCAAAGTAGTAACAATACTGTGGAAGAGGAATTCCTAGAGTGTATACGGGATGGTTTCCTGGACCAATATGTGGAGGAACCAACTAGAGATCAGGTCATCTTAGACTGGGTATTATGTAATGAGAAAGGATTAATTAGCAATCTTGTTGTGCGAGGCCCCTTGGGGAAGAGCGATCATAATATGATAGAATTCTTCATTAAGATGGAGAGTGAAGTAATAGTTGACTCAGAGACTAGGGTACTGAATTTAAATAAAGGAAACTACGATGGTATGAGGCGCGAGTTAGCTAGGATGGATTGGGGAATGTTACTTAAAGGGTTGATGGTGGATAGGCAATGGCAAACATTTAAAGATCGCATGGATGAACTACAGAATTTGTTCATCCCTGTTTGGCATAAAAATAAAGCAAAAAAGGTGACTCAACCGTGGCTAACAAAGGAAATTAGGGATAGCATAAGATCCAAGGAGAGGACATATAAATTGGCCAGAAAAAGCAGCAAACCTGAGGATTGGGAGCAGTTTACTATTCAGCAAAGGAGGACAAAGGGATTAATTAAGAGGGGGAAAATAGAGTATGAGAGTAAGCTTGCAGGGGACATAAAAACTGACTGTAAAAGCTTCTATAGATATGTGAAGAGAAAAAGAATGGTGAAGTCAAGTGTAGGTCCCTTGCAGTCAGAATCAGGGAATTTATAACGGGGAACAAAGAAATGGCAGACCAATTAAATACATACTTTGGTTCTGTCTTCACAAAGGAGGACACAAATAACCTCCCAGAGACGTCGGGGAACACAGGGTCTAATGAGAGGGAGGTACTGAATGAAATCAGTATTTGTAGGGAAATGGTGTTAGGGAAATTGACGGGATTGAAGACCGATCAATCCCCAGGGCCTGATAATCTACATCCTAGGGTACTTAAGGAAGTGGCCCGAGAAATAGTAGATGCATTGCTGATCATCTTCCAAAACTCTATAGACTCTGGAACAGTTCCCATGGATTGGACGGTAGCTAATGTAACCCCACTATTTAAAAAAGGTGGTAGAGAGAAAACGGGGAATTATAGACCGGTAAGCCTGACATCGGTAGTGGGGAAAATGCTAGAGGCCATTATAAAAGAGGTCATCGCAGAGCACTTGGAAAACAGTGACAGGATTGGACAAAGTCAACATGGATTTACAAAAGGTAAATCATGCTTGACTAATCTACTGGAATTTTTTGAGGATGTAACTGGTAGAATAGATAAGGGAGAACCAGTTGATGTGGTGTATTTGGACTTTCAGAAGGCTTTCAATAAGGTCCCGCATAAGAGATTAGCGTGTAAAGTTAAAGCACCTTGGATTGGGGGTAAGGTACTGACTTGGATAGAAAACTGGTTGGCAGACAGGAAGCAAAGAGTTGGAATAAACGGGTCTTTTTCCGAGTGGCAGGCAGTGACTAGTGGGGTACCGCAGGGATCGGTGCTAGGACCCCAGTTATTCACAATATATATTAATGATCTAGACGAGGGAACTAGATGTAATATCTCCAAGTTTGCAGACGACACAAAGCTGGGTGGGCGTGTGTGCTGTGAGGAGGATGCAGAGAAACTCCAGTATGATTTGGACAGGTTGGGTGATTGGGCAGATGCATGGCAGATGCAGTATAATGTGGATAAATGCGAGATTATCCACTTTGGTGGCAAAAACAGGAAGGCAGATTATTATCTGAACGGCAATAGATTGGGAAAAGGGGAAGTGCAACAAGACCTGGGTGTCCTTGTGCACCAGTCGCTGAAGGTAAGCATGCAGGTGCAGCAGTCGGTTAAGAAGGCAAATGGTATGTTGGCCTTCATAGCGAGAGGATTCGAGTACAAGAGCAAGGATGTCTTGATCCGGTTGTACAGGGCCTTGGTGAAACCACACCTTGAGTATTGTGTGCAGTTTTGGTCGCCTTATCTGAGGAAGGATGTTCTTGCCATGGAGGGAGTGCAGCGAAGATTTACCAGACTGATACCTGGGATGGCAGGAATGACGTATGAAGAGAGATTGGGTCGATTAGGCTTATATTCGCTAGAGTTTAGAAGAATGAGAGGGGATCTCATTGAAACTTATAAAATTCTGACAGGTCTGGACAAACTAGTTGCAGGAAGGATGTTCCCGATGGTCGGGGAGTCCAGAACCAGGGGTCACAGTCTAAGGATAAGGGGTAAGCCATTTAGGACAGAAATGAGGAGGAATTTCTTCACCCAGAGAGTGGTGAACCTGTGGAATTCTCTACCACAGAAGGCAGTTGAGGCCAATTCATTAAATATATTCAAGAAGGAGTTAGATATATTTCTTAAGGCTAAGGGGATCAAGGGATATGGGGAGAAAGCAGGGACAGGGTACTGAATTTGGATGATCAGCCATGATCGCATTGAATGGCGGAGCAGCCTCGAGGGGCCGAATGGCCTACTCCTGCTCCTATCTTCTATGTTTCTATGTTTCTATGACCCCACTAATAGTTGCCTAGAGGAGCGCTAGAATGAGGCACATGACAAGAGTGGTCATTAAGAGGACCATTGAGGCCTTAAAGGGGAACCTTCGCTGCCGAGACAGGGACTCGACAATATGTTTTGGCTCATATATCCCACATAGTTGTACCATGCTGTGCGCTACTTAACTTTGGCATACAAAAAGGACTGATTGTGGACATTCTTGGGGAGCTACCCCCAGTCACTTTAGAGGCAGAAGTACGGGGAGGAAAACATCACAATGACTGCTACTCAGAGGATTCCTCAGTGATTGCTGCAAAGTGCAACAGAGCACAACTGATCCCTGAGGTCTTCTCATCTGTTTATTGTAGTTTACCTTTTTCACCACTGCCTTAACTCCTCTTTCCCCACCTTCACCTAAAAAGCAATCCTTCAATCCAGTACCCATCAGACCTCTGTCCTTACATGCCAATAATAATCACCTGATTGACTAAGAGAGCATGAAACAAGTGCATCCTTTCCTGTATGTCTCTAATCTCCATGAATAACAGAGCTTGCTAAAATGTTAGAGATGCAAAGAACAAGAAAAACACTTTTGTACAAAGCACTGGTCCAGTCCCATATGGAGTAATGTCTAAAATTGTAATTGCTACAATACAGTGAGGGTATCTTGGCATTGGAGGAGTGCAGAAAATGACAACTAAATCAATACACTGGATTAGTCACCTGAACTACCAGGAAAGGCTATGAAAACTATCTACAATGGAGGAATAGAAAGGTCTTTAGTGACAGGCTTGTACATTTGTGATGTAGGCCGAGTGCCTCTTCCTTTCAGTAATGTTCTTATAAATCAGCTTCTATGATCAGTAATGAGCGCCTCACAATGAGCATGTAATTTGGACAGCAAAGCAGATTGATGAGAACATATATATATTTCAGGATATAAGTGGCAAGAAGATTTTCTGTAAAATGGGTTGCTGAAAAGTCTTGCTGTTAAGCAATTTAATAGAGATGAACAAAAACTATTCTCGAATAAAAATGTTTCATGATGGTTTTGGAATTATTCTGTTAACCAGTTTTTCCCTCAAGTGGAACAACTATAATTCATTTTTGCAGTGGGTGGTGTGCTTGCAGTACTGAGATATCAATAATAATCCCCATCAAATACCGTATCTATAGAATAGACAAACATTGTCATTACAAATGACAGTGCATATGAGCAAAGTAATCTCTTCCTACCTGGGATTCACCTTATCCATGTTCAAGCTGCTGTGATCAAAAATCTGCAGGGAACTTTCTGGCGGACCATCTCTAACATATTGGCTGCAGCTGCCCACCTGTTTTTACCCAGTATAAGGCTCCTCAATGGGACCCCATTATCCTTCAGTTCATGCTACCTACACGCAACACATTAAACCTTGAACAATGTGTCACTATTAAAAAGGAAATTTGTATATCTAATATTGTACTTCCAATGAGCAATTAAAAAAAAAATCATTAAATATATAAAGAGGTTATGCAGTGCAGGACAGTGGAATATGGGCTCATGAAATTCTGTACAACACATGAAGGGCAAGAAAGTTGGCAGAATGCCAGTAATGAAAGTGTAACTATCAAATTTTAAACATATCTTATACTCATAAACCATGGTTATACTGAGACTGTAGATGTAATGTAGGGTTCGTATATTGAATGCTTGAGGGTGGATTGAGTACGGCTGACCTAGCTTTACTGTATGACTCAGCTCCACAACATTAATCTGTTTTTCCAAAGGCGAGTGTTTTGGCAAAGCACTGTTGTCAAAATTTAAGTGGAAATCAAGGGACTAGCAGATGGCAGGTGGAATGTGGGTGCATCATTTTGTACAGCGACAGGATGGAGTGGGTAGGATGGGGATGTAGATAATGGAGAGTAATTGATCTCCTCTATGCTGCCAAGTTACACTGATGTATTCACATCAGCACGAACATGTGGCAGGTCTTACTTTTGCTGGACCTAATTTGGAACGTGTAAATCATCTGATTATTTTGCCTTCTAGAGGTCAGAGTTCAAACAATTTTAGGTGGGATGAGCCCGCTAAGATACAGTATAACTCTGGCATTGACACTATGGCTCGGTGTCAATTTTTGCCTGATAACGTTCCTGTGAAGCGTCATGGGATGATTTATTACGTGAAAGGCACTATATAAATGCAGGTTGTTGTTATATTTGCAATTTCAATTAAATTCCAGATATTAACATTGAATCAAAATAGATGTCTAAACCTTAATGAATTGATGAACTGACTCAGATCATGTTCACAATATAATTATAAAAATAGCAGTAGTTTATTAAATGAATCTTTAATGGTCAATAGAAATCAGGAGAACAACCAGGAAAAACAGCAGTAAAAACATTAGCAAAGAGAATAAAGGTAGCTGTGGGAGTCAGTGGGCTTATAGTGGATATTGGTCGATAGCCTATCCCCCAGAAATGGAGACAGAGAAGTCGAGGAAGGGAAGGGAAGAGTTGGAGATGGACCATGTGAAGGCGAGGGAAGGGTGGAAATTGGAAGCAAAGTTGATGAAGTAAGAATAGGTTGCTTTACAGTTACTTGAATGTTAGTGCACTTATAGCCATAATTAATTCAAAATCCTCATTCTTGTTTATAAATCACTTTATCTCAAGGGGGCTGGAATACAAAGGGGTGAAAGTTATGATACAGTTATATCAAACTCTGGTTAGACCCCATGTGGAGTACTACGTTTAGTTCTGGGCACCACCCTTCAGGTAGGATATATTGGCCTTAGAGGGGTACAGCACAGATTCACCAGAATGATACCGGGGTTAAAAGGATTAAATTATGAGGACAGATTGCATAGTCTATGCTTGTTTTCTCTTGAGTATAGAACATTAAGGGATGATCTAATTGAGATGTTTAAGATGATTTAGGAGTAGATAGGGTAGAGAGAGATAAACTATTTCCTCTGGTGGGGGAGTCCAGAACAAAGGGTCATAACCTTGAAATTAGAGCTAGGCCATTCAGGGGTGATGTCACGAAACACTTCTTCATACAAAGGGTAGTGGAAATCTGGAACTCTCTCACCCAAAAGGCTATTGAGGCTAGGGGGTCAATTGAAAATTTCAAAACTGAGATTGATAGATTTTTGTTTGGCAAGGGTATTAAGGATTTCAGAACCAAGGCAGGTAGATGAAGTTAAGATACAGATCAGCCATGATCTAATTGAATGGTCATGATGCGGAGATGCCGGCGTTGGACTGGGGTGGACAAAAATGAGAAGTCGCACAACACCAGGTTATAGTCCAACAGATTTATTTAAAATTACAAGCTTTCGGAGCGCTGCTCCTTCATCAGGTAAAGTTACTAGTAACTTTACCTGAAGAAGGGGCGATCGATAGCTCCGAAAGCTTGTAATTTTAAATAAATCTGTTGGACTATAACCTGGTGTTGTGCGACTTCTCATAATTGAATGGTGTAACAGGCTCGAGGGGCTGAATGGTCCACTCCTGTTCCTAACTTCCTAAATACGTCCTTGGCATCACTTCAGCCTACCTCTGCAACCTCCTTCAACCCTATGTCGCCCTTGAATAAGCCCACAGCTACCCTCAATGCCTCTCTCAGCATTTTCCAAAAGGCCCATCACTGTCTCCTTATGAGCAGCAACTCCATCTACCTCATTCTTCTCTCTCACCTACCTTCCGACCCAGCATGCCACTGGGTGGTGGGGAACCACACGAACCTCCTTCCCAGACTACGCACCCCACCCGCCACTGCCTCCTTGGACTCTGTCGCTGGACCAACAATCACCACCCCTCTCTGCATTTCCCTCCAGAATGTTCATTCACTCACAAAGTCCTTGCTGTCCACAAACATATTGTAAATGACTGAATGGCTATCCTGGCTTTGACCGAAACTTGGCTCACACCTTGCCGCTTGCCAAAGCCTCCCCACCAGACTATATTTTCCACCATCTGCCCTCTAAACTGCCATGGTGGCAATGCAGCCCTTATCACCAAGTCACACCTTGGTCCCTCCTCCTAAGCTTCTGGCACTTCACCCTGATTCACCCATCTCACCTCTCCTTTGAAATCCTCATTGTCTACCATCCTCCCCAAGTGCCATTGGCAGTTTCTCCCCAAGATAGAGTCATAGGGGGAGAAATTCAGTATCGCCCCATTTGGGGCACAATTATCGGCCGGGCGCAAAAATTAGCGCCGGGTGCTAATTATCGCCACCGACTGCAAACTTGACTTTTATCGCCCCTGGAGGTGATTGGAGCGCTAAATCAGGCGCTTCACACCTGTCTTAAGGCGCAAAGGCCGAGGAGCGAGGCGCTACCTCAGAGCGCTGGCGAAGCTCATGTAATGTCAGTCAGCAACGGAACACACACACAATGGCACGGGCCAGTTCTTAAAGGGGATGGTTAATCTTGCTTTCCATCCACATCCTGCTCATTGCAGCCTTGAATCTCGGCCTGGAGAGACCTGCACATCAAATTTGCTGGAAAGAACAATGGAGAGTACCAGGCAAAGAGCTCAGAGTGCAGCCCCCACAGTCTCTTCTAAATCGATACAAGGAATGGCAAACCAAAATGAACCTGCAAAGTGCTGCTCAGTACCCAAAACTCCTTCACACAACGTTGAATCTCTCCAGAAGTCTCTCTCTCTCTCTCTCAGAATGTGTAGTTCAAAAATGGCACCAACAATAAAAGGCAGGAAGCGGTCACCTTTAAATAGCGCTCCCCCTTTCCCTTCATGACTGCAGAACGCTCCCCTCAACCTGTCGTTGCTAGTGTTAGGCGGTAAGGCAGGGGGCGCCACTCAATATCCGCTCCGGGGCGATACCGGGGCGTTGCGCACTCGACTGACGTCATGATCTGCCGGTGCAGGAGATCGTGGCGGTAGTGTTTAGCGCCGCCGCAAAATGTCTAGTTAATTTCGCGAACAGCCGCAAACTTCGCCGCGCCTGGGCGCTAGATGCTTTGCGCCCCATTAGCGCCCTCTTAAGGCGCTAACGGGAGGCGCAACCAACTGAATTTTTCCCCCATGGAGTTATACAGCACAGAAAGAGGCCCTTCGGCCCATCGTGTCCGCACCGGCCAACAAGCCCTGTCTATTTTAATCCCATTTTCCAGCACTTGGTCCGTAGCCTTGTATGCTATGGCATTTCAAGTGCTCATCTAAATGCTTCTTGAATGTTGGGAGGGTTCCTGCCTCTACCACCCTTTCAGGCAGTGAGTTCCAGATTCCAACCACCCTCTGGGTGAAAAAGTTTTTCCTCAAATCCCCTCTAAACCTCCTGCCCCTTACCTTGAAACTATGCCCCCTGGTTATTGACCCCTCTACTAAGGGGAAAAGTTCCTTTCTATCTACCCTATCTATGCCCCTCATAATTTTGTACACCTCAATCAGGTCCCCCCCCCCGTCAGCCTTCTCTGCTCTAAGGAAAACAACCCCAGCCTGTCCAGTCTCTCTTCATAGCTGAAGCGCTGCAGCCCAGGTAACATCCTGGTGAATCTCCTCTGCACCCTCTCCAATGCAATCGCATCCCTCCTATAGTGTGGCGACCAGAACTGCACACAGTATTCCAGCTGTGGCCTAACTAGCGTTTTATCATAACCTCCCTGCTCTTATATTCTATGCCTTGGCTAATGAAGGCAAGTATCCCATATGCCTTTTTAACCACCTTATCTACCTGTCCTGCTACCTTCAGGGATCTATGTACATGCACGCCAAGGTCCCTCTGATCCTCTGTCCTTCCAAGGGTCCTACCATTCATTGTGTATTCCCTTGCCTTGTTAGTCCTCCCAAAATGCATCACCTCACACTTTTCAGGGTTAAATTCCATTTGCCACTGTTCTGCCCATCTGACCAAACCGTCTATATCGTCCTGTAGCCTGAGGCTTCCCTCCTCGCTATTTACCACCCCACCAATTTTCGTGTCATCTGCAAACTTTCTGATCATACCTCCTACATTCATATCTAAATCATTAATGTACACTACAAACAGCAAAGGACCCAGCACCGATCCCTGTGGTACACCACTGGACACAGGCTTCCAGTCACAAAAACAACCTTCGACCATCACCCTCTGCTTCCTGCCACTAAGCCAATTTTGGATCCAATGTGGCAAGTTGCCCTGGATCCCATGGGCTTTTATCTTCTTGACCAGTCTCCCATGCGGGACTTTGTCAAAAGCCTTACTGAAGTCCATGTAGACGACATCAACTGCACTACCCTCATCCATACACCTAGGCACCCCCTCAAAAAATTCAATCAAATTGGTCAGACATGATGACTATCCTTGATTAATCCTTGCCTCTCCAAGTGGAGACTAATTCCGTCCCTCAGAATTTTTTCCAATAATTTCCCTACCACTGATGTTAGGCTCACTGGCCTGTAATTCCCTGGTTTATCCCTACTACCCTTCTTGAATAATGGTACTACGTTAGCTGTTCTCCAGTCCTCTGGCACCTCCCCTGTAGCCAGAGAGGTTCTGAAAATTTGTGTCTGAGCCCCTGCAATCTCCTCCCCTTGCCTCACACAGCAGCCTGGGATACATCTCGTCTGGGCCTGAGGATTTATCCACTTTTAAGCCTGCTAAAACCGCTAGTACCTCCTCCCTCTCAATACTAATTTGTTCAAGTATATCACAATCCCCCTGCCTGATTTCTATGCCTACATCGTCCTTCTCCATAGTGAACATGATGCAAAATATTCATTTAAAAGCCCACCTACGTCTTCTGGCTCTACACACAGATTGCCACTTTGGTCCCTAATGGGCCCTACTCTTTCCCTGGTTATCCTCTTGCCCTTAATATACTTATAAAACACCTTGGGATTTTCCTTTATTTTGCCCGCCAGTGTTATTTCATGCCCCCTCTTCGCTCTCCTAATTTCTTTTTTAAGTACCCCCCTGCACTTTCTATACTCCTCTAGGGCTTCCACTGTTTTTAGTCCTTTGTATCTGCCAAAAGCCTCCCTTTTTTTCCTAATCCATTCTCGTATATCCCTTGACATCCAGGATTCCCTGGGCTTGTTGGTCCCACCCTTCACCTTTACGGGAACATGTTGGCGTTGTACTCTCTCTATTTCCTTTCTGAAAGACTCCCACTGCTCTGATGTGGATTTTCCTACAAGTAGCTGATCCCAGTCCACTTTGGCCAGATCCTGCCTTATCATATTAAAATCGGCCTTCCCCCAATTTAGAACCTTTATTTCCGGTCCATCTTTGTCCTTTTCCATGACTACCTTAAATCTCACCGAATTATGGTCACTGTCACCAAAATGCTCTCCTACTGACACTTCTACCACTTGCCCGGCTACATTCCCTAGAATTAGGTCCAGTACCGCCCCCTCTCTTGTAGGACTTTCTACATGCTGGCTCAAAAAGCTCTCCTGGATGCACTTTAAGAATTCCGCACCCTCTAAGCCTTTCACACTCTGACTATCCCAGTTAATACTGGGGAAGTTGAAATCCCCTACTATTATTACCCTATTATTTCTACACTTCTCTGAGATTTGCCTACATATCTGTTCCTCTATCTCCCCCTGACTGTTTGGAGGCCTATAGTACACTCCCAGCAAAGTGCTTGCCCCCTTTTTGTTTTTAAGTTCTACCCATATGGCCTCATTAGAGGAACCTGCTAAGATATCATCCCTCCTTACAGCAGTAATTGACTCCTTGATTAATATTGCGACACCCCCTCCTCTTTTACACCCCTCTCTGTCTCGCCTGAAGATTCTATACCCTGGAATATTGAGCTGCCAGTCCTGCCCCTCCCTCAACCATGTCTCTGTGATAGCAAGATATTCCCTTGCACTTTCTCTGCTGAATTCACTACCCTTCTGTCCACCTTAAACTTCTCCCTTCATATAAACTCTCCTACCCATATTCACAGGCACCCCCTTTAATTCACCATCTCCCGTGGCTTCTCTATTCCCATGGCCTTGATCACTGACAAGGCCATCTCCGACCACTTCTCTGTATCTGTCACCACCCACATCCCCCTATGCCTTCAAACTCCGTTTCCTTCTGTGTCAACCTCTAAAATAATACACCACATCATTTACACCTGCATTTTCAAACTCCCAACTACCCAGCCTTTGGCCTTCCAATCACCATGATATCTCTGCAGCTATAAATTTGCTCTATTACATGGAATGTACAACACAGAAACAGGCAATTCAGCCCAACGGGTCCATGCTGGTGTTTATGTTCCCCACGAGCCTCCTCCCACCTCTCTTCATCTAACCCTATCAACATACCTTCTATTCCTCCTTCTATTCCTTTCTCCCTCATGTGCTTATCTAGCTTCCCCTTAAATGCATCTATGCTATTTGCCTCAACTACTCCTTGTGGTAGCGAGTTCCACATTCTAACCATTCTCTGGGTAAAGAAGTTTTTCCTGAATTCCCTATTGGATTTATTAATGACTATCTTATATTTATAACTCCTAGGGGGAAAAATTCAGCTGCTTGTGCCTCCCGTTAGCGCCTTAAGAGGGCGCTAATGGGGCGTAAAGCAGCTAACGCCTGGGCGCAGCGCCGGCCACGCCTCCCGAAAAATTTAGCGGGAGGTTAGCGGCGGCGGCAGCCGGTAGTGCCCTGTGGCGCTGCGCCGCCGGCGATGACGTCATCGCCGTGCGCAGCACCCCGCTCGCGCCCCGGCCGTGATCTTCAGTCGCGCCCCCTGATTTACCGCCAGACGCTATGTCCGACGGGTTCAGGGAGGCGTACGTGCGGCCGGGGCGGCGATATTTAAAGGGGAGGTGGCAGGCGGCCATTTTTGTTGCTGGCCGCCTGCCAGCACCGGCCCCCGTGAAGCCCCCCCACCGTGAAGTGCCGGCTGCGCTCCAAGAGCCCGGCACTTCTCTTGAGTGCCGGGCTCTTTTGCCGGCACTCCCGATCCCTGGGGGCCCAGCTGGGCCCCGGTTCGCGCTGCGCAGGGTCCCTCCCCTTTAAGAAGGGGAGGAAGGCCTGCAATACCGCGGCGCGACGTGCCGCAGCGCGTGGCGCTGCGGCACGTAGCGCCAGGATATTCACTCGCAGCGCCCCAAGAGGGATGCGGGGTGCTTCCAGTGGCGCCCCGCTTCCCTCTTGGGGCGCAACCACTGAAGTTCCGGCGCGGGGCCGCTAATTTTTTCGGGGCGCTAAAAGTCGCGCCCCGGCGAGGTTAGCGCCCCAAATGGGGCGCGACTCAATTTTTACCCCCTAGTTTTGATCTCCCCCACAGGTGGGAATATCTTCCCTACGCCCTGCCCTATCAAACCCTTTCACAATTTTAAAGACATCTATCAGGTCACCCCTCAGCCTTCTATTTTCTAGAGGAAAGAGCCCCAACCTGTTCAATCTTTCCTGATAGGTATAACCTCAAAGTTCTGATATCCTTGTAAATCTTTTTTACACCTTCTCCAGTGCCTCTATATCCTTTTTATAATATGGAGACCAGGGGCTAGAAATTCATTTTCGCCCAGGAATGGGCGGTGTCAGTAGAAAAGTTGGAGAATTAGCGTCAGGCACAAATGCTTTAGACTGCACGCAAAATTTGTGCTGCTCAATAAAATGATTGGAGTCCTCAATCAAGTCTTAAAAACCAAGCTCATTGGCATTAAACTTAAAGGGTGGACCAATATCAGGTGCAGTCAACTCACAAGTCATGATTGCCAGAGTCTTTGTTCACTACTTAAAGGAAAGGTTCAGTGATGCTGCAGCACCTCATTCTCAGCATTGCTGGCTGTGCAGCTGCCTCAGGGAGCAGGGAGCAGGGAGCAGGGAGCGGGGAGCGGGGAGCGGGGAGCCGGGAGCCGGGAGCCCGGGAGCCGGGAGCCGGGAGCCCAGAGCCCACAGATTCTGCAATGAGGCATTGGTGTTCGCTGTGGAGAGACAGAGGGCGGTCCTCTACCCGGCAAGTGGCAGGAGGCCCTTGGCACAAGTCTTCGGCACCATGTGGAGGGAGGTAGCGGAGCACGTCTCGGGCAGCACTGTGGTCCCCAGGACCCACACACAGTGCAGGAAGAAATTTAACGATCTCACGCGGGTGGTCAGGGTGGGTGAATACCTCAACAAATGCTACATACTATATCATCTGAGCCACAATCTTCACACACTGCCCAAAGCACCACACCTCCAGCACTCACCCACCAACAATCTCTACCTACCAACACTCACACCCACATCTCACACCTTGCACACAATGATAGCTATTCAACTATGGTAGGCACATCACCCAAACACATTGCTCCACACTCACTCACACATTTTCCTTCCTCTTGCAGGCCAAGGTGGCTCACAACAGGAGGCAGCAGGAGTGCACAGGCAGGGGACAAGCCGACACCCAACCACTGTCTGCGCTGGAGAATCGAGTGCTGCAGATTATTGGGCGCCAGGTGGTGGGCGCTGTGGCCACCGGCGACGTTGACCCCCTTGGGGACAACAACGGTATGTTCATCCCTACTCCTTCTCACATCCCACTTCCCCCTCACCCCACAAGTGTTTTGCACTTTCCAGCTAATCATGCTGTATGCATGCATTTCTCCCTTCCTGCCCCCCTCCCCTCACCTTAATCCGACTCTTGTGCCTTTATGCTTTCAGATAATCATCAAGCACCTGAGCAGACTGTCCCTGAGGGCACCGTTGAGCAAGGCGGGAGAAGAGGAGGAGGAAGAACACACCGCGTCACTGCATGTCTCACCCGCAGGCACCAGCTCGGATACTGGCACTACGTGTTCTTTAGAGGCTAGTATAGTAGCGGGATCTGCACAGGGTGAGGCCTTGGGGGCGAGTGGGCTGTAGCAAGACCAGGGGGAAAGGGTAGCTCCCCTGGAGGGGGAGTTCGCGCACGAGTTCTGCTGCACAGGACTCAGATGAGGACCTCGATGGGGAGGCCTTTAGAAGAAAGGTGATGGGCATGCACACCGAGATCATAGGTGCAATGGCAAGGGTGCCCGAGAGCCTCTTGGCAATGATAAGGAGTGTGGAGGAGTCCGCCTCCAACATTGCACAAGGCTCTGCGCACACCATGGAGCCCATCATTTCCAGTCTGCAAAGGATGGTAGACTCCCACAGTGACCGTGGTGACCCAGGCCTGATGCCGTGTGTGATGGGTGATCTGGCAGCTACCATTGCAGCACAGTCGGAAGCAACGCAACGTCTTAGTGCTGTAATGCAGTCTATGCTTGGTGGCATCCAATCTCAGACTGCTCTCATGCAGTCTTAGCTTGATGCTACGCAATCTCTGACTGCTGCCATCGTGGCTGGGTCTACCACCGTCGACCGGGACTTTCACGGTGTCGCAGCAGGCTGAGGTGCTGCCCCGGAGGAGTGACAGTGGATCAGTGGAGCAGGAATCTGCTGTCCTCTCTCAGGATGACAGCATTCCTGCTCCCACTACTGCCACTCTGCCATTGCCCTTGTCGCTGCCTGTCACCCATGCTGAGGTGGTGCAGTCTATAGCTGGGCCATCTAGGCCCAGAGCTGGTCGAGGGCGTCCTGCAAGGCCATCTGAAGTCTCCCGCATGGACACGCAGCAGCCTTCCACCAGCCCTGCTGCAGCCACTGGGCCAACACTTCGTAGTAGCACTAGAGTAGACAAAGGCACAGTAACAAGAGGCACTAAGGGATTGCACAAGGGTGAATAGTTAATGGGCCAGAAATTCAGCTGTTGTCGGGTGAGTACGCGCTGTGTACTCACCCGTAAGGCCACCTGAAGTGCCGGTTTCCTGCATGCACTGCGCATGCGCAGGAAACCGGAACTTCCGTTCCCCTGAAGAGAGGGGTTCAGAAGTCGAACGCGTGCACGGGAGAGGCAGCGCGCATGCAGCGAACTTCAGGTTTTTTTTCAGGTTTCTCCGGGAAGGTAAGTATGAAGAAGCTGCACTTTTAAAAAGGAGGCGCAAGGCCTGTTTTTAACAAGGTAAGTAGTTAATTAATTACAATTTAAAAAATTTTTCAACAGGTTTATCTTTTTTAGATACTTTAAAGAAAGGTAAGTTTATTTTTAGCACCGTTAAAAAGTATAATTAATTTTTTCAAAAATTTAAATTTTTGTTTAAAGTAGTTAATTTATTTAACTTATAGTTATTTTAAAAATGTGATGTTTTTAAAAAAATTTATTTGAAGTTTAAGTGTGGTTTTGGGGCCGATCTCTATTCATAGATTTGACGGGTCTTCCTGTCAAATCTATGAATGAAGATTCCCTGCTCCGATTGGCTCTCCATGGCACACGTGATCCCAGGGGACGCTTCGAACTAACTGCGCCCCTGGGATACGCAAGCACTGCGCGCCGGCAGCTGCAGGAGGCCCAGGAGCCGAAGTCCTCGTGGGCCCAAAGCACAACTGCAGGCGCGGTAGGCAAGTACGCGCGCGATGCTTGCACCCGCAGGAAGCCGGAAAGCCGAATTTCTGGCCCAATATTTTTGTTGTAAATATGTGTTCACTGATTTTTGATAAATTTATTAATTCAGTTTGGATTCTTTTGTCGTGTGTCTCATTTCAGCTTTTCGCTGTGATATGGCCTGTGACAGGTATAGAATGATATGGATGTGGTGAGCAATGGGGATCTGGGGTTTAATTTATTCGAATCGCAGTCTGATGTGGCGGTCACGGACTGCCCTTCCGGAAGGCCGATTGAATAGCTGCCTCCTCCTTTGCTTCTGTTCCTCGTTCTCCTCATCCTCCTCATCTTCCTCTTCCTCCTCGTCCTCCTCTTCCTCCTCTCCCTCTTCCTCCTCCTGAGGTGGTCCCGCAATCCCTGGTGGCAAGGGCTGGGCCCTCATGATGGCCAAGTTGTGGAGCATGCAGCAGACCACCATGAAATGGGACACCCGCTCAGCCGAGTACTGGAGGGTTCCTCCCGAGCAGGCAAGGCAGCGGAACCGTTGCTTCAGCAGGCTGATGGTCTGCTCGATGATGTTCCTGGTGGCAGCATGGCTCTCATTATATGAGTGTTGGGCAGGAGCGTTGGGGTTGCGGAGGGGAGTCATGAGCCAGGTGTAGAGCGGATAGCCCTTGTCTCCGAGCAGCCAGCCGTGAGCTTGAAGTGGTGGCTGGAAGATTGCTGGCACACTGGTCCGGCACAGGATGAAGGCATCATGGCTGCTGCCAGGATAGTGGGCATTCACATTGAGGATTCTCTGTCTGTGGTTGCACACCAACTGGACATTAAATGAGTGGTAGCCTTTGCGGTTACAGAAGATCTCAGGATTGTTATGAGGTGCCCGCAATGCCACGTGGGTGCAGTTAATGGCGCCCTGCACCATGGGGAATCCCGCTATCCTGGCAAATCCATATGCACGCTCGTCCTGCTTCTCTCTGGTGATGGGGAAGGAAAGATAGTCCCTTCTCCTACTGTATAGAGCCTCTGTGACCTCCCGGATGCAGCGATGGATGGTGAGCTGCGAGATGTTAGCTATGTCTCCTGTTGCAGATTGGACGGATCCACTGGTGAAGAAATTGAGGGCGATGGTCACCTTGACTGCCACTGGGAGAGTCGTGGTCGCCCTGGTCTGAGGCTGGAGGTCTGGTTGCAGGAGGTGGCAGAGTTCTGTGACCACCTCCTTGGTGAAGCGAAACCTTCTGATAAACTGCTCCTCCCTTAATTGGAGGTAGGAGACGTGCTCTCGGAATATCCTCGGAGAGTAAGGCCTTCTGTTGAGAGCCCTGATGGCCCTTCTCCTCCCTCTGGGAATATGTTCCAGTCTTTCTTGCTGCCTCCGCATCCTCTGCCATAAATTCTGGAGTGCGAGGTCGACTGCCAGTACAGCCCCCATTAATGTTACCAAGTGTAACAGTTTGATTCTTTGAAGAATAAATGTAGCTACTTTTTAGTTGCCACAACACTCCTGATACAAAAGAACCTTGAAATTACTGATTGAAACGTTTGGAGTATGTGAAACTGACAAGAAACCACTGAAACTGCACTAACCTGACAGTTGCGAGTCATTACTGATGAGCCCTTTAAATAACATCCCTGGAGCCTGCTTCCTGGTGCTTCACTCCAGCTCTCCATGTCGGTGTTTACTCCAGTCACTAAGGTAGATGGTGACAATCAATTTAGCAGATAGGGCAGGTCAGTGAGCGTTGCACACTCACTGACGTCACAATCCACCTGGCGTTGATGTTCCTGGCGATAACTCTTACCGGTGGTGCTACAGGGGGGCAGGATTTGGTGTGCGGCGCTGGAATCATCTTGTCCCAGCGATACTGCTCTAGCACCCTGTTAGCACCATCTGCTGCCGCTAATGGGAGGCACTAAGGGGACGAATCTTTCCCCTAGAACTCATACCATTCCATCACCTCCACTTTTGATGCCCTTGTTCCCAGCAAAATCTTTGCTGTCACCCATTTCCATCATTCTGCCTGGTATGGGAGCCATCGTCACTCCCTCAAATCCAAGGGACACAGATGAGCATATCTAGTACACAACTGGTTTAGCCATCCATCGCCAGATCTACTGGACCACATCAAGCTCTACCGGGCCTCATGCTCCTTTTCCAAAACTGCCCACGACTCTAGGATCATCCATCGGCTTCTTTTCTCCACTACAAACCATCTCCTTAGACTGTACTTGAAGTCACAAATGAAACTTTATAGTTAAGTTTAATCATGTTACCATGAAATCTTATTTCATTTTTTTAAATGTTAACAGATATTAATTTGGACTATAGAAACTTCAGTTACTGAAAAAAATGGTGGATGAGATTTAAAAAAAATATCTTTTGAATGATTCAATTGGTTTAACCTCTTACTCTACTGATACTTCAGGATTAGCTGTTTTCATAAATCTTTAGTAGTTTCTCATTGGTAGCTGTTGGATAGGTCCTTTACCCTTTAAACAGATTCATACAGCTAGAGACAGTAATATGTCTGATAATTTATTTCATTATGATTGACAAAACATTAACCCTAAGCACCCATACAGAGTAGCTCACATTAGGCTCACGTCTGACACTTACGTGCGTGGACTTTAATGAGGAATCGTGTTGCTGATGTAGGGCAACACGGTGGCATAGTGGTTAGCACTGGTGCCTCACAGCGCCAGGGACCCGGGTTCGAATCTGACCTCGGGTGACTGTCTGTGTGGAGTTTGCACATTCTCCCCGTGTCTGCGTGGGTTTCCTCCGGGTGCTCCGGTTTCCTCCCACAGTCCAAAAATGTGTGGGTTAGGTTGATTTGGCTATGATAAATTGACCCTTAGTGTTAGGGGGGATTAAATATGTGGGGTTATGGGGATAGGATGGGATATGTTAGGGGGAATTAAATACGTGGGGTTACGGGGGTAGGGTGGGATATGTGTATTGTGGGGATTAAAGCAGGGACAGGGTACTGGATTTGGATGATCAGCCATGATCATATTGAATAGCGGAGCAGGCTCGACGGGCCGAATGGCCTACTCCTGCTCCTAGATTCTATGTTTCTATGATTTCTCCAAGCCTGTTAACGCCACCGGATCATGAAGGTAGCAAAAGGTCTCTTTCTTTCTAACTAAGTAAAAACATGGCATCTCTTTTTATACCATTTTCTTTATAGTCTTCTTCCTGCTAGATGCAATACTACCTGATGTTTTATGACCACACAGTTTTTCGAGCTGATTGCCAAACAGAGATGAGAGGCCCCATGCCTTTTCACATCATACAGTTACTTCCTATCATTGCTTTCCCCGAGCCATAGCTTTATTGCAAACAATCTTTGATGCATGCTCTTACAGCAACAGATTGCCTTTTATATTGCAGCAATCTCCTGATATCCCCCTGCTGTGATGAAAAGCCTGTGTTTTAAAAGCTTATGGGGGAGAAATTTGGTATCGCCCCGTTTGGGGCGCAATTATCGGCCGGGCGCAATGTTTAGCGCCTGGTGCTAATTATCGCCTCCGACTGCAAACTTGGTTTCTATCGCCCCTGGAGGTGATTGGAGCGCTAAATCAGGCGCTACACACCTCTCAAGGCGCTAACGCCGAGGAGCGAGGCGCTACCTCAGAGCACTGGCGAAGCTCATGTGATGTCAGTTAGCAATGGAACACAGACACACTGGCGCCAGCCAGTTCTTAAAGGGGAGGGTCGATCTTGCTCTCCATCCACACCCTGCTCATTGCAGCCTTGAATCTCAGCCTGGAGAGACCTGTACATCAATTCTGCTGGAAAGAACAATGGAAAGGCCCAGGGAAAGAGCTCAGAGTGCAGCCCCCACAGTCTCTTCTAAATCGATGCAAGGAAGGTCAAATCCAAATGAACCTGCAAAGTGCTGCTCAGTACCCAAAACTCCTTCACACAGCGTTGAATCTCTCCAGAAGTCTCTCTCTCTCACTCAGAATGTGTGGTGCAAAAATGTCGCCGACAAAAAAAGGCAGGAAGCAGCCGCCTTTAAATAACGCTCCCCCAGTCCCTTCCCGACTGCAAAACGCTCCCCTCTATCTGTCGTTGCTAGCGGCAGGAGGAAAGGCGGGGGCGCCACTCAATATCCGGTCCGGGGCGCTACCGGGGTGTTGTACGCTCGACTGACGTCATGATCTGCGGGTGCAGGAGATCGTGGCAGTAGTGTTTAGCGCCGCCACAAAATGTCTGGTCAATTTCGCGAGCGGCGCAAACATCGCCGCGCCCGGGCGCTAGTTGCTTTGCGCCCCGTTAGCGCCCTCTTAGGGCGTTAACGGGAGGCGCAAAGCAACCGAATTTTTCCCACTATGTATTTCAATCTTAATAATTATTTAAGCTCAATATTTCCACCTAGCTTATTTATTTATATGTGCCGATCTTTACACTACAATGTCCTGGGTCCTGAAATTCATCCTTCTCTAATGTTATCAGCATCATTGAGGGGAAAAGACACGCTTTTTGAGAAAACGATTTAAAGCAATACTGTCTACAGTACAGTACTGTTCTGTCTTTGTTAGAAATAAAAGTAATGTAAAAACATATCGATATTCTTACAGTAGCTTTCTAGCCATTTTCCTCAATTTTGAGCGCTGATTCCTCGATCAGGCTCTCTCAAGGAGGAGCAACATTTGCAGGGTGCGCTGGCAGGACAGAAAATGAGGCACTGCGGAGCTGCGATCTCCCAGCCAGGTCCCCTGAGTGCTGCTTCTCACCAGGACCTCCCAATCAGGGAATCAGATCTTTGATTCATCTGTCCATTCTCTCTTCAGTTCTGATCTGCTGCTGTTTTATCTTGAGCCAAGTAAAAAATGTGTGATGGTGAAAGTATGATGGCAACGGTGTGATGTTGCAGCAAGTAAGTGTTACACAACATGAAGTGAGCGCAAATGCAAGATCTTTCATATATATAGTTAATCTCCCATAACATTGCTTTCAGGTGGTCTGCAGCATGATTCAGTGGTTATGTCACTGTCCTTGTAATCCAGACTAAAGATCTGGAGACAAGAGTTCAAATCCCACCACGGCAGCTGGGGAATTTAAATTCAGTTATTAAATAAATCTGTAATAAAAAGCTAGTATCAGCAATGGTGACCATGCAGCTACTGGATTGTCATTAAAAACCCATCTGGTTCACTGATGTCCTTTAGGAAGGAAATCTGCCGTCCTTACCTGGTCTGTCCTGTAAGTGACTCCAGACCCACAGCAATGTGGTTGACTCTTAACTGCCCCTCTGAAATGGTCTAGCGAGCCACTCAGTTGTACGAAACCACTACAAAGAAGTATACCGAGAATAAAACCAGAAGGACCACCCAGCATCGACCTCGGCACCAGGCATGACTAAGGCACACTCAGCCCAGTCAACTCTGCAAAGTCCTCCTCACTAACATCTGGGGACTTGTGCCAAAATTGGGAGAGCTGTCCCACAGACCAGTCAAGCAACAGCCTGACATAATTATACTAACAGAATCATACCTTTCAGCTAACGTCCCAGACTCCTCCATCACCATCCCTGGGTATGTCCTGTTCCACCAGCCAGACAGACCCACCAGAGGTGGCGGCACAGAGGTATACAGTCGGGAGGGAGTGGCCCTGGGTGTCCTCAACATTGACTCCATGTCTCATGGCATCAGGTCAAACATAGGCAAGGAAACCTCCTGCTGATTACCACCTACCGCCCTCCCTCAGCTGATGTATCAGTACTCCTCCATGTTGAACACCACTTGGAAGAAACACTGAGGGTAGCAAGGGCACAGAATGTACTTTGGGTTGGATGACTTCAATGCCCATCACCAAGAGTGGCTCGGTAGCACCACTACTGACCGAGCTGGCTGAGTCCTCAAGGACATAGCTGCCAGTCTGGGCCTGCAACAGGTGGTGAGAAAACCAACATGAGGGAAAAAACTACTTGACCGCGTCTTCACCAATCTACCTGTTGCAGATTCATCTGTCCATGACAGCATTGGTAGGAGTGACCACCGCACAGTCCTTGTGGAGACAAAGTCCCGTCTTCACACTGAGGACACCCTCCATTGTGTTGTGTGGCACTACCACCGTAATAAATGGGATAAATGCAGAACAGATCCAGCAGCTTAAAACTGGGCATCATGAGGTGCTGTGGGCCATCAGCAGCAACAGAATTACATTCTACCACAATTTGTAACCTCATGGCCCGGCATATCCCTCACTCTACTATTACCAGGGAAGGTCATTGATGAAGCAGCCAGGGGACCAATCCTGGATCAATGAGGAGTGTAGAAGAGCATACCAGGAGCAGCAACAATAGTACCTAAAAATGAGGTGCTAAACTGGTGAACTTACAACACAGGACTACATACATGCAAAACAGTGGAAGCAGCATGCTATAGACAGAGCTAAGCGATCCCACAACCAACGGATCAGATCAAAGCTCTGCAGTCCTGCCACATCCAGTTGTGAATGGTGGTGGATACTTAAACAACTAACGGGAGGAGGAGGCTCCATGGATATCCCCATCATCAATGATGGTGGAGCCCAGCACATGAGTGCAAAAGACAAGGCTAAAGCGTTTGCAGCCATCTTCAGCAAGAGTGCCGAGTGGATGATCCATCTTGGCCTCCTCCTGAGGTCCCCACCATCACAGAAGCCAGTCTTCAGCCAATTAGAGTTACTCCACTTGACATCAAGGAATGGCTGAGTGCACTGGATACAACAAAGGCTATGGGCCCCGACAACATCCCGGCTGCCGTGCTGAAGACTTGTGCTCCATAACTAGCTGTGCCCCTAGCCAAGCTGTTCCAATATAGCTACAACACTGGTATCTACCCGACAATGTGCAGGTATGACCTGTCCACAAAAAGCAGGACAAATACAATCCGGCCAATTACCACTCCACCAGCCTTCTCTCAATCATTAGCAAAGTGATGGAAGGTATCGTCGACAGTGCTGTCAAGCAGCACTTACTCACCAACGACCTGCTCACTGATGCCCAGTTTGGGTTCCACCAGGACCACTTGGCTCCAGACCTCGTTACAGCCTTGGTCCAAACATGGACAAAAGAGCTGAATTCCAGAGGTGAGTTGAAAGTGACTGCCCTTGACATCAAGGCAGCATTTGACCGAGTGTGGCATCAAGGAGCCCTAGTAAAACTGAAGTCAATGGGAATCGGGGGGAAAACTCTCCACTGGCTGGAGTCAGACGTAGCACAAAAGAAGATGGTTGTTGGAGGCTAATCATCTCAGCCCTAAGACATCGCTGCAGGAGTTCCTCAGGGCCAACCATCTTCAGCTGCTTCATCAATGACCTTCCCTCCATCATAAGGTCAGAAGTGGGGATGCTCACTGATGATTGCACAGTGTTCAGTTCCATTTGCATCTCCTCAGATAATGAAGCTGTCCATGCTCGCAATCAGCAAGACCTGGACAACATTCAAGCTTGGGCTCATAAGTGGCAAGTAACATTCGTGCCACACAAGTGCCAGGTAATGACTATCTCCAACAAGAGAGAATCTAACCACCGCCCCTTGACATTCAACGGCATTACCATCACCGAATCCCCCACCATCAACATCCTGGGGGGTCACCATTGACCAGAAACATAACTGGACTAGCCACATAAATACTGTGGCTACAAGAGCAGGACAGAGACTGGGTATTCTGTGGCGAGTGACTCACCTCCCGACTCCCCAAAGCCTTTCCACCATCTACAAGGCACAAGTCAGGAGTGTGATGGAATACTCTCCACATGCCTGGATGAGTGCAGCTCCAACAACACTCAGGAAGCACAACACCATCAAGGACAAAGTAGCCCATTTGATTGGTACCCCATCCAACAACTGAAACATTCACTCCCTCTACCATCGGTGCACCGTGGCTGCAGTGTGTACCATCTACAAGATGCACTGCAGCAACTTGCCAAGGCTTCTTCAACAGCACTTCCCAAACCCGCAACCTCTACCATCTAGAAGAACAAGGGCCACAGGTGCATGGGAACACCATCACCTCCAAATTTCCCTCCAAGTCACACACCATCCTGACTTGGAAATTTAGCGCCGTTCCTTCATCGTTGCTGGGTCAAAATCCTGGAACTCCCTCCCTAACAGCACTATGGGAGTACCTTCACCACACGGACTGCAGCAGTTCAAGAAGGCAACTCACCACCACCTTCTCAAGGGCAACTAGGGATGGGCAATAAATGCTGGCCTTGCCAGCGACGCCCTGATCCCATAAACGAATGAAACAAATTCTGATGTTTGGCAGTTAATCTGGCTTGTCCCTTTAAAGTCATTGCTCAAGTATTCCCATTGGGATTGTGGTTAATTACAGCTTAACTTTTGTTAGTGAAGGATGTTTGCAATTGTCAGATGCTTGTAAATTTCTGGCTCCAGGTTAATCTACAAAATCCCTTCACCAATAGAAATTAACCCGCAATTGACTTTAGCATGAAATTATGATTTTTTTCTCTTTTTATACTTCTGGCATTTTGAGGTTTGGTTTCTAAATATGATGTCTGAAGTGTGACAGATGTTCCCATAATTTTTATATATTCAAGTGACTCTTCTATGATGCTGCTCACTGTAAGTCAGAAGATTCACTATTTTATAAAGAGGGGGAAAAAATTCAACTCACGCTAATGCCAACAGGGGAACTGGCTTGGAGGACTTGTTGAGCCTGGCAGTGTAAGTAAGGCATGTACATGAGCATCATTAAATAGTCATTTTCACAGACTGCTTCAACAATCTGATCATTCGAACAGAACGTTCTTTACCATTGCTCACTCACACTATGGTACAGTAATTCCTCCTAGCTAGGGCCCCCAAGAATAGGTTGCACTGATTTTAGCAAACTGATCAAAACAGAGTTCTGAATACAAACCAAAATTGGTAAGCTTTTTATTTTCAACTGGTTAGACTATTTTTAAATGGGTTCTGATGGTGGAAATTTTTTTTCAAGATGCTTTTTTAACCAAATGTGTATACTGAGAATTATTACAGGTGCCCTAAGTATTTCCAATACTTACAATTGTAATTTTAAGTTTTCAATAGAACTGTTTTATCTTTCAACGGTTTTGCAGAAGTTCCCTTAAGTGGATCTCGCCCACTATGAAACTGTACTTTTTATACAATCTGTCCTTGTAAAGTTATGTAACCCATGTGTTAACATTTACCCTGACTTACAGTAATCTGTGTACTGAATTAAATGAAGTCTCATTCTGCACTATAACATTTACTCCTGAATGATGTTTAATAAACTCAGATAGACAGACCATAATAAATTTATTTGGAACTAAGCAGAGAACTGAAATACAAGACATTTTGCAAAGTAGTGAGTACAATTTGAATCGATATGGTTGTAGTTAGCAATGTTTCTAGAACTTTTATAACCACGTCCTTATGAGCTGGCGTGGATGAACTGGTTGCCTTGCCTTCCCCTGGAGGATGGTGTTAGCCTTGAGAAGTCAATGATGCATTTCTGGATCCTCGGCGACTGGGTAAATTCACCTTCCATGTTGGTAGCTGTATCTAGACCAGCTGGCTTAAATCACACCTCCCTTGAACTCAGGAAACTTGTACATCTAAGTGCCACACTTATATCTGGTCAGTATAGCCGTACAATCTTAACTTCTGTATCTTTTCTCTCCCTCTGTCAGAGATGCACTTTTCCAATTTTATGGAGACACCCTTCTACATACACTAGACCAGCGGTTCCCAGGTACTGCAGGTGGTCCGTGAAAAAAAATAATGATGATACTGTAATAATAATACAATCACGTGTACCTCGTATGTATCATATTCGATATTACATTATTATTCGCAATGTAATATGCTTCACAAACATCCTTGTGATTCTCTGAATTTAAATAGTGTGGCGCTTTTGCGTGACGTCAACATGAACCGACACTCTTAGAAAATTCGACGGTTACAGCGCGGGAATCAAAAAATGGATCGGTGGCTTTTATCTGGCACGCGTAACCGAACTCTCTACTATGGTCAAAATGACAGTGAGACATCAGCAAATGAAACTCAGCACAACAAAAGTAAGCGAAAAGTTACGAGAAAATACAGCAGTGAATACTTAAAACTGGGATTTACTTACACTGGAACTGAGAACGAACCGTTACCAGTATGTGTCGTGCGCTATGATGTTCTGTCGAATGAAAGCTTAAAACCCGCTAATCTTCGCCGTCATCTTGAGACTAAGCATGGGGAATACGTGTCCAAGCCAATTGGATTTTTTTACAATCAGCTCAAAGAATTTCAACGTAGCAAGACAATTATGGAATGTACATCTAAAGGCAGTGATAATGCTAAGGCGGTGGAGGCCTCATAGCTAGGCTTATAGCAAAGACAGGGAAGCCGCACACAATTGGGGAGGAGTTGATATTGCCAGCGGCCAAGGAGATGGTGGGTGTTATGCTGGGAGAGGGGGCCTGCAAGCAAATTAACATGATTTCATTATCGGATAACACAGTTCAACGCAGAATTGATGAGATGGCTCAGGACTTGTGTGATCAGCTAATAGCGAGAATGCAAGTGAGTCGTTTTTATGCACTTCAACTGGATGAATCAACGGACATTGCAAACCTTTCAAACCTGATCACCTATGTAAGGTATGAACACAATGGAGAGATACATGAGGACTTTCTCTTTTGTAAATCGTTGCCCACACGCTCAACTGCAGAGGCTATTTTTGGAATGTTGAAGAGCTTCATTATTGAAAATGGGATTGATTGGTCAAAATGTGTCGGGCTTTTCTTCACAGGCTGTTGTCGGGAGCGACGAGACCGGAGGTGCTGTGAGGTGCTGCTGTTGTCGGGAGCGACGAGACCGGAGGTGCTGTGAGGTGCTGTGAGTATTTGAACTCACTTTCGCGGTCTTTTCTTCACAGGCTGTTGTCGGGAGCGACGAGACCGGAGGTGCTGTGAGGTGCTGTGAGTATTTGAACTCACTTTCGCGGGCTTTTCTTCACAGGCTGTTGTCGGGAGCGACGAGACCGGAGGTGCTGTGAGGTGCTGTGAGTATTTGAACTCACTTTCGCGGGCTTTTCTTCACAGGCTGTTGTCGGGAGCGACGAGACTGGAAGCGGACCAGGTGGGAAGCACCCAGGTGAACGGCATTTAAGCAGGGTGGTGGCTTAAACCCGAGTTCCTACAGAGTAGGAACCCCCACCCGCCCTCCTCCTCTAACCTACTAGTCTTTTAGCAGTCTAAAAACAGAGGTCACAAATTTTTTGGTCTCAGTTTCTTTTCAGCAGGGCAGGACGGTTACCGGGAGGAGCGGGAAGTTGGCGTAGGACCAAGGGGACACAAGACCGGGAAGTCAGCGAAAGACCAGGGAGGTAAGACTAACTGGTAAGTACTTTCCTCAAACCTTCCTAGAAAGTAAAACTAAAACTAATGGGATTTGGTTAGTTTAAAAAGGAATAAGAGGAGTACAGTATACATTGGTCTAAGTAAGCTTCGGGGAAACAAAAGTCAATAAATAAACTAAAACTAGAAAATTAAAAAGTAATATAAGGGTTAAGTCATGGCAGTAGAGCTCGGACCTGTGTCATGCTCCTCCTGTAACATGTGGGAAATCAGGGACACTTCCTGTGTCCCTGACAACCATGTGTGCGGGAAGTGTGTCCAGCTGCAGCTCATGTGGGACCGCATGACGGCCCTTGAGCTGCGAATGGACTCACTTTGGAGCATCCACGATTCTGAGAGGGTTGTGGATAGCACATTTAGTGAGTTGGTCACACCGCAGGTTAAGGCCAGCGTAGATAGTACATGGGTGACCAAAAGGCAGAGCAAGGGCAGGAAGGTAGTGCAGAAATCCCCTGGGGTTGTCTCCCTTAGCAACAGGTTCACCGCCTTAGGTGCTGTTGTCGGGGGGGATGACTCATCGGGGGAAGGCACCAGCAGCCAGGCTCATGGCACCATGACTGGCTCTGTTGCAAAGAAGGGAGGGAAAAAGAGTGGCAGGGCTATAGTAATAGGGGATTCGATTGTAAGGGGAATAGATAGGGGTTTCTGTGGTCGCGACCGAGACTCCAGGATGGTATGTTGCCTCCCTGGTGCAAGGGTCAAGGATGTCTCGGCGAAAAACATTAATAGGAGTGGTATATAGGCCTCCAAATAGTAAAATAGAGGTTGGGGAGGGCATCACGAGGGAAATTAGAGAAGCGTGCAATAAGAGCACAGCTGTCATCATAGGTGACTTTAACTTACATATAGATTGGACTAGCCTAATCAGTAAAAATAATGAGGAGGAGAAATTCCTTGAGTGTTTAAGGGATGGTTATCTGGATCAATATGTCGAGGAACCAACTCGGGAACAGGCTATATTGGACTGGGTACTGTGCAATGAGAAGGGACTAATTAGTAATCTTGTTGTACGGGGACCCTTGGGTCAGAGCGATCATAACATGATCGATTTCTCACTCGAAATGGAGAGCGAAGAAATTGACTCAGAGACTAAGGTCCTGAATTTAAACAAGGGGAATTATGATGCCATTAGACGGGAACTGAGTAGGTCTGATTGGACAACGTTCCTGGGAGGACTGGAGGTAGATAAACAATGGCAAGCATTTAAAGATAGAATGACAAAATTGCAAAAATTGTTTATACCAATCTGGCATAAAAGGAAATCTAAAAAGGTGACTCAACCGTGGATAACAGGGGAAATTAGAGACAGCATAAAATCCAAAGATAGGGCGTATAAAATAGCCAAAAAAAGCGCCAGAGTGGAAGATTGGGAACGGTTTAAGATAGAGCAAAGGAGGACAAAGGGCTTAATCAAGAGGGGCAAAATAGCTTACGAAAGCAAGCTGGCGGAAAATATAAAAACTAACTCCAAAAGCTTTTATAAGTATATCAAGAGGAAAAGACCGGTGAAAACCAAAGTTGGTCCATTGCAGTCAGATACGGGGGAATATATAACGGGAAATAAGGAAATGGCAGACCAACTAAATGCATACTTTGGGTCAGTCTTTACGAAGGAAGACACAAAAAACCTCCCTGGGATATCGGGAAAAATAGGGACATGGGCAAAGGAGGAACTGACGCAAATCAATATCTCTAAGGATATGGTGTTAAGGAAGCTAAAGGGATTGAAGGCGGACAAATCCCCAGGGCCTGATAACATGCATCCTAGGGTACTGAAGGAGGTGGCCCTAGAGATAGCGGATGCACTAAGTATGATTTTTCAGAATTCATTAGACTCGGGAACAGTGCCCATGGATTGGAGGGTAGCTAACGTTACCCCACTATTCAAAAAGGGGGGTAGGGAAAAAGCAGGTAATTACAGACCTGTAAGCCTTACATCAGTTGTGGGCAAAATGCTGGAGTCCATCATTAAGGATGAAATAGCGGAGCACTTAGCAAATGGGGATAGGATAGGACAGAGTCAACATGGATTTACAAAGGGTAAATCGTGCTTGACTAATCTATTGGAATTTTTTGAGGGAGTAACTGGTAAAATAGATGGGGGAGAGCCAGTAGATGTGGTGTACCTGGACTTCCAAAAGGCCTTCGACAAGGTCCCACATAAAAGATTAGCATGGAAAATTGAAGCTCATGGGATAAAGGGGAAAGTATTGACGTGGATAGAGAACTGGCTGTCAGATAGAAAACAGAGAGTTGGAATAAACGGCTCATTTTCTGAATGGCAGGCAGTAACAAGTGGGGTACCACAGGGATCTGTCCTGGGTCCCCAGCTGTTCACAATTTACATTAATGACCTGGATCAGGGAGTCGGATGCAGCATTTCCAAATTTGCAGACGACACTAAACTAGGAGGGGGGGGTGGGCTCAGAGGAGGAGACCAGGAAGCTCCAGAGCGATTTGGACAGACTGGGTGATTGGGCGGATAAATGGCAGATGCACTATAATGTAGACAAGTGCGAAGTTATCCACCTTGGGTGCAGGAACGGGAGGGCAAATTATTATTTAAATGGCAATAAATTGGGAGAGGGGCAAGTACAGAGAGACCTGGGTGTTCTTGTACACCAGTCACTGAAGGCGAGCATGCAGGTGCAACAGGCGGTCAAGAAGGCAAACGGTATGCTGGCCTTCATAGCAAAAGGGTTGGAATACAGGAACAGGGATACCTTGCTGCAGCTGTACAGGGCACTGGTGAGACCACACCTCGAGTACTGTGTACAGTTTTGGTCGCCTCATCTGAGGAAAGATGTTCTTGCCATGGAGGGGGTGCAGCGGCGATTCACCAGGCTGATACCAGGAATGGCGGGATTGACCTATGAGGAGAGACTATGTAGTTTAGGGATGTACACACTGGAGTTTAGAAGATTGAGAGGGGACCTCATAGAAGTGTATAAAATTCTGACAGGTCTAGACAGACTAGATGCAGAAGGAATGTTTCCCTTGGCGGGTGAGAACAGAACTAGAGGACATAATTTAAGGATAAGGGCTAAACCATTTAGGACAGAAATGAGGGGGAATTTCTTCACTCAGAGGGTGGTGAACCTGTGGAACTCATTGCCACAGAGGGCAGTGTACGCCAGCTCATTAAATATATTTAAGAGGGAATTAGATATATTTCTACAGGCAAAAGGGGTTAAGGGTTACGGAGAGAAGGCGGGGACGGGATACTGAATTGGAGGATCAGCCATGATCTCATTAAATGGCGGAGCAGGCTCGAAGGGCCGGATGGCCTACTCCTGCTCCTATCTTCTATGTATCTATGTATCTATGATGGGGCCCGTGCGATGTTAGGCCAACACAGTGGGGTTGTTGCATGTATAAGAGCAGTGGCTCCGCTAGCATCATCCATTCACTGCAGCATCCATAGGGAGGCGTTAGCTGCAAAGAAAATGCCTGCTGATCTCAAGACCGTTTTGGAGGAAGCCGTTAAAACTGTTAATTATATCAAGGCCCGTCCACTGAATTCGTGAATATTTGCAGCTATTTGTGACGAGATGGGCAGTGATCACCATCAACTACTTCTGCACACCGAGGTCCGCTGACTGTCCAGAGGAAAGGTACTCACTCGTCTTTTAGAGTTGCATGATGAGGTGAGAATTTTTTTACTGGACTCAAAGTTTGAACTTTCACATTACTTCCGTGATTTTCAGTGGTTTGCCAAATTGGCATATCTGGCAGATATTTTCGATTACTTGAAGGTCTCAATCTGCGTCTTGAGGGAAAATCAGTGACATTCTTTCATGTGCAGGACAAAATAGAAGCGATGATCAAGAAAATAGAGATGTGGGCCAAACGACTTGAGCAGTCAAATTACGACTCGTTTGCGAATCTGTCTGATTTTTTGGTCACAGCAGAGATGCAGCTTCCAAACAGTGTGAAACATATCATCAGAGAGCACCTCCAAAGTTTGAAAATAAACCTACGCAAGTACTTCCCTGTGCCTGACACAAAATTCAACTGGATACAAAATCCCTTTGCGAGCCTTGATGATGACATCCTCGCAAGCCTGACCTTGACAGAGCAAGACAGCCTTGTGGAACTGTCCTGTGATAGTGCTTTAAAGCAGGATTTTTCTCGGCAATACCTGACTGACTTTTGGCTTAAAGTTGCTTCGGAGTATCCAGCACTGTCCGACAAGGCAGTAAAGTTTCGAATGCCTTTTCCCACAACCTACCTTTGTGAAACTGGATTTTCTGCGCTTGTCGCATTGAAGACCAAATACCGGAATAAACTTCACGTTGAACCAGATCTCCGATTGAGACTGTCATCGCTGGAACCTGACATCCAGCGTTTGACGTCTGCGAAACAACATCAACCTTCTCATTAGGTAAGTGTTATCTTTTCCCCACTGGTAGGCCTACTGCAGGTAAATGTGCTGTGACGAGTGCAATGTATTTGTGAGTGAGCATAACAAATGATTAGAAACAGCTGCATTTTTAATACCTGTTGATATATAAGTTTGACTCCCGTCAGCCATAGGCTATGCTAAAAATGTTTTAAACGGCTAGTGGTCCGAAAAAGCTTTTGATGTCGATGTAGTGGTCCGCATAAAGGAAAAGGTTGGGAACCGCTGCACTAGACAAAGAACTCCTACACGTTCTACTACAAAGACTATCATAAGAACTATGAGAAGAAATAGAACTGAACTATGGACTGACTTTAGTGTCAAAAACACCATTTTGTATATCCTTAATTTCCAAAGAAATCTCTGCAATTCAGTGACCAATCTAAGTGACAGGTGTTTTAACAAGTTCAACCCTATTGATGTCAATCACCTCATTCAGGCATGTTGGTTTCCTTGATGACCTCCAAGTTAATTAATCACTAGCACCGAAATATGCCAGGTTGCTCATTTACTCGCTAGCTTCTCAGGTCTTTGCTAACAAAGGGTCTCGGACAGATCCCCTGAACAAGCCGACTGTTGGCCTGTGGTCTTGATGACTTGTTTTCTATCCCTGGTAAAGAATGTTTTGTTTCTATAATTTCTCATGGTTTCATTATAATTATATTTAGCCCTTTCATTTCCTAGCATTCAGTCTGACTATTGACTCAACTTTGAAGATAAATTTAGGGCATTTCTCCTACATTGTCCTTGCTCTCTTTGCTTCTCTTCTACTTCTCCTTTCCATCCCTCTCCTTTCTCCCCTATTTCTCTCCTATTTCTCTCTTTGTTCTCTGTTTGCCCTCAGTTTCTCTCTTCTACATCTCCTTACCACCTTTCTCCCCCACATTTTTCTGTGCAGCTCTACAAATTTCAATATTCTTTTTGTTTGCTGGCAAGTGCTGTGGGGGAAATAAACCTAAATTGGGAATTCCATTATATTCACTTTGAGAATCTTAATGTGTAGATTGGAACTTTGCAACATGTAATCTATAGGGTTGTTTTACATACAAATATATCCATGGATGAACCATAATAAATATTTTTCCTCTGTGCATCATTGTAATGTGGAATAGACTCCCAGTTTAACTGGTTAATTTTTTCAATTAAAATCATCTAAATGACTGTTTGGCTCGGAACTGATTATTGAATGCTTTATGGAACATTATTGTTCTTGGCTGCTTGGACCATGGACGTGTTATGTCAAGGAAGGCAGCTTGTCGAGCATCATTAATGTGGATTATGAGTTTGAATCGATGTTTTAGAGCTTTGTTCACTTTATCTTTGGGTAGGGGTTGGCAGAGAGAGACACTTGTAGAACCTTTCCTCTAGAGATTAAATGGGTTGAGTGTAGTTCACGAAAAAGCAGACAGTACATTGTCAATGGAAAAAATAGGCCTGATAGACATTTCAGCTGCTATTTTGCATGCGCTCAGAAGGTGGGTTCGGAGGCTGGTCCGCTGTTAAAATCGGACTGATTGACGGGGGGTTTGGAACCTGCTGCGAGCTCGCCTCCATTTAAGTTTCCAAAGTGTCGGGCCTGCGATTTCAGAACAGACCCGACACCAAGCGGCGGGGGAGGCATTTAGGATAATTAACTGCTCATTAAGTGCTTGTTAAATACTATTTTGGCAGCCTTTTTGTATTTTCCCACATTTTTAAAGGGTTTCACGTCATTCGGAGATCACGTCAGGTAAGTATGTCAGGAGTTCAATCGAGCTGAATAGTTCACAGCTGCAACTGCAGATAGAATCTAACCTTTCACATCTGTTCAGTTTCCAATGTCAGTGGTTGCTGATTTCAGGATTGGGAAGACACATTTGATCTGTATTGAGGCTGTAAGTGTGTGGTGTAAACTCTATATGCACTGTCACCTCCTTGGAATAACCTCTCTCCCCATTGACTGATTGCTTCTAACATCTCATCCTCAACTGCCATATATAACAGCAGAACGGGAACGATTAAGACTCTCTCACCCTGGTCCTCAGAATCGGAAGATGATCAGCCGCAGCAGCAGCAGAACCAGGCACACCAGCAGCATCAACAACAAGAGCGCCAACCTTCTCCTCAACCACCTGATGCTGCACAGGGCAGAGGGCATCAGCGCAGGACTGCACCACGCCGCAGGAGATACCCCCAACACAGGGTTTACAGCCAGAGGTTGAGCTTCCTCAACATGACTGAGCAGCAGTGCCAAAGGAGGCTGAGACTTATGCGAGAGGTAGTCGCAGACATTTACACAATGCTTGATCAAGACCTGCAGCCCAGAGGAGCAGGTGGACACCCCTTACCAGTGGCTGTCAAAGTCACCACCACCCTCAACTTCTTTGCGTCTGGGCCCTTCCAGGGATCAGCAGCAGACATCAGCGGCATCTCCCAGTCAGCTGCCCACAGATGCATCGTGCAGGTCACTGATGCCCTCTTTGACAAGTCCACCAATTACATCCACTTTTCCACTGATGAAGCCAGTGTTACCGAGTGGGCGCTCGGCTTTGTCAATCTGGCTGGCTTCCCACGGGTGCAGGGCGTCATTGACTGCACACATGTGGCCATCAGGGTACCCCATCAGAACCCAGTAGTATTTCTCAACCGCAAGGGCTTCTACTCCCTTAACGTGCAGCTGCTGTGCAACCATAGGAAGAGCATCATGCAGGTGTGCGCCAAGTTCCCTAGCAGCTGCCATGACTCTTACATCCTGTGCCAGTCCACTGTTCCTCAGCTCTTCGCTCTGCCAAATGAACTTTCTGGCTGGCTCCTTGGAGACAAGGGCTATCCCCTGAAGACGTGACTAATGACACCGTTTAGGAGGCCATCAAATAAGTCTCAGGAGCGTTGCAATCAAAGCCACATTTCCACCAGAAGTCTCATAGAGCAAACAATAGGGTTGCTCAAAATGTGCTTCAGATGCCTGGACAGATCTCGTGGAGCCCTTCAGTACGCACCAGCCAGGGTCTTGAGAATCATTGCTGTCTGCTGTGCCCTGCACAACATCGCACTGCAGCGAGGATTAGCACTGGATGAGGAACAAGGCGCAGAGCACACAGCCTCTTCAGAGGAGGAGGAGGAGGAGGAGCAGAATGAGGTCCCAGATGAGGAATACCTGGAGGAGGCGGCTGACCCATTGCGACCAGCATGCGAGAACATTGCTGCCCGTAATGCCAGGATTTTTTTTTTTTATTTGTATTTGGGATGTGGGCGTCGCTGGCAAGGCCAGCATTTATTGCTCATCCCTAATTGCCCTTGAGAAGGTGGTGGTGAGCTGCCTTCTTGAACCGCTGCAGTCCGTGTGGTGAAAGTACTCCCACAGTGTTGTTAGGGAGGGAGTTCCAGGATTTTGACCCAGTGACGATGAAGGATCGGCGATATACTTCTAATTCAGGATGGTGTGTGACTTGGAGGGGAACTTAGAGGTAGTGGTGTTCCCATGCGCCTGCTGCCCTTGTCCTTCTAAGTGGAAGAGGTCGCGGGTTTGGGAGGTGCTGCCAAAGAAGCCTTGGCGAGTTGCTGCAGTGCATCTTGTAGCTGGTGCACACTGCAGCCACGGTACGCCGGTGGTGGAGGGAGTGAATGTTTAAGGTGGTGAATGGGGTGCCAATCAAACGGGCTGCTTTGTCCTTGATGGCGTTGAGCTTCTTGAGTGTTGTTGGAGCTGCACTCATCCAGGCAAGTGGAGAGTATTCCATCACACTCCTGACTTGTGCCTTGTAGATGGTGGAAAGGCTTTGGGGAGTCAGGAGGTGAGACAATCGCCACAGAATACCTAGCCTCTGACCTGCTCTTGTTGCCACAGTATTTATGTGGCTGGTCCAGTTAAGTTTCTGGTCAATGGTGACCCCCAGGATGTTGATGGTGGGGGATTCGGCGATGGTAATACGGTTGAATGTCAGGGGGAGGTGGCTAGACTCTCGCTTGTTGGAGATAGTGATTGCCTGGCACTTCTGTGGCGCGAATGTTACCTGCCACTTATCAGCCCAAGCCTGAACGTCGTCCAGGTCTTGTTGCATGCGGGCATAGACTGCTTCATTATCTGAGGAGTTGCGAATGGCGCTGAACACTGTGCAGTCATCAGCGAACATCCCCATTTCTGACCTTATGTTGGAGGGAAGGTCATTGATGAAGCAGCTGAAGATGGTTGGGCCTAGGACACTGCGTTGAGGAACACGTGCGGCAATGTCCTGGGGCGGAGATGATTGACCTTCAACCACCACAACCACTTTCCTTTGTGCTAGGTATGACTCCAGCCAGAGGAGTGTTTTCCCCCCGATTCCCATTGACTTCAGTTTTACTAGGGCTCCTTGATGCCACACTCGGTCAATTGCTGCCTTGATGTCAAGGGTAGTCACTCTCACCTCACCTCTGGAATTCAGCTCCTTTGTCCATGTTTGGACCAAGGCTGTAATGAAGTCGGGAGCCGATTGGTCTTGGTGGAACCCAAACTGGGCATCTGTGAGCAGGTTATTGGTGAGTATGTGCCGCTTAATAGCACTGTCAATGACCATTAGGAATGGCCTAATCCATGCCAGATTCACCTAACTTTATGCAGCACAGACATGTGGCTGCCACATGCACATGAAGGTTGCCATGACCACACTGCAACACCATAGAGCATCTCTACAATGATCTGTGCATTCCTTGCACTGTTACCACCATTGCTGGACATAAAAGGCGGCCTTACCCTTCAGGGCAACACGGTGGCATAGTGGTTAGCACTGGTGCCTCACAGCGCCAGAGACCCGGGTTCGAATCTGACCTCGGGTGACTGTCTGTGTGGAGTTTGCACATTCTCCCAGTGTCTGCGTGGGTTTCCTCCGGGTGCTCCGGTTTCCTCCCACAGTCCAAAAATGTGTGGGTTAGGTTGATTTGGCTATGATAAATTGACCCTTAGTGTTAGGGGGGATTAAATATGTGGGGTTATGGGGATAGGATGGGATATGTTAGGGGGAATTAAATACGTGGGGTTACGGGGGTAGGGTGGGATATGTGTACTGTGGGGATTAAAGCAGGGACAGGGTACTGGATTTGGATGATCAGCCATGATCGTATTGAATGGCGGAGCAGGCTCGACGGGCCGAATGGCCTACTCCTGCTCCTAGATTCTATGTTTCTATGTTTCTATGTTTCTAAATTGTGACCACACATGTGGCAATGAATTCAAACATTCAGGAAACATTACTTTATTACAACAAAATAAAAGAACTGAAACTTAACATTCATTTATAGCAAATTACCCAAGTGACTACCCTAGTGGCTATTTATATGTGAGCTTTCTTTTACGCGTGCTTCTACGTCGTGCTACCCCTGTGGCTTCACCAGATGTAGAGGCAGGCTGCTCACTTCCCTGCTGCGCCTGCTTAGACGCCTTTGGCGGTTGTCCTCTGGGTTTTGGAGCCTTTGAGGGCCCCGCCAAAGTCTGCTCCTCCTGCAGCTGTGCAGAGGCAGACTTGGCCATCAGTGTTCGGGGAGGCATCTGGGGCTCTGACCGAGGGGTTGGCAAGGGGGGGGGGGGATGTTTGAGCGCTTGGAGAGGAGCCCCCACTTTCATGTCCCCTCCCACCATCATCCCTCTCATGGGCCACCCGCACTTCTCTGCTAACAAGTAGCTGGAGAGCACCTTGCTGCACATCAGTGGGGCCATGAGGACCCATGTCTGTACTAAGATTCCTCATAACAAGGACGTCCATGAATCTTTGCTTCGCTCCTCGATAGATGCCCATCTATCCTCGATAGATGCCCATCTATTTATAGTGTAACCATGTTGTTCTGAGTCTGGCGATTTATCTCCTCCATGGAGGTTGCCATCCTTTCCATGGCAGTACCTACATTCGCCATTGCGTGCGCCACGGCGTTGCTCATATTTGAGATGGACTCCTCCATTCTCAGCACACTTGCAGTCACCGTGGTTGCTAACCCAGTCAGAGCCTCCTGCACCTGTTCCTGGAGTTCCAGCACCGCTCTCTTCCTGGATGGCCCCCGAGGCTCAGCGTCTACATGCAGCTCAGCAAAGCTAGGAACGTCCTGCGGCCTCTGACGAGGACTCTCCACTGCTTTTCCTGTCTCCACCATCTGATCTTGCTCACTTGTGACAAGTGATTCACCAGGTGACAACACTACTCTATCTCGCATTATACCCACCGAGGTGTGCGTCTGTGCGCTGGTGTTGGGTGCGCTCATTTCTGCTGACGCTGCTCCCTCAGAGGTTGGAGGCTCCTCTGAGGAGTCCTCCTGCTCTTCCTCCTGGACAGTGGGGGCGGGGGCGGTGCTGCTCTTGATGGTCCTGTGGGAGAGTAAAGACAAGAGTTAGACATGTGATATGTAGATTGCACACACATTTCATTATGCAGATAAGGAGCATTCAATTTCTATTGACATCAGATCCCAATTGATTCACTCATGAATGCCAAATAAGATGTATGGAGAATAATTCTGTTACCAGGTTGTTCTAATGAGCCCCTCTCTCCGTCCCCCACTTCAGGCTGGTCAACTACTCCTGCGATGTCCAGACCTGCATCCTCTGCGTTGGTGAGCTCAACCAATGATAGTGGTCCTCCTCCTGTTCTCTCCCTCTCCCTTTTATCGTGGGCTCTCTTTTCCTGCAATGAGGGAAAGAAGTGCAGTTTTAGTGAGAGTGATGGAATGAGTGTAAAGAATGGATAGGATAGATGTTTAGAGGGAGACTATGATGGAGTGGGGTGCCAATACCAAGTTGCCTCCTTTTGAGTTGTTAGTTGTTGTCATTGCATAACGTTGAGGGTGAGTGTGAGGGGTGCGTCGTAAGATGGGGATATGATTCTGTACATAGGGATAGATGGATGGGTAATGGTGCAAGGGATGTTGGGGTGAGTTAGGATGTGCAGGAGTAGGGATGGCAATGCAGAGTGATGGGGATGTGATGACAGGCACAGCAGAATGAAGTGTGCTTTTATACTCACTTTTCCTGAACGTAGGAGATCATTGAACCTCTTCCTGCATTACACCCAGCTGCGAGCAACAACAGACCTTGCATTCACCTCCTCAGCTATTAGCAGCCAGGCTGCCTTTGTCTGGTGAGGAGGTCTCCTCCTTCCAACTCCAGGGAACAGAACCTCCCTGCGTCCTCTGACTCCCTCCACAAGAACATGGAGGGAGTCCTCGTTGAATCGTGGCGCAGCCCTTTGTCTCTCTGCAGTCATTTTTCAAACAAGCAGCACTCAGGAATATGAAATCAGAAGTGAGAGAAAATGGAGACATGGCCCCCTTAAATAGACTGGCAGCAAACGCGTCATCAGAGGACCTCACCAGACCCACACCATGTAAATGGACCGGGTAACGCGCATGGCAGGCTTAACAAGCCCAATCAACGCAAAAATGGTTTGCACAGTGCGGCTGGAGCCGGGAGCGGGACCAGAACCTGCCAATTACCTCTCCCGCTGTGAACTCACCTCCGCTGGGAAAATCCAGCCCTTAGTCTTTTCTAATTCTATACTTCCTCGTGTTCTTTAAAGTAATTAAAAATGTTTAACATTCAGCTGGGAAGTGGGAAAATAGAGATTCTCCCACTGTTAGTCTATTTGGTGGTTCACATTGTGGAAAATAATTGAGAGCCTGAGGCACTTAGGTGATAAATCTCCAATGAGGCAATATTTTGACTAGGAACAAGATGGGATGGTTGCAATCTATTTTTTCAGCTATCAGTGGTTCCATGTTGCAAAGTAGCCGTATCCCACATGGAAAACAATTATCCAGGAGGCTAGAGTGTAACTACATACATCATTGATGCAAATCACACAACCGTCTGATTTGCTAACTGTCACGCCTCACTACAATTGACTGCCAAATCACATCCAGGCATTGGTGGAAGAATTACACGGTTTGAAAGTCAAGTAGAGGAGGCCGTAATTAGATTCAAAGGTAATTGTGCAGCACAAATAGCTAGAAAAGGCAGCGTGGCTAAAAACTGCAACTGAAGTTGAAATCTATGAAGCAATTGTCGATGTATCTTGTCAATTTAAAGGAGCACCGTATTTGTGGACACAACACTGACATTGCAATGCATTATTAAGTCACTGATGTCATCATGATGAAAATTAAGTGCAGCTTTTCTGACTGTCTGACTGTGACGAGGAAAAGATTTCCCAAATACTTTTCCTGACAAATACAGTGCTTGAGTAACAGGTGAGGATCATCATCATCATCTTCTTCTCTTAGGCAGTCCCTCGGAACCCAGGATGACTTGCTTCCACATTAAAAAGGAGTTCTCAGGTGACTGATGAGTCCAATGCGGGACCTACAGTCTCTGTCACAGGTGGGACAGATGGTGGTTGAAGGGGCGGGTGGGTGGGGTGCTTGGGTTGACGTGCGCTCCTTCCGCTGCTTGCGCTTGGCTTCCGCTTGCTCCTGGCAAAGAGACTCGAGGTGTTCGGCGCCTTCCCGGATGCTTCTCCTCCACTTTGTGCGGTCTTGGGCCAGGGATTCCCAGGTGTCGGTGGGGATGTTACACTTTTTCAAGGAGGCTTTGAGGGTGTCCTTGAAGCGTTTCCTCTGCCCACCTGGGGCTCTCTTGCTGTGCTGGAGCTCCGAGTAGAGCGCTTGTTTTGGGAGTCTCGTATCGGGCATGCGGACAATGTGACCCATCCATCGGAGCTGATCGAGCGTGGTCAAAGCTTCGATGCTGGGGATGTTGGCCTGAGCGAGAGCACTGACATTAGTGCACCTATCCTGCCAATGGATTTGCAGGATCTTGCGGAGACAGCGTTGGTGGTACCTCTCCAGTGCTTTGAGGTGCCTGCTGTACATGGTCCATGTCTCTGAGGCATACAGGAGGGCGGGTATCACTACTGCTCTGTAGACCATGAGCTTAGTGCCGGGTTTGAGGTCCTGGTCTTCAAACACTCTCTTCCTCAGGCGACCGAAGGCTGCACTGGCACACTGAAGGCGGTGTTGGACTTCGTCATCGACGTCTGCCCTTGTTGACAGTAGGCTCCCGAGGTATGGAAAGTGGTCCACGTTGTCCAAGGCCTCGTCGTGGATTTTGATAATCGGGGGGCAGTACTGTGTGGCGGGGGCAGGTTGGTAGAGGACCTTTGTCTTACGGATGTTTAGTGCAAGGCCCATGCTCTCGTACGCTTCGGTGAAGGTGTTGACGATGATTTGGAGTTCAACCTATATACTGTAGGGTTTGGGCGGTGCCAACATCAGTGGGTGCATGTGCCTCAAGGATTTTTAGACTTTTAAAAGGGATATGTACTCTTTTAAAATGGAGATGCACGTGGGCTGCGTTTTAAAAATGGAGTTTGGACGTTTGGACTTTAAAAGGGGCTGCCTGTTGGTTTCTGTGAAGATAGCAGGAACTATCTGTCTTTTGGATTGCCATGGGACCTGTCTCAACGCTGACGTCATGAAAGGCAGGAGCCTTTTCATTTCGAACTTGAGAGATTTGGGGAAAACCACCCTTTGTCCATGGAGCCTGGATGTCTGGATGGACAATGAGGTTTGGAGGCCAAAAGTAACACCTCTGGACTCTTTCAATGAAGGAGCAGTCAAGAACTTAACAAACAGTTAGCAATTCGAATACTGCTCATCTACAATAATGGCCTAACATTGTTTTCTTCAAGATGACCAATCCAGGACAAGAGACATCACCAGGTAAACCAACTAGCATCTCTGCGACCATGGTAACCAGGAATCGCCCAGCAGGTTTTGTGTATTGCACGAGGTATAAACATGCTGAACTTTGGGGATGCAGGGCTTCTTGGCTTCTTGGCTGTTGCTTGCCTGCTTTTCTCTACCATCTGTAACGGGGTTCTCCGCATAACTTCGCGTCCGCCAACTCTCCAGGAACGCCCGAAGTGAGTGCCTCGCTGTACCGCCTGACCGTAACTCCCTAGGCCTCATCGCATGCCTCTGTTAGGCACGGTTTTGTCTCTGGAGTCGAACGGAGCCGGGACCGCGTGAATCAACGACAAGGGCTGGTAATTATATCCAACATACATCTCTAGAAATCCCCAGGACCGCCCGCATGTTTTGCTGCTGAGGAACTGCAAGTGTCCAAGACGCAGGCTAGCATGTGCGTGTGTGTGAGGAGGCTTCCAAGTGTGGGTTCTGACCAAACCGGGAGAGGGGTTTAGTTAGAAGGGTTTTTCCCTTATCCAGGCTTAGATTCTGGGAAGGGGTTGGTTCAGCGTAACAGACAGGGTGGGTATTTTAGTCTAAGTTATAAGCTAGTGTCCACGGTCACCTACTCGTTCTGCCGTAAGCGAGAGGAGTAGGGATTGTCGTTTTTGTGAATGTAATAAAAGGAATCGATCTTTGACCAACCTGAACCGTTTTGTTTTGTCTGAATCATTTATAATCTATCCATAGTAACTCCTTGGGTCCGAACTTGATGGGTTGTGGGGCTTGTGGTTCGTGGTATAATGCGGAAGACCAACCGGGTGGCATCCGGTCACGGCCGGGTTACACAGTAATCCCGCTGGGGACGCTGCACATCGGGCATAGGAGAAGACCTATCTGGCCTTGGTCTCTCTCTCTGTGTGGGATTACCCGCTAATCGACGGGCTGGGCAGGGACTATTGGCAAAAGCTCCTGCCGTCCAAGGGAAACATCCCAAACCGGGGAGTTTTTGTGGCACGGGTTGACTCAAGGGAGAGTCATAGAAACACGGGGCACGCAAAAACACCCTACAATACGGACGAAAGCATATCATATTCTCTACTGGTTCATTGGACAATAAATGGAAAAAGGCATTTTGATTTTAAGTAAATAAGGTCTTGAAAAATAATCGCTTCTATAAGTGCAACGTAAAACAATAGTGTAACAGCAAAATATGATTTTATTTTTGGAAAACAAAGAATCATTAGATCATTAGACTTCAATGTAGGGGGCATGATTAAGAAATTTGCAGATTGGCCGTGTGGTTGATAGTGAGGAAGAAAGCTCTGCAGCAAGATATCAATGGACTGGTCAGAAAAGTGGCAAATGGAATTCAATCCGGAGAAGTGTAAAGTAATGCATTTGGGGAGGGCTAACAAGCCAAGGGAATACACAATAAATGGTAGGATACTGAGAAGAGTAGAGGAACAGAGAGACCTTGGAATCCATGTCCACAGATTCCTGAAGGTTGCAGGACAGGTAGATAAGGTGGTTAAGAAGGTATACGGGATACTTTCCTTTATTAGCCGAGGCATAGAATATAAGAGCAGGGAGGTTATGCATGAACTGTATAAAACACTAGTTAGGCCACAGCTAGAGTATTGTGTGCAGTTCTGGTAACCACATTGCAGGAAAGATGTGATTGCACTAGAGAGGGTACAGAGGAGATTTACAAGGATGTTTCGAGGACTGAAGAATTTTAGCTATGAGGAAAGATTGGTTAGGCTGGGTTTGTTTTCTTTGGAACAGAGGAGGCTGAGGGGACACTTAATTGAGGTGTATAAAATTATGAGGGGCCTAGATAGAGTGGATAGCAGAGAGGTCAATAACCAGGGGGCACAGATTTAAAGTAATTGGTAGAAGGATTAGAGGGGTGTTAGGAACTAGGGGTGCCTAAAAATATATATGGTAACGTGAATAATACTGTGTTTAAATGATTGTATATTTGTGCTCGAGACAAGTAAGGGGTTAATGTATAAGTTTTGTTTTGCTGGAAAACTTGCATTAGAATTTGAGACAGTCTTTTTAATTAGTTAGATTAGGTGAGGCATAAACATTCCACACAGGGGCCCAGAGGATGGCCCTGCCAGGCTAGTTGTCTGTTGTTTGTAAGTTAGGGTTTTGACTTTGTTAATGTATCTTTAATTTGACCAGTGAAGGCCCAACCTTTGGCCGTGATTTTATCATTGGTAGCGGGTTGGGTGCGGGTCAGGTGGTCGGTGGGTTCCGGTCCTGCCTCCGCTTTCAGCCAGTCAGAAATTGAAATTTTACCTTAATTGCCCTATCGGGTCCCTGCGTGTGCGCTACCCATCCCAATTAGTGGTTTCGGGTCTGCTGCGCGCCTCTGCCGACGTCTGTCAGCCAGCGCATGAACGCACCACCACAGAAAGGATGGCAACCTCCGTGGAAAGGATGGCTACCTCCGTGGAAAGGATGGCTACCTCCGTGGAAAGGATGGCTACGGTCGTGGAGGAAATAAGTCGCCAGAGTCAGGAAAACATGGTGAATGTTCAGAATAGACTGACATCTCTGGAGGAGCAATGGGCAGCTATTGAGCAGAGAAACCAGAGCTTCATGGAAGTCCTTTTCAGGAGGACTGCCAGTACAGATACGGGTCCTCATGGCCCCCCTGATGTGCAGCAAGGTGCTCTCCAGCCACTTGCTAGCACTGAAGTGCGGCTGACCCATGAGAGGGATGTTGGTGGCAGGCAACAAGGAAGTGTGGGCTCCTCTCCAAGTGCTCACACTCCCATGCCACTGTGGAGCCCTCGGTCAGAGCCCCACCAGAGTCCTCACCCAACTGAGATGGACGTCTCAGCCCCTGCACAGCCGCAGGAGCAGCAGACTGTTGCCGAGCCCTCACAGGCTTGCAACCCCAGAGGACATCCACCGAAGCAGGAGCAGCATGAAAGTGAGCAAGGTGCCTCCACATCTGCTGAAGCCACAGGGGAAGCACCACGTAGAAGCACTCGTAAGAGGAAGATAAAGGACAATTAGTCACAAGGGTAGTCACTGGGTGTTCTGTTCTGTTGTCTTTTGTTCTGTTTAATATTTGGCATTATCCTCCTTTTGTGTATGTATTAAACAAAAGTCTGGCCTATGTGTTCCGGGAAATGGAAATTGCACATTGAGGGCTCAGGGCGACTTGCATTTGTAATAATGGTGGTCAGAGTGATAGGAACCCATAGGTTCTTGTACATTGTGTATGGTGTGATATGAAAGTGCCAGCCACATATGTTTGATTCGTCTACCTAAGCAAATCTGGCAAAGATTAGTGCATCCCTTGCATCACGGGCAGCAATGTGCTCATGTGCTGCTGGAGCTGGCGCATCCACCTTCGCAAGGTCTTCCTCCTCCTGCGATGTTGTGGAGTGCACAGCAGACCACGATGATTCTGGAGACCCTGGCTGCTGAGTACTGTAGGGCTCCACCTGATCTGTCAAGGCATCTGAATCACATTTTGAGCAAGCCGATGGTTTGCTCGATGATGGCTCTGGTGGAAATGTGGCTGGCATTGTAGCACTCCTCATCTTCATTCGATGGCCTCCTCAACGGCGTCATTAGCCATGTCTTCAGGGGATAGCCCTTGTCTCCAAGTAGCCATCCGGAAAGTTGGGTTGACGGATTGAAGAGCTAAGGCACAGTAGACTGAACGGGATGAACGAGTCATGGCAACTGTCAGGGCACTTTGCGCAAACATGCATAATGTCCTTCCTGTGGTTACACACCAGCTGAATGTTAAGGGAGTGGAAGCCCTTGCGGTTGACAAATACAGCTGGATTGTGATGGGGTGCCCTAATGGCCACATGTGTTTAGTCTACGACACCCTGCACCCTTGGCAAGCCTGCCATCTTTGTAAAGCCAACCGCACGCGTGGTTACACTTGCTTGATCCATGGAGAAGTGGATGTAATTGTGCGCCTTTGCAAAGAGGACATCGGTAACCTGCATGATGCAAGTGTGTGCGGCTGACTGGGAGATGCCGCTGATGTCTGCTGATGAGCCCTGGAAGGACTCTGAAGCAAAAAAATTGAGGGCGGTGGTGACTTTGACAGCCACTGGTAAGGGGTGTCCACCCGCTCCTCTGGGCTCCAGGTGTTGGTGCAGCATTGTGCAGATGTCAGCGACTACCTCTCGGGAAAGTCTCAGCCTCCTTTGGCACTCAGTCATGTTGATGAAGCTCATCCTCGGCCTGTAAACCCTGTATTGGGGGTATCTCCTGCGGCGAGGTGCAGCCCTGCGCTGATGCTCTCTGCCTGTGCAGCATCAGGTGGGTGAGGAGGAGATTGGCGCTCCTGTTGTCGCTGCTGCTGGTGTGCCTGGTTGTGCTGCGGCTGCTCTTCCTCCGAATCTGAGGACCAGGATGACAGGGTATAAATGGTTCCCATGCTGCTGGTATATATCTCAGTTGAGGAAGCGTTCAGTCAATGTGGGGAGAGGGTTTTCCCAGGAGGCCACAGTGGAGATGGATCTCAGCTTCACCACTTACAAGCTCAGTAGACCTGCAAAAAGATTTCCAACACCTGAAAAAACATAGTTCTGTCATCTGTAAGTGAGCCTTGTTAGAGGTTCGCTTTTATGCTGCAGCTGTCAAGAAGTCAGGCACTTGCTGAACCCGACACAATCAGCTGGCGTGGTTTGGGAGCAACGTGGAACATGCAGAAAATGTGCAAAAATCGAAAAAGGCTGTTAAAATAGGCTTATCCAGGCAGTTAACAAGCTGTTAAATGCCTTTAAGGGCCTCTCCCGCCGCTTGGTGGCCGGACTGATCGGGACTCCCAGAGCCGGCATTTGGCAAAGTGGCGTGGAGGCGGGTTTTAACCCTTGACCCGCCTCCAAACCCGCCCTCTCAGTGCCGATAAAATCGCGGCCTATGTTTCTTCCATTATTACTAATAACCATATTATAATCTCTACAGATAGAATTTGGATTTTGTTTAGCAGAACTGCTTGCGAAGATAATTAACAGTTAATTAGGAAAAAACATAGAATGAAAGGAATTTGAGGAGGCGAAGGTATCCATCTTAGACTGTGCCATTTGCTAGATGAAAGTGAAATAACGACTGGCTAAAGTGCGACAGCTCCGGCTTGGGCCTCCTGATTAAAAAGGGACGAGGTCAAGCCTTGTACTTGCTGGGTCAAGGGGGATAGACACAAGAGAGATAAGACACAAATTCCAAAGGAAGAACCTTTCGAAAGATTAAACAATAAGACAAATTGGATGAAGTAATGAGACCCCCTTTTGGGGAGGTCTTTCATCCAAGAATCGAGACAAAGAACTTGAGGTGCCATTGGGTGATGAGGTTTTAGAGGAACCTCTATAGATTAAATGGTCTTGTCAATAATTTGGCCTCAGGTTCACCCCTAAAAAGAGAATAAAAGTGACACCCCGAGCGCTTGCCCACACAGACGGTGGAGGGGAGAGCCGAACAGAAGTTGGGCTGGTCGAACACTCTTTTGAGAGTGATCCCACACCCACCAACTCGAAGGCCCGAGAGAGAGAGAGAGAGAGAGAGAGGCTGGAAGCCAGAGAACTGTTCACGCACGCCAGCCGTTTGTCCAATCAGGACCAGTACCAGCTGCTTGTCACGGTCGTATGTTTTTGCTGTATAACTAGCATGTTATATTCTGTCTTAAACTCTGATTAAAGACAATATACCCACCATATTGGTTTGCAGTCGATCCTGATTATTCGAAAGACTAGAGATAAGCTACTAAGTGGCCAAATCTCTACAGGGGAGTTGAGGAGAATTTTTTTTCCATCCAGAGGGTGGTGGGGGTCTGGAACTCACTGCCTGAAAGGGTGGTAGAGGCAGAAACCCTCATCACATTTAAAATTACTTGGATATGCACTTGAAGTGCCGGAACTTACTAGGCTACAGACCAAGAGCTGGAAAGTGGGATTAGGCTGATTAGCTCTTTTTTGGCCGGCACAGACATGATGGGCCGAATGGCCTCCTTCTGTGCTGTAAACTTCTATGATTCCATGATCATTTGTTTATAATCCCACAAAACCATTGAATTCATGTTTGCCAAATGATCCGAGGCTGAATGGATAGATTACTTTATAATTAATTTACTGGACAAAATGAATATGTAAAAGAAGGAAAAAATGTATATTTTGCCATTTACATGTTTAAAATTCCATGCTCTTTTCTTACCTCATTCCCCATGGGCTATGTAGAAGTAGAGCACCAGAAGACAATTAAAATGACTCAACAGCTACACACAATAGAGTCATGGGGACGATTTTCCCAGCCCCGAGGAGGCGGGTTTGGAGGCGGGACAGTTGGGAAAATCGCAAAAACTGAGTGCGGGTTCGGAACCCGCCTCCAACCCGCCTCTGCGCAATTTTGCTGGAGGCGGTTTTGATGGGTGCGATTCGGTCCCGCCTCCAGCAGTCCAGAGAGGTAGTTAAGACCCTTAAATAGTAGTTAAGGGCCTCTGTAATCCTATTTTGAGAGGCCCTCGTTATTTTTCCACATTTTCAGCGTGTTCCACGACCCTCCTAAACCACGCCAGCTAAACCTGGCGGGTTGACAAGTGGGTGGTCTCCTCACAGCTGCAGCTCCACCATTAAAATGGAGCTTTCATCAGGGAGCAGTTGCAGATGGCAGAACTTTGCTTTAAAAGGTCTTTCAGCACTTTTATCAGGGCTACCGAAGTCGGAGGTGCTGCATCTTCTATCTCTCAACTGTGGGACGTCCTTGGAAGACCCTCTCCCCGCTTGGACTGAGCGCTTCCCCAATGGAGGCATCTGCCAGCAGCATGGGAACCATTTATTTCCTTTCACCATGGAGCTCAGATTCGGATGAGGAGCAGCCACGGCAGCAGCAGAACCAGGCAGCTCAGCAGCAACAGCAGCAGAGCCCCAACCTCCTGCTCACCCACCTGATGCTGCACAGGGCAGAAGGCGTCAGCGCATCGAGGCACCTCGTCGCAGGAGATACCCCCAACAGAGGGTTTACAGACAGAGGATGAACTACCTCAACATGAGTGAGTAGCAGTGCCAAAGGAGGCTGAGACTTTCGCGAGAGGTTGTCCGAGAGATCTGCGCAATGCTGCACCAGCACCTGGAGCCCAGAGGAGCGGGTGGACACCCCTTACCAGTGGCTGTCAAAGTCACCACCGCACTCAACTTTTTTGCCTCAGGCTCCTTCCGGGGATCATCAGCAGACATCAGTGGCATCTCCCAGTCGGCCACCCACAGTTGCATCATGCAGGTTACCGATGCCCTTTTTGCAAAGGCCCACAATTACATCCATTTCTCAAGGGATCAAGCAAGTGTCTCCGCGCGTTTGCTTGGCTTTACAAATATGGCAGGCTTGCCAATGGTGCAGGGCGTCATAGACTGCAAACATGTGGCCCTTAGGGCACCCCATCACAACCCAGCTATCTTTGTCAACTGAAAGGGCTTGCACTCCCTCAACGTACAGCTGTGTGTAACCACAAGAAGGAGATTTTGCATGTTTGCGCCAAGTTCTGTGGTAGTTGCCGTGACTCTTTCATCCTGCGGAACTCTAGTGTTCCTCCGCTTTTCAATCCGCCAAACCAACTTAACGGATGGTTCTTGGTGACAAAGGCTACCCCCTAAAGAAGTGGCTAATGACGCCGATCAGGAGACCAGCTAATGAGGCTGAAGAGCGCTACAAGGCCAGCCACACTTCAACCAGGTCCATCATCGAGCAAACCATTGGGTTGTTGAAGATGCGCTTCCAATGCCTTGACAGATCAGGTGGAGCCCTGCAGTATTCAGCAGCCAGGGTCTCCAGAATGGTAGTGGTCTGCTGTGCACTGCACAACATGGCACAGCGTCGTGGCTTGCAGCTTCCTGATGAGCAAGTGGCTCAGTTCCTAGCCTCCTCAGATGAGGAGGAGGAGGAGGAGGAGGAGGATGAAGAGGCTGAGGAGGAGGAGCTGGAGGAGGACCGAGCGCTGGCATATCGACCAACAGCAGTGGCAGCACGCGAGCACATGGCGGCCCGTGATGCAAGGGATGCACTTATCCTGGCCAGATTTGTATAGGTTGCCCAAGTTGGCACATGTCCTTTGCTCCATCTTAAGACATGATAGACAATGGACATGACTCTCTGGCCTCCTTTCACTCTGACCACCAACCTGACCATGTAAGTGTCGCAGAGCCCGCAATGTGGAGCTGCCTTAGGCGAAAGAACAGATGCCATCACGCCAACATTTTGCCATCAAATCATTTTTATGCTTTCCCACAGGGATGGCATTTCATCAATACACATAAACATTCACCCAATCTGCACAAAGCCTAGGTTTCTTTCGGAGGCCTCTTCCTCCCAGATGAGGGGAAGAGCACCTCCCTGCTAGCTCTCACCCCCTCAACCAACATTTGCAGCGCATCATCCGAGAACCTCGGGGAGGCCCTTGCCTTGAAATTGGACATAGTGGTTTCTCAAAAAATGTTGCAGGTGGTGCAGCATTGGCAGAAATCCAGTGGAATGAGCCAAGGCAGCAAGCAGCCCTTAAATGCGGCTGGCAAAGTGATGTCAGCAGAGGCGAGTTTCAGTCCCAAAACACTAATTGGCCAAGGGCAACCCACACCTCTGAAATCAACTGGCCAATTAGGGGAAATCGCAATTTTTTCCCACCTCTCAGTGGAGGTGAGTTTGGAACCCACCCAAACCGAAACCCGCCTCCAACCCGCCTCCAGTGAGAAAATCGCCCCCTTAGTTAGTCCAGACATCAGAAATTTTTGACCCCCATGGCACATGTTGTGATGCATTTTAATCAAAATAATTTCAACACTTTTAATTATCCTTCCATGAGTCTCATGGTTAATTCAAAAAATGCTCCAATAGCTGCAGATTTACATGCACCTGTGCTGATTAGTAAGTTCCTGTATTAGAAAATATGTGTTTTAACATCAAGTAGCAGAATAGTGGTAAATAGTTCATTAACTATAGCCTAGGAATTGCTCTATTTGCAGTAAGAAAGGATTAAATTAGTATTATTTATTTACTTTCTCTAGCAAAGCTCCCTCCTCAATAACTGATTTTGTGCAATTTAGATCCTGTCAGCTCATATGCGATTTAATGAGTACATAAATGAAGAGTCACTGAGATGACATCTCAAGTAACCCCATCCAGCAACTGTTTAATGCACAAGCTAGTCATGTAGGCTCTTGAAACAGCACAGCAGCAGAATCCAACTAATCAGAGACTGGCATAGGATACAAATGAAATGCCCTTTTGACAACCAAGACCTTGAGGCTCTAATGGAGCAAGTGAAGGATTATTGGGATCTCATTATGGGATGAAAGGGAAGCCCCTAGAGCACCTGATGATGAGAGGCCACTTTGATTTTGTCATCTCACCTACCCCTCATCGGGTATTGAAGCGACATTTCAGAAACCTCATGAAGTTTATGTCATTGAACTTCAGTGCTGATACTCTCCAGCACTTCTTGATGTCACTGAAACTTGTACCATGCTTTGCTTCAAATTCTTGCAGCTGCTGCTTCATAGCGTCACGCCACTATTTTAGGAAAGCTTCTCTTCTCTGCAGGAGGATGTCCTCTGCTCACAGAATTAATGCTGTGTTGTGAACTGACTTGTCCTGAAAGAATGTCTACAAAAAGATGTCAGTTGATGGAAATCAGAAAGGCGATGTTAATATGTATGTCACATGTGCGCCATAAATGGAGGTGATAAGAAGTCAGCCCTAATAAACTGAACCCCCTGAGCTGCTTTTCCCTTTAAAACAATAAGGAAGTTAACAGGTGCTGTACTTATATGAGATGCCCAAGAGTATCAATCGTTAACATGAGTGCGAAGCATTAGTGCAGGAGATGAAGGGAATGGAGCAAGTTACTATGCTAACTTCATCGAAAAGTGATGATAATTTGCTTTACACATCCAGTATGCCAGCAGCACCAACCTTTTGGAGCAGGGGGCCGCAGCCGGTGAGTGGCCGCATATATCATTTAAACACTTTGGGGTCATGCAGAATCCTGATTAAATACCATATTCAACACAAACACTTCCTTTCCTAATAAACATTCCTACATTTATTGAAGCATTTGCTCACACTTTCACAATAGCAGTTTTGCATGAGAGTCTCGTACACACAAAAATATGAACCTCCAATGTGCAAAATTATGAGACATAAGAACATAAGAACTAGGAGCAGGAGTAGGCCATTCGGCCCTTCGAGCCTGCTCCGCCATTCAATGAGATCATGGCTGATCTTCTGCCTCAATTCCATTCACCTGCCTTATTGCCATATCCCTTGATGCCCTTACTAGTCAGAAATCTATCGACTTCTGTTTTGAATATATCCAATGACTGAGCCTCCACAGCCCTCTGGGGTAGAGAATTCCAAAGATTCACCACCCTCTGTGTGAAGAAATTTCTTCTCCTCTCAGTCCTGAATGGCCTACCCTTTATCCTGAGGCTGTGGCTCCTGGTTCTAGACTACCCAGCCAAGGGAAACATTCTCCCAGCATCCACCCTATCAAGCCCTGTAATAATTTTGTATGCTTCAATGAGATCCCCTCTCATTCTTCTGAATTCAAGAGAATACAGGCCTAGTTTACTCAATCTCTTCTCATACGATAGTCCCGCCATCCCAGGAATCAATCTCGTGAAGCTTCGTTGCACTCCCGCTATGGCAAGTATATCCTTCCTTAGGTAAGGAGACCAAAATTGTACACAGTACTCCAGGTGTGGTCTCACCAAGGCCCTATATAATTGGAGTAAGACTTCTTTACTCCTGTACTCAAATCCTCTTGTAATGAAGGCCAGCATACCATTTGCCTTCATAATGGCTTGCTGCACCTGCACATTCACTTTCAGTGACTCATGTACAAGGACACCCAGGTCCCTTTTAGCATCTGCATTCCCCAATCTTTCACCATTTAGGAAATACTCTGCCTTTCTGTTTTTTCTACCAAAGTGAATAACTTCACATTTATCCACATTATATTCCATCTGCCATGTTCTCGCCCACTCACTGAGCCTGTCGAGATCCCCTTGAAGCCTCTTTACATCCTCTTCGCAACTGACACTGCCACCTAGCTTTGTGTCATCAGCAAATTTGGAAATGTTACATTTAGCCCCCTCATCCAAATCATTGATATAGATTGTGAATAGCTGGGGCCCAAGCACTGATCCTTGCGGTACTCCACTAGTCACAGCCTGCCATCCTGAAAAAGACCTGTTTATCCCTACTCTTTGTTTTCTGTCTGTTAACCAATTCTCAATCCATGCTAGTATATTACCCCCAATTCCATGTGCCCTAATTTGTTCACCAACCTCTTGTATGGGACCTTATCGAAGGCCTTCTGAAAATCCAGATACACCACATCTACCGGTTCCCCTTTGTCTACTCCACTAGTTACATCCTCAAAGAACTCCAATAGGTTTGTCAAACAGGATTTCCCTTTCATAAATCCATGTTGACTCTGCCCAATCTTACTATTACATAGATACATAGATGCATAGAAGATAGGAGCAGGAGTAGGCCATCCGGCCCTTCGAGCCTGCTCCGCCATTTAATGAGATCATGGCTGATCCTCCAATTCAGTATCCCGTCCCCGCCTTCTCTCCGTAACCCTTAACCCCTTTTGCCTGTAGAAATATATCTAATTCCCTCTTAAATATATTTAATGAGCTGGCGTACACTGCCCTCTGTGGCAATGAGTTCCACAGGTTCACCACCCTCTGAGTGAAGAAATTCCCCCTCATTTCTGTCCTAAATGGTTTAGCCCTTATCCTTAAATTATGTCCTCTAGTTCTGTTCTCACCCGCCAAGGGAAACATTCCTTCTGCATCTAGTCTGTCTAGACCTGTCAGAATTTTATACACTTCTATGAGGTCCCCTCTCAATCTTCTAAACTCCAGTGTGTACATCCCTAAACTACATAGTCTCTCCTCATAGGTCAATCCCGCCATTCCTGGTATCAGCCTGGTGAATTGCCGCTGCACCCCCTCCATGGCAAGAACATCTTTCCTCAGATGAGGCGACCAAAACTGTACACAGTACTCGAGGTGTGGTCTCACCAGTGCCCTGTACAGCTGCAGCAAGGTATCCCTGTTCCTGTATTCCAACCCTTTTGCTATGAAGGCCAGCATACCGTTTGCCTTCTTGACCGCCTGTTGCACCTGCATGCTCGCCTTCAGTGACTGGTGTACAAGAACACCCAGGTCTCTCTGTACTTCCCCCTCTCCCAATTTATTGCCATTTAAATAATAATTTGCCCTCCCGTTCCTGCACCCAAGGTGGATAACTTCGCACTTGTCCACATTATAGTGCATCTGCCATTTATCCGCCCAATCACCCAGTCTGTCCAAATCGCTCTGGAGCTTCCTGGTCTCCTCCTCTGAGCCCACCCCCCCTCCTCCTATTAGTTTCTAAGTGCCCAGTTATTGCATCCTTTATAATAGATTCCAGCATTTTCCCAACTACTGATGTGAGGCTAACAGGTCTGTGGTTCCCCGTTTTCTCTCTTCCTCCTTTCTTAAATAGCAGGGTTACATTTGCTATCCTCCAATCTGCAGGAACCGTTCCAGAACCTATAGAATTTTGGAAGATGACAACCAATGCGTCCACTATCCCAATGGCCACCTCTTTCAAAACCCTAGGATGTAGGTCATCCGGTCCTTGAGATTTATCGACTTTTAGTCCCATTAATTTTGCTAGTATTGTTTTTTTACTAATAATAATTTCTTTAAGTTCCTCATTCTCGTCACACCCTTGGTTTTCTCATATTTCTGGGAGTTTTTTTGTGTCTTCCTCCGTGAAGACAGAAACAAAGTATTTATTTAATTTCTCAGCCATTTCCTCATTCCCCATTATAAATTCTCCCGTCTCTGACTGTAAAGGACCTACATTTACCTTTGCCAGTCTTTTCCTTTTCACATACCTAAAGAAGCTTTTACAATCCGTTTTTATATTTTTCGCTAGTTTGTGCTAATATTCCATTTTCCCTTTCTTTATCAATTTTTTGGTCCCCCTTTGCTGATTTCTAAAAAGATCCCAATCCTCAGGCTGACCACTTTTTCTAGCAACTTTGTAAGCTTCCTCCTTTGACTTAATACTAGCTTTAATTTATTTTTTTAGCCATGGTTGGATCACTTTCCCTTTGGGTTTTTATGCCCTAGAGGATTATATGTTTGTTGCAAATTATGCATTATTTCCTTGAATGTTAGCCATTGTATGTCCACCTTCATACCTTTTAGTGCAGTCTCCCAATCTACCATGGCCAACTTGTCCCTCATACCCTTGTAGTTTCCTCTGTTTAGATTGAAGACCTTAGTTTCAGATTGGACTACATCACTCTCAAACTTAATGTAAAATTCAATCATATTATGGTCACTTGTCCCTAAAGGCCCCTTTACCACAAGATTATTGATTAGCCCTTTCTCATTACACAGTACCAGATCCAGAATAGCCTGTTCCCTGGTTGGTTCCTCCACATACTGATCCAGGAAACCATCCCGCATGCATTCCAAGAATTCGTCCTCCACACCATTAGTGGTAATTTGATTTGCCCAGTCAATATGTAGATTAAAGTCCCACATGATTACCGTATTGCCCTTGTTACATGCACTTCTAATCTCTTGATTGATACTGTGCCCTACATTACCACTACTGTTTGGTGGCCTATACACAGCTCCCACCAATGTTTTCCACCCTTTGCTGTTTCTTAGCTCCACTCAAACTGATTCCAGTTCTACATCATGATCTGCCAAACCAAGATCTTTTATCTCTACCGTACCGGTCTCATCCCTTATTAACAGCGCTACGCCACCTCCTTTTCCTTTTTATCTGTCCTTCCTAAATGTTGAGTACCCTGGAACATTCAGTTCCCAGCTTTGGTTACCCTGCAACCATGTCTCTGTAATGGCAATTACATCATACCCATTTACTTCTATTAGTGCCATTAATTCATCCACCTTGCTGCGAATGCTACGTGCATTTAGATAAAGTGCCTTCAACTTTGCCTGTTTAATATTTTTCTGCACTTTGACCCTCTTTACTGTTGGCCTTTGTTTCTGCTCCCTACTAGTTTTGCTGACTACTTTTCTAACTTGCACTTCCAGCTTTGTTTCTCTCTGTTCTGGGCCCACACTTAGGTTCCCAGCCCCCTGACAAACTAGTTTAAATCCTTCCCAACAGCACTAGCAAACCTCCCTGTGAGGATATTGCTCCCGGTTCTGCCGAGGTGTAACCCGTCCAGCTTGTACAGGTCCCACCTTCCCCAGAATCAGTCCCAATGCCTCAGGAACTTAAATCCCTCCCTCCTACACCATCTCTCCAGCCACGCAGTCATCTGGTCTATTCTCCTATTTCTGCTCTCGCTAGCATGTGGCATTGGGAGTAATCCTGAGACTTCCATACATAAAATTCCAAGACCCCTCCCCCACACGACAAAGTAAAGCTTTATATAAAAAATGCCAAAGTTCTACTTAAGTCTTTTATAACCATATAAATAGTTAAAAAAAGGGTGGGGCCAGTTAGGGACCAAAAAGGAGATCTTCTTGTGGAGGCAGAGGGCATGGTTGAAGTACTAAATGAATACTTTGCATCTGTCTTCACTGGAGAAGAGGATGCTGTCAATGTAGCAGTAAAGGAGGAGGCAGTAGCAATGTTGGATAGGATAAAAATAGATAAAGAGGAGTTAAAAAGAAAGACTTGCATATATATAGCGCCTTTCACGACCACCGGATGTCTCAAAGCGCTTTACAGCCAATGAAGTACTTTTGGAGTGTAGTCACTGTTGTAATGTGGGAAACGCGGTAGCCAATTTGCGCAGGTACTTAAAAGGATGACAGTCCTCAAAGTAGAAAAATCAACCAGTCCGGATGGGATGCATCCTAGGTTACTGAGTGAAGGAAGGGTGGAAATTGCAGAGGCTCTGGCCACAATCTTCCAATCATCCTTGGATTATGGGGGTGATGCCAGTGGACTGGAGGATTGCAAATGTTACACCCCTGTTTAAAAAAGGGGAGAGGGATCAACCCAGAACTACAGACCAGTCAACTTAACGTCGGTGGTGGGGAAACTTTTTAGAGACAATAATCCGAGACAAAGTTAAATGGCATTTGGAAAAATATGGGCTAATAAATGAAAGTCAGCACCGAGTTGTTAAAGGCAAATAGTGTTTGACTAACTTGATTGTGTTCTTTGATGAAGTAACGAGAGAGTTGTTGAAGGTAGTGTGGTTGATGTGTATATGAACTTTCAAAAGGCGTTTGACAAAGTACCACATAATAGACTTGTTAGCAAAATTAAAGCCCATAGGATTAAAGTGGCAGTGTGGATATGAAATTGGCTAAGGGACAGAAAGCAGAGAGTAGTGGTGAATGGTTGTTCCCCAGGGTTCTGTATTGGGACCACTGCTCTTTTTGATATATATTAATGACCTGGACTTGGGTATACAGGGCACAATTTCCAAGTTGGCAGATGACACGAAACTCGGAAATGTAGTAAACAATGAGAAGGATAGTAACAGACTTCCGGAGGACACAAACAGACTGGTGAAATGGGCAGACACACGGCAGATTAAATTTAGCACAGAGAAGTGTGAAGTGATACATTTTGGTAGGAAGATTGAGAAGAAACAATATGAACTAAATGATGCAATTTTAAACGGGGTTCAGGAACAGAGAGACCTGGTGTGCACAAATCTTTGAAGGCGAAGGCTGTTAAAAAGGCATATTGGATCCTTGGCTTTATTAATAGAGGTCATGATGCGGAGATGCCGGTGTTGGACTGGGGTGGACAAAATTGAGAGGTCGCACAACACCAGGTTATAGTCCAACAGTTTTATTTGAAATCACAAGCTTTCGGAACTATCGCTCCTTCCTCAGGTGAAGTAAATTGGATAAATCGTTCTCCAAGGCAACCTTAGAAACACACGACAACGCAAAATCATCGAGCAGAAACTGATAGCCAAGTTCTGCACTCATGAAGACGGTCTCAATCGGGATCTTGGGTTTATGTCACGATACATGACGTGATCCGGACTCGAGTCGTCGTTAGCTTGTTCACAGATGTGATTCCCAGTAAAAAAGTAAAAATTTTCCCAGTAAAAAAGTAAATTTTTTTTTAAAGCTTTTCGTTTTACATACAGACGGCAGCTTTTGACACGTTAGAACCCCTGCGACTTCACCTCATTGTCTCAGTTGTATCTTGCTATGTCTTTTGAAGCATAGAGTACAAAAGCAAGGAAGTTATGCTGAACCTTTATAAAACACTAGTTAGGCCTCAGCTGGAGTATTGTGTTCAATTCGGGTCACCACACTTTAGGTAGGATGTTAATGGGTGCAGAAGAGATTTACTAGAATGGTACCAGGGATGAGGGACTTCAGTTATGTGGAAGGACTGGAGAAGCTGGGGTTCTCCTTAGAGCAGAGAAGGTTAAAAGGAGATTTGATAAAATCATGAATGGTTTTGATAGAGTAAATAAGGAGAAACTGTTTCCAGTGGCAGAAGGGTTGGTAACCAGTGGACACAGATTAAGGTGATTGGCAAAAGAACCAGAGGCGACATGAGGAAACATTATTTTACACAGTGAGTTGTTGTGATCTGGAATGCACTGCCTGAAAGTGTGGTGGAAGTAGATTCAATAGTAACATTCAAAAGGGATTTGGATAAATACTTGAAGGGAAAAAATTTGCAAGGCTATGGGGAAGGAGCTGGGGAGTGGGACTAGTTGGATAGCTCTACCAAAGAGCCAGCACAGGCACGACGGGTCGACTGGCCGCCTGTGCTGTATCAGTCTATGATTCTATACAAAACTCGGAAACCGGCATCACAAAATTCACAGACACCCTGCTCCATGCACAAAAAATTAAAGTAACTACATTAAGAATCAAAGCTCTCCACGCACAAGACCTGTACTCTCCCTGGAAATATTGACTGGCTATCTGTACCCCAATTACCTTTTTTGTTCTTTACTTCTTGGTCAGGTCTGGTCACGCCTCATACTGTCCTCATCTTCCAGCTGGTTTGGTCTGTCCACCGTACTCCCTGTCATGGCCTCCATTGCCATCTCTATATCCGACTTTGCTACCATCACCACCTCTGTGTCTGTCGTTACCTCTGTGTTCACAGCTATCTTTAAGTCCAGTGCCTCTGTCTCTGCCGCCGCCTCCTCCATGTCTGTTTCTGTGTTCGTTATTGATCTGTCTAGAGATCTGCCTATATGTGGAATCCACTGCTCCAAAGTCTGCCTCCATCTACAATTTTTCTACTACCCACCGCTATTATGCCTATCCATAAGCGCTGCATGTCCGGCCTATGTGCCCAACTGTCTGACTCAGGAGGCAAAGTGAGAGAGAGAGACACACACAGTGTAGAGAAATCTGGAGATGGATATCGCAGCCTGAATGGGTTAGAGGCTGCTGAACCATTGCTATCGGCCCGAAAATTAAACCTAATACGCGAGAGTATGCACTGTGTACTCTCGCGTATTAAATCCCGAATTGCCGGTTTCCTGCATGCACTGCGCATGCGCGGGAAACCGGCACTTCGTGAATTGAAAAGGGGGCGGTTCCTAAGTGAACCGCGTGCGCGCTACAGGCTGTGCGCACGCAGTGCACTTAGTTTTTTTTTCAGCTTTGAACGCGCAGGTAAGTGGTGAAGATTTTACACACAAAGAAAGCAGGCGTAGGACCCCCTTTTAACAAGGTAAGTAGTTAATTAAGTGTTATTTTAAATTTTTTTCAACAGGTTTATCTTTTTTAGAGACTTTAAAGAAAGGTAAGTTTAGTTTTATAACTTTTAAAAAGATTTTAAATTTTTTCAAAAATGTAATTTTTTGTTTAAAGTGGTTAATTTATTTAACTATACTTATTTTATTAATGTGATGGCTTTTTAAAAATTTAATTGAGGTTTAGCTGTTCTTTTGGGGGTTTGTAGTATTCATAGCTTTGACAGCTCTTGCCGTCAAAACTATGAATGAAAGATGGTGTGCTGCCATTGGCTCTAACTGAATCACGTGATCCCAGAGCTCGCACGAACTAATTGCGTCTCTGGGACACGCAAGCACTGCACGGTTGCAACAGAGAGAGGCTTTGAAACTAAAGTTCGTGTGGGCCCGGAGCAAAAAGGTAGGCGCGGAGTGCGATATCGCGGGGAATCCTTACCCCGCGGGAACCATCCATGTTTAATTTCTGGGCCGATCATGTTTATGATTTGCCCTTTGAGAATTTTCTAAGCCACTGACTTATAAGAACCTGGGGCCAATTTTTGTTAGTGGTGCAGATCAGACAGGTGGTGGCTGGGGTGTCCACTCTACCCACCCAATGACATTGGCGGGGGGGGAGGGGGGTCCCAATCGGTTTTCATGATCGTGCTTCATCAAAATACAGGAGTCGAGCTGGGCCAGCACCAATCGTGCTGCGTGTAGACAGCTCACCATTTGGGAAAGCAGAAAATTTGTGGGGCAGACACTGATCATGGGACTGCGGCAGGACTTTAAAGGGGAGGGCTGGAAAGATCAGGTGGTCAATGCAGCAGCTTATTTCAGCGTTGGAGAAATAAAAAGCGCACCCAGCAACAAGATGCTGAAGCTAAGGAAACTTTAAGGCTCAAAACTCCTAAAACAGTCAAGGCAAACTGGGTACCAGACCTGCTTCCAGTTTTACTTTCCTGCAGCTAGTGATCCCGTTAAGTAGTGCTGGAAGTGGCCGCCTTCCTACCTGTACCGCCCATGATTTGTGGGCAGGTTGAGGAAGTGGGGGGCGGCAGCACTGATAGACATGAAAATAGCATTGGGATCTTAATTGCATCATCTACCCCTATTTAAATATATTCATTAGGCCCTCGCCTGTTTCTGGCAGGAGCATTAGATGCCTAAATTGCGGTTTGCTTGACAATCAGATCGGGAGGACCTCCGGCAGTATGTCCGTGTTTGCTGTGCAATTTTCATGCCACTACTGTTCCATTTACAGGGGGTGGGGTGGAGACCTCAATATTACTTAGAATTTTTGTATTGAGAGGAAAGCCTGATGATTTATGCTAATCCATCATCAAAGTGAGTGATAATCGTGAAATTATAAGACAACAAATGGTTTTAAAAGTAATAACACTGTCAGAATAAATCGGCTGTATTTTAGCAGCCTCTTACACAAGAACAGCACAATACAAATATGAATGAGAATAAATTTTCTAGAGGTGCCCATTTTACTCTGAAGACAAACATCCCCTTAGGTTTTGGACTCAAGTGTATTGTTTAATGAAGATATCCATCCACATAGCATTTTATGAGCACCACTAAGTGTTTATGGCACGTCAGGAATATAAAATTAGGTTTTCTTCCTATTATTTCCCCCTAGTTTTACTGATGATCTAAATAATGCTGGCTAAGATTTTGAATAAAACACTAACTTTATTTAATACGTTCAATGTTTTAATAGTCTTGAAACCTAGAATTATTTGAGAATCATAACAACTGTCTGAAAGAATGAAGGTAAGATTTCTTAGTGGTTAAAATGAATGATACATCAGTGATTATGATTAAAATTGCTATTTACAATGGTAGCATGCAATTACTTACATTCATATATTATTCCCTAGTCTGCTGTTTTAATGGGGTATTAACCAGTTTATTTTAAATAAATCACTGCCTCTGTTAAAATAATAGACAGAGGAAAATTGTGTGAACAGGTTAAGCATTAATGTGCTAATATCACCAAAAAAAGTGGCAGTGAACATTTTTCCCTTTTTGGACTGTCACACCTTCTAGCACCCCACTTCCATAAATAAACGAAAGTAAATGTTGGACAGAAAGGTAGGAAATGTGCTGAATATGTTCCTCCTCAGTGCTGGATAAGGGTCAGACTATGGTCCATTTCCATCATTAGGTGCTCTTTATTTACAAAAGGTAAATCGTGCTTGACTAATCTACTGGAATTTTTTGAGGATGTAACTGGGAAAATAGATAAGGGAGAACCAGTAGATGTGGTGTATTTGGACTTTCAAAAGGCTTTCGATAAGGTCCCGCATAAGAGATTAGCGTGTAAAGTTAAGGCACATGGGATTGGGGGCAAGGTATTGACTTGGTTAGAGAACTGGTTGGCGGACAGAAAGCAGAGAGTAGGAATTAATGGGTCTTTTTCCGAGTGGCAGGCAGTGACTAGTGGGGCACCGCAGGGATCGGTCCTTGGACCCCAGTTATTCACAATATACATTAATGATCTAGATAAGGGAACTAAATGTAATATCTCCAAGTTTGCAGATGACACAAAGCTGGGTGGGCGTGTGTGCTGCGAGGAGGATACCGAGAAACTCCAGGATGATTTGGACAGGTTGGGTGAGTGGGCAGAAGCGTGGCAGATGCAATATAATGTGGATAAATGCGAGGTTATCCACTTTGGTGTCAAAAACAGAAAGGCAGACTATTATCTGAATGGCAATAGATTGGGAGAAGGGGAAGTGCAACGAGACCTGGGTGTCCTTGTGCACCAGTCGCTGAAGGTAAGCATGCAGGTGCAGCAGGCGGTGAAGAAGGCAAATGGTATGTTGGCCTTCATAGCGAAAGGGTTTGAGTATAGGAACAGGGATGTCCTGCTGCAGTTGTACAGGGCCTTGGTGAGACCACACCTTGAGTACTGTGTGCAGTTTTGGTCGCCTTATCTGAGGAAGGATGTTCTTGCCATGGAAGGAGTTCAGCGAAGATTCACAAGGCTGATACCTGGGATGGCAGGAATGACATATGAGCAGAGATTGGGTCGATTGGGCTTATACTCGCTGGAGTATAGAAGAATGAGAGGGGATCTCATCGAAACATATAAAATTCTGACAGGTCTGGACAAACTAGATGCAGGAAGAATGTTCCCGATGGTCGGAGAGTCCAGAACCAGGGGTCATAATCTAAGGATAAGGGGTAAGCCATTTAGGACAGAAATGAGGAAGAATTTCTTCACCCAGAGAGTGGTGAACCTGTGGAATTCTCTACCACAGAAGGTAGTTGAGGCCAAGTCATTAAATATATTCAAGAATGAGTTAGATATATTTCTTAAAGCTAAAGGTATCAAGGGATATGGGGAGAAGGCAGGTACAGGGTACTGAGTTTGGATGATCAGCCATGATCTCATCGAAAGGCGGAGCAGGCTCGAGGGGCCGAATGGCCTACTCCTGCTCCTATCTTCTATGTTTATTAGTGTGATCCCATTCCAACATTGCCCTCACTTGGACAGAACATCAGTAGATCAATAATTAGAGACTCCTACCTGTGATACAGAGGGGGTGAATTTCAATAGGGATTCTTCCACTCATCCCCTGTAACTGTAGTGGAATAGCTGAAGAAACCCCGGGGAAAAAAAGTGCAACCCTTTCTGGGGTTTCCAAAGATCCTCTGCAAAATTTACAGCGGGAGAAACTCCATGGAAAGTCACCCTCAGAGGGTTGTCAATCATAGAATCATAGAATGGTTACAGCACAGAAGGAGGCCATTTGGCCCGTCAAGCCCGTGCTGGCTCTCTGCAAGAGCACTTCAGCTAGTCTCACTCCCCCTCCCTTTCCCTGTAGCCCTGCAAATTATTTTCCTTCAGGTACATATCCAATTCCCTTTTGAAAGCCACGATTGAGTCTGCCTCCACCACCCTTTCAGGCAGTGCATTCCAGATCCTAACCACTCGCTGCGTAAAAAAGTTTTTCCTCATGTCACCTTTGGTTCTTTTGCCAATCACCTTAAATCTGTGTCCTCTGGTTCTCGATCCTTCTGCCAATGGGAACAATCTGCCCAGAATTGGACACAATGCTCCAGTTGAGGCCGAACCAGTGTTTTATAAAGGTTCATCATAACTTCCTTGCTTTTGTACTCTATGGCTCTATTTATGAAGCCCAGTATCCCGTATGCTTTTTTAACCACTTTCTCAATCTGCCCTGCCACCTTCAACGATTTGTGCACATATACCCCCCGGTCTCTCTGTTCATGCACCCTCTTTAGGATTGTACCCTTTAGTTTATATTGCCTCTCCTCATTCTTCCTACCAAATGTATCACTTCGCACTTTACTGCATTAAATTTCATCTGTCACGTGTCCGCCCATTTCACCAGCCTGTCTATGTCCTCTTGAAGTCTATCACTATCCTCCTCACTGTTCACTATACTTCCAAGTTTTGTGTCATCTGCAAATTTTGAAATTGTGCCCTGTACACCCAAGTCCAAGTCATTAATATATATTAAGCAAAGCAGTGGTCCTAGTACCGACCCCTGGAGAACACCACTGTATACCTTCCTCCAGTCCGATAAACAACTGTTCACCATTACTCTCTGTTTCCTGTCACTTAGCCAATTTTGTATCCATGCTGCCATTGTCCCTTTTATTCCATGGGCTTTAACTTTGCTGGCAATCCTATTATGTGGTACTTTATCAAACGCCTAAATGTTCCCTACTGACACTTGCTCCACTTGACCCACCTCATTTCCCAGAACCAGATCCAGCAATGCCACCTTCCTCGTTGGGCCAGAAACATACTGATCAAGAAAGATCTCCTGAACACACTAAAGAAATTCTTCCCCCTCTCTGCCCTGCACACTATTACTATCCCAGTCTATATTAGGATAATTGAAGTCCCCCATTATTACTACTCTATAGATCTTGCACCTCTCTGTAATTTACCTGCAAATTTGCTCCTCTATATCTTTCCCACTAGTTGGTCGCCTATAGAATACACCTAGTAGTATAATGGTACCTCTATTATTTCTTAACTCTAACCAAATAGATTCTGTCCTTGACCCCTCCAGGATATCCTCTCTCTCCAGCACTGTAACATTCTCCTTAACCAATTCGGTTGATTAACGCTAATGGGGCGCAAAGCAACTAGTGCCCAAGCGCGGCAATGTTTGCGCCGCTCGCGAAATTGACAAGATATTTTGCGGCGGCGCAAAACACTACCGCCACGATCTCCTGCGCCCGCAGATCGTGACGTCAGTCGAGCGTGCAACGCCCCGGTAGCGCCCTGGACCGGATATTGAGTGACGCCCCCTGCCTTTCCGCCTGCCGCTAGCAACAACAGGTAGAGGGGAACGTTTTGCAGTTGGGAAGGGGCTGGGGGAGCGCTATTTAAAGGCGGCCGCTTCCTGCCTTTTTTTGTCGGCGACATTTTTGCACCACACATTCTGAGAGAGAGAGACTTCTGGAGAGATTAAACGCTGTGTGAAGGAGTTTTGGGTACTGAGCAGCACTTTGCAGGTTCATTTTGATTTGAACTTCCTTGCATCGATTTAGAAGAGACTTGGGGGCTGCACTGATTCGGGGCGTCGTCCTGCACCTGCAGAATCGAAGGCAGCAGAGATGCAGAGAGAGAGTGGCAAACATGGCCAGAGAGAGGAGGGCCAACAGGCCTCTGCACAGGAGACCTTACCCTCCCAGGGTATTCCGGGAGCAATTCTCCTACTTTCATTTGTCTGAGGAGCAGTGTTTGTGCAGGCTGCGCTTCAGCAAGGAGGTGGTCACTGAGCTCTGCCACCTGCTGCAACCAGATCTGCAGCCTCTACTGAGGACCAGGACATCTCTGTCGGTGGCAGTGAAGGTGACAGTGGCTCTGAATTTTTATGCCAGTGGCTCCTTTCAAGCATCTACTGGGGACATCGGCAATATCTCCCAGTTCGCTGTCCATTGTTGTATGCGGGAGGTGACAAATGCCCTGTATAAAAGGAAACGCCAGTACATCTCTTTCCCCATGACCAGGGCCAAACAGTATGAACGCGCATGTGGCTTTGCTAGGATAGCGGGCTTCCCCATGGTGCAGGGCGCCATTGACTGCACGCATGTGGCATTGCGGGCACCGTATGAAAATGCAGAGGTATTCCGAAACCGCAAGGGCTGCCACTCCTTAAATGTGCAGTTGGTCTGTGACCACAGACAGCTGATACTCGCTGTCAATGCCCGCTATCCTGGCAGCAGCCACGATGCTTTCATCCTGCGCCATACTGGTGTGCCAGACCTTTTCCAGGCACCGCATCAGCCAAGTGGTTGGCTCCTCGGGGACAAGGGTTATCCACTCTGCACCTGGCTGATGACACCGCTCTGTAACCCCAACACCCCTGGCGAGCTGCGGTATAATGAGAGCCATATCGCCACCAGGAACATAATTGAGCAGATGATCGGCATGCTTAAGCAACGGTTCCGCTGTCTGGACCACTCAGGAGGAGCCCTGCAGTACTCTCCTGAGCGAGTCTCCCTCTTCATAGTTGTATGCGGCATGCTTCACAACCTGGCAATCCTGAGGACCCAGCCAATGCCACCAGGGATTGGTGCACCACTGGAGAAAGAGGAGGAGGAGGATGATCAGCAGCAGCACCAACGTGGGAGGGAGGCCCACAATGTTGCCACTGCAAGGGCCGTCCGTCAACGGCTGATAAGAAGCCACTTCTAGGCTCTCAGAAGATGGCTTCTGGCATGGAGAACAACATCATGGAAAGCAACCCGCACCTGCTATTGCCGGCCAAAGCTGGAATAATTCCAAAGGGCAAAAATGTAAATTTTGAATACAACAACTTTTTTCTTTAACAAACTCTGTGTGTGTCATTTATTCAGGACAAACAATTAGAAACAATCACAACAAATCATGAATTAACAGAACTGGTTCTCTCAAGCTGGAGATAAACAGCAAAACAGTAAACAAATGTAATCACACGAACCTCGACCTTTATTACAAACATTCCCACCATTTATTTAGACCTCCTTCGAGGGTGATCTCCATCCCCTGCGCACTTCCCCCCTTCCCACCCTACTGCTCCTCCGTAATGGGGCCCCAGTGGCTGCAGCAAGGCTGGTGGAAGGTTGCTGAATGTCAGATTCTGAGACTACAGATGCCCTTGAAGGACGCCCTCGACCAGCTCTGGGCCTGGAGACCCCGGCTGCAGACTGCACCAACTCTGCATGGGCGGCAGCAGTCTGGGCTGGCTGTGTTGCAGGCGGTGGCAAGTGCAATGGGGAAGTGCCAGTGGTGGGAGCAGGAATGCTGTCATCCTGAGAGAGGACAGCACCTTCCTGCTCGACCGACACACTGGTACTCCCACGGGGCAGCACCTCAGCATCCGGAGTAATCTGCTCGAGCACAGATTGCTGGCCTGCTGCAGCACCGTGAGAGCCCCGGGGCAATGTGGCCGACCCAGCGAGGATGGCAGCAGTCAGTGCTTGCGTGACATCAATCTGAGGCTGCATGAGAGCAGTCTGAGACTGGATGGCACCAGCCAGTGACTGAATTGCAGCACTAAGTCATTGCGTTGCATCGGCCTGTGCTGCAGCGGAGTGCTCCACACACCTAGCCAGTCCATCAATGCTTTCGGGCACCCTTACCATTGCACCCATGAGCTCAGTGTGCATGCTCAAGGCCTGGCTATTCATGGCCGCGATGATGCGGTCCTCCTCTGAGTCCAGTGCAGCAGGACTCGCTTGCCTACTCGCCCTCCGGGGAGATGGCCCCCGAGCTTCCCAACCCCCATGGCGTTGCTTCAGACCGCTGGGCCCCGGAGCTTCATCCTCATCAGACCCTTCCCCCCTGCTCCCCTCCAGGGAGGGCATGGCCCCAGTGTCGGCATGGGCTCCCTCAGGGGACGCAGGCGGTGAGGATCTGGCTTCCTCTTCCTCCTCGCCTGGGGCGTCGCTGCCACTGGTAGGTTGAGGGACAGGCTGGTCAGCTGGTGGTTCACTATCTGAAAGCAGGGAGGTACAAGAGTGGCTTTAGCGTCAGGACAGGGGGGCAGTAAGGGAGCAAGGACTGGAGACATTTAGTAAGTTGGATTGAAAGTGTAAAAGGCTGGTGTTGTGAGGGGCAAGTGGAATGATAGAGGAGGGAAAGCTGATGACCTTACCATTGCTGTCCCCAAGGGGGTCGACATCTCCAGCGGCCACGGCACCTATCACCTGGCTGGCAACGATCCTGTGCATGTGTGCCTCCAAATTGCTGAGGGTGTGTAGGTCAGCCGGTCATAGAATCATAGAAAGTTACAGCACGGAAGGAGGCCATTTCGGCCCATCGTGTCCGCGCCGGCCAACAAGGAGCTATCCAGCCTAATCCCACTTCCCAGCTCTTGGTCCGTAGCCCTGCAGGTTACAGCATCCCAAGTGCACATCCAAGTACTTTTTAAATGTGGTTAGGGTTCCTGCCTCTACCACCCTTTCAGGCATTGAGTTCCAGACCCCCACAACCCTCTGGGTGAAGAAATTTCCCCTCAAATCCCCTCTAAACCTTCCCCCAATTACTTTAAATCTGTGCCCCCTGGTTTTTGACCCCTCTGCTAAGGGAAATAGGTCCTTTCTATCCACTTTATCTATGCCCCTCATAATTTTATACACCTCAATAAGGTCTCCCCTCAGCCTACTCTGTTCCAAGGAAAACAGACCCAGCCTATCCAGTCTTTCCTCATAGCTAAGATTCTCTACTCCCGGCAACATCCTTGTATATCTCCTCTGTACCCTCTAGTGCAATCACATCTTTCCTGTAATGTGGTGACCAGAACTGCACGCAGTACTCTAGCTGAGGGCTAACTAGTGTTTTATACAGTTGAAGCATAATCCCCCCTGCTCTTGTATTCTATGCCACGGCTAATAAAGGCAAGCATTCCGTATGCCTTCTTAACCACCTTATCTACTTGGCCTGCTACCTTCAGGGATCTGTGGACATGCACTCCAAGGTCCCTTTGTTCCTCTACACTACTCAGTATCCTACCATTTAATGTGTATTCCCTTTCCTTGTTAGCCCTCCCCAAATGCATTACCTCACACTTCTCCAGAATGAATTCCATTTGCCACTGTTCTGCCCACCTGACCAATTTATTGATATCTTCCTGCAGTCTACAGCTTCCTTCTTCAGTATCAACCACACAGCCGATTTTAGTATCATCTGCAACCTTCTTAATCATACCCCTATATTCAAGTCAAGATCGTTGATATATACCACAAAAAGCAAGGGACCTAGTACTGAGCCTCGCGGAACCCCACTGGAAACAGCCTTCCAGTCACAAAAACACCCATCAACCATTACCCTCTGCTTCCTGTCTCCTCCTCCCATGTGTTGCTGCTGGCGCCTGTTATGAGATAGCTTGGCCTGCAAGAAAAAGGATGGCGTCTGAGTGAATGTGCAGCCATGTGCTTGCCTGATGTGCCTCCCATAGTTGAATAGCCCTTAATGTATGCAGCCATGTGCTTGCCTGATGTGCTTCCCATAGTTAAATAGCCCTTAATGTGGTGTGGAATGTGCGTGTGTGTTTTATGAGATGGCCTTAGGTCTTGGATGAGTGTTGGGCATTTGGGGTTTTTAAACCCTCTGGGCACAGAGTGAAGATGAGATGGAGGGATGTAGAGGTATTGAAAAGCAGCCACTCACCCTGACCACCCGAGTGAGGTCGTTGAACTTCTTCTGACATTGGGTGTGGGTCCTCGGCACCAGGCTCCTGGAGGAGATGTGCTGAGCCACCTCCCTCCAGACTCTCCTGTATTCACTGGGCAATGGCCTCCTGCCACTCTGTGGGTAGAGCAGTGCCCGTCGCCGCTCCACAGCGCCAACCAGAGCCACCAAGGCCCGGTCGCTGAAGCGCTGAGCTCTTTCCCTGGGCCTATCCATTGGTGGTTCCAGCAGAATTGATGTACAGGTCTCTCCAGGTCGAGATTCAAGGCTGCAATGAGCAGGGTGTGGCTGGACAGCAACATCGACCCCTCCCTTTGAGAACTGGCCGGCGCCAGTCTGTCTGTGTTCCATTGCTAACTGACATCACCTGAGATTCGCCAGCGCTCTGAGGTAGCGCCTCGCTCCTCGGCGTTAGCGCCTTAAGAGAGGTGTGTAGCACCTGATTTAGCGCTCAAATCACCTCCAGGGGCGATAGAAGCCAAGTTTGCAGTCGGAGGCGATAATTAGCGCCAGATGCTAAACTTTGCGCCCGGCTGATAATTGCGCCCCAAACGGGACGATACCGAATTTCTCCTCCCTTATATCCAGGAATATTTAAAACCTAATTCTGCCCTTTTTTGAGCCAGGTCTCCGTTATCGCCACAACATCAGATCTCATGTGGCTATTTGCACCTGTAGCTCACTAACCTTTTTTACCATGCTTCGTATGTTTACACACATGCACTGTAATCCTATCTTAGACATTCTTGTATTCTCTCTTAGTCTGACCCCACCTAATACCGTACTATTTCTTACTCTAGTGCTATCTGTCTCTCCCAATCCTTTGTGCACTTCATTTCCCCTTTCTAATGCTACATCCTGGTGCCCGTCCTCCTGCCAAATTAGTTTAAACCCTCCCCAACAGCACTAGCAACCACCCCCCCCCCCCCCGCCCCCCCTGCAAGGACATTGGTCCCGGCTCTGTTGAGGTGCAACCCGTCCGGCCTGTACAGGTCCCACCTCCCCCAGAACCGGTCCCAATGTCCCAGGAGTCTGAAACCTTCCCTCCTGCACCATCTCTCCAGCCACGCATTCATCTGCTCTAGCCTCCTATTTCTATACTCACTAGCTTGTGGCACAGGGAGTAATCCAGAGATTACTACCTTTGAGGTCCTGCTTTTTAATCTCTTTCCTCGCTCCCTAAAATCTGCCTGCAGGACCTCATCCCTTTTTCTACCTATGTCGTTGGTACCAATATGAACCACGACCTCTGGCTGTTCACCCTCCCCCTCAGAATGTTCTGCAGCCGCTCAGTGACATACTTGACCCTGGCACCAGGGGAGACAACATATCATCCTGGAATCACGCCTGTGGCCGCAAAAATACCTGTCTGTTCCCCTAACTATCGAATCCTCTACCACTATTGCCTTCACGATCTTCCTCCTCCTCCCTGTACAGCTGAGCCACCTGTGGTGCCATGGAATTGGCTCTGGCTGTACTCCCCAGAGGAACCATCGCCCTCACCACTGAATACTGGTTGGAGAGTGAGATGCACTCAGGGGACTCCTGCACTACCTGCCTGGTCCTCCTTGTCTGTCTGACGGTCACCCATTCCCTCTCTGCCTGCACACTCTTACGCTGCGGGGTGACCACTTCCTGAAACGTGCTATCCACGGAGCTCTCAGCCTCGCGGATGCTCCGCAGTGACGCCAGCTGCTGCTCAAGCTCCTAAACCCGGAGCTCGAGCTCCTCCAGCTGACGACACTTCCTGCACACGTGGTTGTCCAGGACACGGGAACCATCTTGCAGTTCCCACATGGCACAGGATGTGCATTCCATGGGACTGAGGTGCCCTGCCATGCCTCTATTTATTCGATTATTAATTAACTTACATATATAAACTTAAGACTAAGGGGGAGAAATTCAGTAGCGCCCAGGAAGGGGCACTAACTTTTGAGAAGTTGGAAATTTAGCGTCGCTAATCAATCTTGCTGCCCGCTTACTTCAGTCTCAGCATTCAAAGATTGCAGGGGAGCGATAAATCAGGCGCTAATGATGTAGGTGAGTGGCGTTAGGTTTCAAGCAATAACGAATATGAGGTGTTGTGTAATCAGAAGTGAGCATTGGCGCAGGCGCCTTCCAGCCATTAAAGGGGAGGGTCACTGGAGTCTGCACACCAGCTCCCAATGATTCAGGGAGTGCAGAACGGCGATATGCTGTGAGATGAAATGCAAAGTGCTTTGACGACCTGCAACACTCCAGGGACTAAGCAGCCTTTATTTGGCTGCAGATACATCCTGCGCTCTCTGCCACTCATAACGGACCTTTCGAACGGAAGTTCCTTGACAGCTGGGGCACATCCCTTTAAGTAGCGGCCCACCAGCCGCCAGCCAGCTGGTTCACGCCTCCACTCCCTGGCGCTGTCGGCGCGAGGCGTTAAGGTAGGGGTCGCTACTGAAGTTTGCAGATCGGGCGCCCAGCGAGCGTTGCGCACTCACTGACGTCACGATCTGCATGGCAAAAGGGACCGGTGAATTTGCCATGCGGCGCGGGATTCGCCTTGCCGCGGCGCTACTGCCTGAGCGCCCTGTTGGTGCCCCCGCCAGGTGCTAACCTATTGAATTTCATCCCCCTAAGAGTCTTAAAATTCGGGCCTACCTTTATCTCCGGCCACTTCTCTCACTCTCTTAATTAAAGTCTTTATTCACATGATTATTTGTAGTTATATTAATTAGGTTATCTAGTTAAGTTAGAGAGAATAAAATGCTAATACTCACCCACCAATCACCTGCCTGCTGTCCTGCGACGTCACTCCTAGATTTTGCTGTTCTTTTGGAATCGCCAGATTTGTATCTGCCTCCTCCGCTGCTGCTGCCGACTCCTCGCAGGTCAAATTGAAGTCTAGTGTGTGATCAGTTACGATTCCACGTCAATTGGATTTTCAATCATTTGGGCCTCTATTTTGCATGTTAATTATCCATAAAATAGTGGATGGGAAAAAACAAAAACATCGATGTTTGAGAATTGGGTTTCTGTTTCAGTCCTAAAAGATCTTGACAATTGAACTCTGTTATGTATTGGGATCTTTCCTATCCTCATTATAGATTATTCAGCTCTTATTTCTAGATTCCTCTCCCACTTATTTTAATATTTGGAAAATCATGAGTAGTGCACCCTAACGCAGTGAGCAAGAGTGAGCTTAAAAAATCCATTTATTTAGTTGCCTTTTTATTAGTATTTCAGAACCAACATCTAGTCTTTCATTTAAAAAAGATGGAGGCAGGTTATCCTCTTGTTGCACTTGGATGTGAAGAATCATATGGGTGGGGTGCGTAGAAGGAAATCAGGCAGGAAGGATTGCACGCCTGTAACGGAGCCCATCCAATCAAATAAATGAGTAGAGTATCAGGTGATTTTCCTCACCCAAGTTTCCTCTATTGCTCTGTCCAGGTGATCCTCTTCAGCCATACACTGTAAGAGGAAAATGTGTGGTGTGAGGATTAAATTATATCAGAGCTTTATCTTCTTTCTAAGTTTTACCTGTCATAATCACCTTGCTCAGGAGATTACATTGGGTTGAGGTCATGAAATGGTACATTGTACATGGTCTGTCAAGGAAAAGGAATAATGGGTAAAATGGTCTTTTATTGGTCCATATTTTCTTCTACTTATGGACATTCCTATTTGCTCATAAGGGTATTGCTTTGGCCTAAATATATTTGATACACAAAAGAAGCACTTCTTGATTTATGTTATAGATTATTGAATTTTGGGCACATGAGTATGCGCAATGAAAATGGCGACTGCATCTTTTGAGCAGAGTTCATTTGAAATGCGTGTTTTGAATATTTTGCAGAATGGGAGTGCTGTATTAGAGGCTGAATCTGTGCTGTTAGGTACTGCCTTGATATTGATTGAAACATCAACATGTTCAATTGTGGAAACACAGTACTGTCTACAAATACACAATACTGTCTACAGTAAATACATAAAACTGTTGATGATAAATGCACAGTACTTCCTATCAGAAATACAAAGTAGTATCAACAAATACATCATGTTGTCTGCAAATCAACCGGTAATGCCTATGACAACTGCATAGTACAGTCACCAAAGGGAGATAGTTTCACCACTGATCCTCTTTGGAAAGTAGCAAAAAGCTACTTCTGTTCCCACTGCTGGAAATGTCCTTTCATTGTATCATGCAACAAGAAGCGGTTTTTTTTGCAGGCCACTTAATTGTGGTAGATATTCATATTAAGCGTGTATGACCCTTTTAGTTCATGCTTTTAGTTCACTAACGCGGATGTTTGTATCGTAGCAAGAGCAAAGTAACAGGAAAAAAGCTTCTTGGGTGCTTAAGTTTATTTATAATAGCCAATGACAGTCACATGTTGATTACATTCACTTTCTATCCAATTGATGAATGCACACCAGTGTAAGGAACTGTCAAAAGCACTTTTAGCCTCTAAACGTTGAAATGTGTTGTAGATGGAAGTCTCCTGCAATCTTGTAGACTCAGAAAAGGTAATGATACAATGTAACATTTGTATGGATATGAGAGTCTAGAGCTTGACCTTCAAGGATTCTTTCCATTATGTTCTAATTTTAACTTTTGTAATTGATTTTCCCTTTTATAATGGTTGTATAAATAATTAGCTCACATCATTGTATGACACAATAAAATTTAATAGACTGTCACTCAGCAAACACATGGTTAGTTTTGCCAATGGCCTGCTGACGACCTATAATAGCAACGTTGCATGCAATGAAGAAATCATTTAGTACGGATGGATTGGCACATGATTAAAGTGTCATGATAGCTTCCTGGGTATCTGACACTGACATGCAGGATAAGCTGATTTGTACTTCACACTAGCTGGATAGTAATAGAATGAAAACTGTCGTAAGAATGAGCCTTACGCGTGGTGAACTTAAAGTAAGCTTTAATCAACTAAAAAGGTGCTACATACAAAAGAGGTCTTACTCTATGCCTCTCCAGGATCCAACTGATCAGTCCCGTATTTATCCTGGACTAATCACAGGAAGTGATGTAATAAAGTTCGAGTCACAGGAAGCTGTATTGTGTTACCACATTCTCCCCCCCCCAAAAGATTAGGAGGCCGGGATGCTCCCTCCATTTCGTAGCCGCCGGACGAGGGAGAGCCGCACCCGTTTGGGTTCTCGTAGCGGTAGAGGGCCCCTAGCCCGTTTACCCGCCGCGGGCCGTGGACCAGAGTCCGAGTGATCCAGCCCGCTCTGTGAGGGGTCAGGACGATCCTGACTGTGTACTGGTGCCCGAACGGGTGTCGGGCAGGGCTGTGGCAGATCCGTTTCCGAGCGTATGGTACGGGGTGGATCGTGGCTGCGCGTGCGAGCCCCGACGGGCTCATAGTCAGTCTGCCCCAGGTCGGCACGCTGGAGTGAGGTACCAGCCGGCGTCAGATCCAGATCGTGATGAGAGGCACCTGGCGAGCCCAGAGATGTGCCTGGTACAATATCATCCCCTGGTGTCCCTCTATGTTTTGGCGGGCAGGGAGCCAGATCCCGCAATGACACAGTAGATTCCCGACCGTCAGGATACCGAATATAGGCATAGGTAGGGTTGACGTCAGTGAGCTCAACCTCATCTACCAGGGGGTCATTCTTAGACGCCCGGACATATCTTCGGAGTAGCACTGGTCCCGGTGCAGTCAGCCACGACGGGAGAGATATCCCATAGGATGAGCGACGCTGAAATCGGAAGAACCGTTCATGAGGCGTCGTATTTGTGGCGGTCGAAAGGAGGAACCGTGTGGAGTGTAATGCGTCTGGAAGTACTGCTTCCCATTGCTGGTTGGGTAGGCCCCGAGATCTCAAAGCCAGACGTACCGCATTCCAGATGATAGCGTTAAAACGCTCGACTTGCCCATTCCCGACCGGATGATAAGGCGTCGTTCTGCTGGCAGCAATACCCCGTTCCGAGAGATAGGCCTTGAGTTCTCCTGACATAAAAGAAGGGCCCCGATCCGAATGAACATAGGATGCCATGCCACAGAAAGCAAATACCTGCTCAAGGCAGCTGATAACCATGGTCGTCAGCATATTGGGGCAGGGAAAGGCAAACGGAAAACGGGAATACTCATCGACCATGGTCAATAGATAAGTGTTGCGAGTTGAAGAGGGCAATGGCCACTTAAAATCGATGCTAAGCCGTTGCATTGGCTGGGTCGCATGTATGAGTATACCACCCGAGGGGCGGAAAAACTGAGGTTTCAATTCCGCACAGACTCTGCAGTCCGAGCACATCTTCTTTACATCCCCGGTAGAGAATGGGAGATTTCGGGACCGCACGAAGTGTAGCATGCGAGTAACGCCCGGATGACACAACCCATCATGGATGTCTACGAGCGTAGAGGGTGCCATGGCGGAGCAGAATGCTCGTGTGAGGGTATCTGGAGCCACATTCTCCTTGCCAGGTCGATAGTGGATGGTGTAACCAAAAGAGGCCAATTCCAGTCGCCAAAGCTGGATTTTATTATTTTTAATTTTGGTCCGTTTTCGATTATCGAGCATGAAGGCGACCGATCGCTGGTCCGTGATTAAGGTAAAGTGCTGGCGAGCTAGGAGATGAGTCCACTTCCGTACTGCCTCTATGATGGCTGTAGCTTCTTTCTCGACTGGAGGATAATGTAACTCAGCCCCTTGAAAAGTCCTGGACAAAAATGCCACCGGACGACCTTCCTGATTCAGAGTGGCCGAGATCGCCACCTCCGAGGCATCACACTCAACAACAAAAGGAAGACTCTCATCGATGGAGTGAAGAGCCGCTTTCTCCAACTGTTTTTTCAGGAGGTTAAAGGCTGCAACAGCCGCTGTGTCTAGTGGGAATGTGCTGGCCTTCAGTAGAGGTTGGATTCGGTCCGAGAAGTTAGGAATCCATTTAGCATAGTATGCAAACAGGCCGAGGGCCCGGCGCAAGGAGGCCGGATTCTTAGGTGGCGGGAGCTCTTGGAGTGGGCGAAGCCTTTCAGGGTCAGGTTTAATGATGCCATTGCCCACACAATAGCCAAGGATGTTGATGGTTGGTTGTGACTCAATGGATTTAGCCGCATTTAATGTCAAATTACGGTGCTGGAGTGCATCCCAAAATCGTTGGAGATTGGCGTCATGTTCCCGTTGATTGCGACCTGCGACAGTAATATTGTCCAGATAAGGAAACGTATCCTTCAAGTCTTCCTGTTTGACCAGGTCATCCATTGCTCGCTGGAAGACAGCCACTCCATTAGTGACCCCAAAGGGGAGGCGACGAAATTGATACAGCCGTCCATTGGCTTCAAAGGCCGTATACTGCTTGTCTGAGACCTTCAAGGGTACCTGATGATAGGCACTTTTCAGATCATATGTTGAGAACACCGTGTACTCAGCCAGTTTATTAACCATATCATCGATGCGCGGCAATGGGTATGCGTCCAAGTCCGTATATTGATTGATGGTCTGTGAATAGTCAATGCACAGCCGTTTCTTGTGAGGTTGTAGAGGGTTCTTAACAATAACGACCTGGGCGCGCCATGGCGACGAACAAGGCTCGATGATATCCTCTGCTAAAAGCCGAGAAATCTCAGCCGCAATAAAAGACTGGTCTTCCTGACTGAAACGTCGTGACTTTGTTATAATCGGTTTGCATCGAGGAGGGATACTGGTAAACAGTGAGGGTTCATCCAGTGAAGCTGCTGACAATGCACAGAACGGTAATCGAGGTCGTATATTAGAAATAGTGAGTTCAGGTTTGGATCCGCCGAACTCAATGGTGAGCTTCTTATGCTGCTTTTGAAAATCCAGTCCTAAGATAAGATCACTACATAAGTCCTTGAGCACCGAAAGCCGGGTGGAGGGATACCTGTGACCATTAAGTGTTATTTCAACCATACAAAAGCCAGAAATTCTGGTATTAAGTGATGACTGAGCCATCGCAATTGCCTGGTCCGATGGGAAAACATGTAGCTTTAACTCTGCAACAATCTGTTCCCTTAGGAAACTATCAGTGCTACCTGAGTCAATTAAGGCATCTAAAGTATGTCCATTAATTGATGCTTTTGTAGCTGCATGGAATAGGTTCTGAGGACAAGCAGCTGTAATTGGTGTCGTTGCACAAAGAGTGGCTGAAACTCTAGGTGTGTTTCTTCGAGAGAAAACCCGAGAGGAAGCACGATAGATTTTAGCCGGAACATCTTGATAGGCCCTTACCGGGGCAGTTCGGTAGGACTTAGCTTGATAAGCCCTCGTAGAGGCTCTTGATAGGCAAACCTTTGCAAAATGACCCTTTTTGTTGCAATGACTGCAAAACGCATTGCGAGCAGGGCAGAATTTCCGAGGGTGAAACTCATCACCACAAAAGAAGCATTTCTTAGATTGCCAAGAGGCTGCCACAGTGGGGTCATCATCCTCTTCATCAGTGAAGTCATCAGATTGATCGTCAGGGATAAAGTCCTCCCTAATAGAGTTCACCTGTGGCCTCTTAAATTGCCTGACTGTAGTTAAGGCAGCAGACCGAGGTCTGGGCACTGTATAAAGGTCTGCATTTCTTTTTGCCAGATCTAGAGAGCAAGCCATGTCATAAGCTCTCTGAAGCTCAAGTGTCTTACTTTCCAGTAGACGCTGGCGTATAAATGGGGAGGCAAGCCCGCAGATGAAAGCATCACGGATCATTTCTTCACGGTACAGCTCAGCTGAGGCCGCCTGAAAGTTACAGTCCATACTAAGTCTGCGAAGCTCTTGGAGGAATTTATCAATGGATTCCTCCGGCCCTTGTTGGGCTGTAGCTAGTAGATGTCTGGCATAGACCTCATTCGGTGTCTTAGTATATAGTCTTTTAAGCGTCCGAATTGCCTCCTCGTAACTGCCCCATTCCTCAACATACTGAAATACATTCGGAGTGACACAGTTGATGAGTATCCGCAACTTTGTGTCATCATCAGCCTTGCAATATTCGAGAAAATTGTCAAACGTGCGATACCAGTGATTCCACACCTTACCGGCTGCTGGGGTGTTTGGGTCCAAGTCAAGACGCGATGGTTTAAGGATGTTTTCCATGATGGGTGATTCCCTGGATCCTTAGTTCCGAGTTCGTCCAAAAAGTTTGAGTGCGAAGTTTTTCAAAGTTGATTAAATTGTCGTAAGAATGAGCCTTACGCGTGGTGAACTTAAAGTAAGCTTTAATCAACTAAAAAGGTGCTACATACAAAAGAGGTCTTACTCTATGCCTCTCCAGGATCCAACTGATCAGTCCCGTATTTATCCTGGACTAATCACAGGAAGTGATGTAATAAAGTTCGAGTCACAGGAAGCTGTATTGTGTTACCACAAAAACCTTTTCTGATAATTAAATTGAGACAGGCTTTGAGTTCCATATATATTGCATCAATTGTTCCTTGCCGTTGTGGGAACACTGTTAGTCTGTAGAACTGGATCGCGCTGTCTTTGTTTGTCTGGTTCCATTGGGAAGGATATGAATTGTGCAGCCCTCCTGAATAGAACGTCAATAACATTCTTGATGAAGTGGTGAGCTGCTGCCTGACTAATATGATAAAGGTCAGCTGATGCTGCCTGGAAGGATTCAGTCACAAAGAAATTCAAGGTAATGATGACTTTGACTGGTACAGACAATGCTGTTCTTTTGGTGGAAGTGGGCAGCAGGTCTTCAGCCAGCAGTTGACATATTTATCCAAAACCCTCTATAGTTGCAAATCAACAACCGGTTCCAGGACTTTGGGAGAGAAAGCGAAGATTTGAGAAGGCGCGACAGTTAGAGAGAATAGTTTGGGCTGTTTTATTTTGAGGAATGCAGCTTTGAAGGAGGTATGGACAGTATCTTCAATGTCTGTGGTACACCTACACATCAGGCACCAAGGCCTTACAGGTGTTCAATGCACAGTGTGTGTCATAATGTGGCCTGGAAGCAATTGTCTCACTCAGAGTCTGTGTGTTGGGGTCAAATTTGATGCAACTTAGGGGATGGCCCATAATGCATTTGGACCAAATAAGTATTCTAGATGATTTTTGCCTACGTGAAACGAGATGCATGGGAAGATTCTAAACATACATTGGGTCCTTTCTCTTAAATTGCTGGCAGTAACTGTTGAGATTGTTTGCACTTATTTCAGTGCTTTTTTTTGTTCTTTAGATGTGGACAACACTGGCATAGCAGCATTCATTGCTTCAAAGGTATTAACAGTCAACCACATTGTGTGGGACTGGAGTTATGTGTAGCCAGATAATAATATCATCAGATAATAGAACATCAAAGCCGCCTCCAACCCGCCTCCACTCGGAAAATCATGGCCAAAATCACAGGTCGTGCATTTTCAATTTCCCAGGGTTTTCCTTGCGAGCACCACGGTATCCTGGGAGTCTGGATCACAGGTCTAGTCATGTATTAGGGTGGCCTAAAGTTGGAAATAAATCTATTTTTACAGATACTGTCTCAAAGATGTCTGAGTTGAATGTATGAAGAATTTATAAAGTAACAAAGCAGAAAATAATTCTCAAGGTCTACATTCAAACTGTTTTATAAAAGTTGACATTCACTTGGATCTGTTTGAAATTGATGCACTATTGCTAAATACTCATGCAAAAAAAATGAACAATTTTCAAAAGCAATTAACGCAAAAAGCTTTGAATAACAAGAGGTATAGAATCACACTGCGCAGAAGGAGGCCCTTCGGTTCCACTGGGCCTGTGCCGGCTCGATGAAAGAGCTATCTAATTAGTCCCACTCCCCTGCTCTTTCCCCATAGACTTGCAAATTTTGCCACTTCAAGTATATATTCAATTCCCTTTTAAAAGTTACTGTTGAATCTGCTTCCACCATCCTTTCAGGCAGTGCATCCCAGATCATCATAATGCACTGTATGAAAATAATTCTCCTCATTTCCCTCCTGGCTTTTATGCCAATTATAATTTCCCAGCTGATTTCAGTCAATTGTACAAACTGTCTGCCAGTATGAAATATTGTGTAATAACATAGGTAATGGCAGGGATTAGTGCCATAATTACTGTAATCATTTTTGCTCAATTTTACTGTTGTGAATGGGGCTTAAATAAAGCACCACTCTGCTTCAGAACCAGGTGAATGTGTAGTAGTTACTGTCATTTCTAGGCCTGACAGATAAAAACATTATTTGAAATGGCTTAGAACAAAAGCAAACTTAAAAAGGCTTTAAGAAAGAACACATCAAGAAGGTACAAAGTGCTCAAATTATTGTCTGGGAAAAGGGTGCTAATAGCTTTTTAAAATTATGAAGGCTTTGGGTAGGGCAAATAAGGGGCCATGGACTCACACTTGTCACTGAGAGCGAAGAGAGAGGTGAGGAGAAATCTCTTGGAGAATAAAGAGCATGGATTAGCTGAGTCAGAAAGCACTGCATCTTTTAAGGGAAAAGTGGATAAACATTTGAACAAGGCAGTGGGATTATTTTGGGTTGCTCGAGCAAAGAGCGGAGAGACGTGAAAGAACAAATAGCATCTTGTTGTGCTGTAAACTTATATGGTTCTAAGCAGGTGGCCAAGACATCAATTCCAGATCTATTATTGCTAGCACCAAGATATCTGAGCAGAGTGGCTGATTTAACTCTGCTGGGCCTTGTAATGTCTGCCTACTTCATGAGTTAGGAAGGACCCTGTAGCACAAGAAAGTTGCTTTTACATTGTACAAGACTTGGGCTCGTGCCACTGGTTCCTGGAAGTCCAGGTCTCACACAGCTGGCTGCAAACCAAACATGAAACTGTTGGGACTCACTGAGACTGGTGGCCGGGAAAACCCAGGGAGCCTGAGCCTCCAATATGGCAGGCAGGAAGCGCTCGCTTATTACGAGCCGGAAGTGCAAGGCCCGCCATATTGGTGTAGGCAAAAAAATCGGCCCCAGGGCCCACACCTGAGACAGGCATTACAGGCAAAGGGCTGCATATTCAAATAAGGGGTCCAACGTTTGTTTGAGGCCCCCTCTGCAATATTGGGTTGCCCTGAATGCAGCCGGCCAGAAAACCAGGTCTACAGGTGGCCTAACAGGCAGTCCTTAAAGGGACCGCTGCAGGCTACAACCAGTAAGGCAACATATTAAAATATACTTGCCTGAATGTGGAGCCAGGAGGAGCAGGATTGGTGATTATCGGGGAGGGGAGGGGCTCCACCCGACCCCACATTCAAATCACACGGGCCATTGCCGGCCACCGCCCACCCAACCCCCAACTCGATGATTGGCCCTGTTCCCCTCACGGTCACCACCCTCCCCACTCCTGGCCTCTACCCTCTCCGATCACCACTAACCGCTACCCACCCTTCCCGATCCTGGCCACCGCTAACATCCGACCCAGCCATCGCTACCCTCACTCCTGATCACCTCCCATTCCCGGTCCCCTATAAGGACTTACCTGAGGGCCACTGCTGGTGTTGCTGAGGCTCAATCTTTGAATCCTCTTCTCTGGCGAGCTGCCTGGGAACGTCCATTAGGTGTTTGCAGCTCACCAGCTCGATGATAAGTAGGCTCGAGGCACAATATTACGTGGACCTCGGGCCTATTCATTCAGGCATGGCAATTTTTCGGCGCATTCGAATTTCTAGGTCACTGTACACTAAAACTTCCAACCCCCGTACGAGGTCAATATCAGATCTGCTCACCAGAAGCGAGAAACTTTTAAAACATAGGTTGTCTATGGTCAGGAACCCACAATGTGAAAGGATTCCATATTCTACCACCCTGTTGCGTATTGCTTCATTACACCACAATTGTCCCAGCATGCTGAAACAGTTGTTAGCAATATTTGTGAAGTAAACATTGTAAGCCCGTATGAATACTGTGTGCAGATTTTCCTGAAGAGATTTTAATTAAGCGCTGTCTACATTAAATAAACATTTGCTGGAAAGTCTGCAGTACATGTAAATACTGTGATACTCAGATGGTCCACTGCAGTTATATGAAATTCATAGGAATTGAGAGATCACTGCCACCAGCTCCTACTACATCAGAAATAAAACTGAGGTTGATATTAGTAAGAAATGTATTAATGTGTGTAAAATTCCTCCTCACTATTTCAAGAAAGGTGTTCACCCATTTTAAATAAACAGCGTAACACTTCCATTAAAGTAGCAGATAAATAAATTTCATATGAACATGTTAACACTTTCATAACGAATGGGATTTCTACCCCACAAATTGTTGATGAATTAACCCCTACCATTATTGCTTAAAAGAGATATTTGTAATCATTACACATACTGGAACTGTGTACAAACTGAATACAGAATTGGAGAAATGATAGATGGCACATTCATTCCATTCCCATAGTGTAAACATCTGCACTTATCAAACATGAATAAATCCAACAAATTTTCAGAGATGAAGAAAATCTCTTGTGGTTGGTTACTGATATGCATGATGAAATCAGAGAAGAATATGTTTCAGTAATATTCAAATTCATCCTGGCATCCAGTATTCATCAATATTTCACACATGGGGACGGGGTGTGGGGTGGGGGGGGGGGGGCAAAGTTTACCATTCCAGTGATTTTTTTTGCTACTGTGAAGCTGAGAGCTAAATAAACAAATCTCAATATAAACAGCTTTAAAGTTTATTTAATAACTTTTTATTGAACTTGGATAATAATGAAACTGCCATACTCATGCAAATTTAGCAGAGTCGTAAAGTGGAACGACTGTTGCCAGAGGAGGAAACAAAACCTTTGGGAAAAATCCCAGGTTTCCTCCTCATTTCTATTACAATCCTCTCATGGAAATGTTACCCTGTTGAGGCTGCCGCGAAACACGAATTAAGACTGAATCCATGTGTGGAAAACAAGAGACTTTTTAATACAACTGCATGGTCCAAAATGGTTGAACAGACTGCTCCCAGAATTCTCTGGAAAAATCCTGAGGCCCCGCCCACTTCTTCTCTCCTGCCTTAAAGGCAAGGTGCCTTGATGGCAAGGTGCTCGATATATTGTCCACGGACGGAAGAGTGGATTATGCCCGTTTAGGTGGCGATCCGCCACACAGCTCCCCCCAGAATCCGCTTAGGAGGTGTGGACGAGACGGTGCGGCGGTCTGATGGGCCGGCCGGAGCGGCTCTTGTAGGATGCCGGTGGACGTGGAACGGCCGGGCGTGGAGCCGTCGGGTGAACCGGCTTGAGGGCAGGTCGGCCGCGTGGTGGTGGACGAGCTACAGGGACCTGCTCACCGGGCTCCAAGTGTGCTGGCTTGAGTCGGTCAACCGACACTTTTTCGGTCCTGTCGCCCACTTGCAGGGTGAAAAATTTGTCCCCAGCCTGTAGCACCTTGTAGGGCCCATCGTACGGGGGTTGAAGGGGTCCGCGGTGGGCGTCGTGCCGGACGAAAATGAACCGTGCCTGGTGCAGGCTTAGTGGGACGTGTGAGGTGGATTCGCCGTGTCAGGCAATGGGCACCGGGGCGAACTGCAGCGCTGGTGAGGCGAAGTCGTGGCGTTGCTGGTCGGCTGACCAGGGTGTCGTGGCGGTGGGCAGGAACTCGCCGGGTACGCGCAGCGGCTGACTGTACACGAGCTCTGCTGCCGATGCGTGGAGGTCTTCTTTAACCGCGGTGCGCAGGCCGAGGAGGACCCACGGAAGTCGGTCGGTCCAGGTGCCGTCCTGGAGGCTGGCTCGAAGAGATGCCTTCAAGGATCTATGGAACCGCTCACACAGTCCGTTGGCTTGGGGGTGGTATGCTGTGGTGCGGTGAATGGTCACCCCGAGATTGCGTGCAACGGCGGTCCAGAGTTCAGAGGTAAATTGCGGACCTCTGTCCGACGTCATGTCGGAGGGGACACCGAACCGTGCGACCCAGGTGCTGACGAAGGCTCTGGCGATGTCGGCGGTAGTGGTAGAGGTCAGTGGAATTGCCTCGGGCCAGCACGTGGTGCGGTCAACGATCGTCAGCAAGTGCGTGTGGCCTTGCGACGGCGGCAGGGGCCCGACGATGTCCACGTGGATGTGGTCGAATCTCTGCGAGGGGACGGTAAACTCGTCGAGGGGAGCTTTCGTGTGTTGCTGTACCTTGGCCCGTTGGCAGGCTAGGCAGGAGTTGGCCCAAGTACGCACATCCTTGCGAAGGCCGCGCCAGACAAAGCGGTTGGCTACCAATTTGATGGATGCGCGGGCGCCGGGGTGGGAGAGGTTGTGGAGATTGTCGAATACCCGGCGGCGCCAGGACGCTGGGACGACGGGCCGAGGTTGACATAGGGATATGTCGCACTTGACCGTGACTGCGGTCGGGCCACAGGCGACGTCGGCCAGGCGTAGCCCTGGTAGGTTGGTATGTGCGGAGAGCAGATCAGGGTCGGTGATCTGGTCTGCTGCGAGTTGAGCGTAGTCGACTGCCAGGTGTGCGGCGTGGATGGCTGGGCGGGAGAGGCAGTCGGCTACCACATTGTCTCGGCCGGAGACGTGTTGGATGTCCGTGGTGAACTCGGACACTGCCGCGAGCTGGCGCTGCTGCCTGGCGGACCAGGGGTCGGTTGTCTTTGCCATTGCGAATGTCAGGGGCTTGTGGTCGACAAACACAGTGAAGGGGTGGCCCTCAAGCAAAAACCGAAAATGGCGGACCGCCAGGAACAGCGCGAGGAGCTCGCGGTCGAAGGTGCTGTACTTGACCTCCAGGGGGCGTAGTTGGCGGCTGAAGAAGGCAAGTGGTTGCCAGGCGCCGTTGACCCACTGCTCATACACGGCGCCGACCGCGTGGTCGGAGGCGTCCGTGGTGAGCGCTACCCTGGCATTGGGCCGTGGGTGCGCGAGCAGGGTGGCGTTGGCGAGCGCGGTCTTGGTGGAGTCGAAGGCGGCGGACGCGTCTGCCGTCCATTCGACCGCCATCTTGCCGCTCCTGCCCCGGAGGGCTTCATACAGGGGCCTCATGAGGGACGCTGCTTTGGGGATGAAGCGGTTATAGAAATTCACCATCCCGAGGAACTCCTGGAGGCCATTGATGGTGGTGGGGCGGGGAAATTGTTGGACGGCCTGCACCTTGGTGGGCAGGGGAATGGCCCCAGCATGGGTGATGTGGTGGCCGAGGAAGTCGATCTTGTCCAGGCCGAACTGGCATTTGGCTGGGCTGAGGATGAGCCCGTGGTTGCTTTGGCGCCCGAACAGGATGCAAAGGTGTTCGAGGTGTTCCTGCTTGGAGGAACTGGCTACCAGGATGTCGTCCAGGTAGACGAATAGGAACTTCAGGTCCCGAAGGACCGAGTCCATGAGCCGTTGGAATGCCTGGGCCGCGTTTTTGAGGCCGAAGGACATCCGCAGGAACTTGAACAGGCCAAAGGGGGTGATTACAGCCGTCTTGGGGATGTCCGCGGGGTGGACGGGGACTTGGTGGTATCCGCGCACCAGGTCGACCTTGGAAAAGACTGAGCGGCCAGCAAGTCTAGCCGAGAAGTCCTGAATGTGCGGCACGGGGTACCGATCAGGGGCGGTGGCGTCGTTGAGGCGGCGGTAATCCCCGTAGGGGCGCCAACCTCCGCCTGGTTTGGGGGCGATGTTGAGTGGGGAGGCCCAGGGACTGTTGGAGCGGCGGATGATGCCGAGCTGTTCCATGGTGGCAAACTCGGTCCGCGCGATCTCCAGTTTGGTCGGGTCCAGCCTGCGGGCGTGGGCGTACACTGGGGGGCCTGTGGTGGGGATGAAGTGTTCCACCCCGTGTTTGGCGGCCTCCGCGGAGAAGGTCGGATTGGTAAGGGCCGGGAATTCGGCCAGGAGTGCCGAGTAGTCATCCGTGGCCCGGGCGTGGCACTGTGACGCCATGACGGCGGGTTGACGGGGGGCCATGGCGCCCAGGATGGGGGACATGGTGTTCATGTCCACGAGGCGGTGACGAGGGATGTCTACCAGTAGGCCGTGGGCGCAGAGGAAATCTGCGCCGATGAGAGGGGAGAGAACCTTGGCAGTGATGAACTCACATCGGTAGCGGCGACCACCGAGGTCGAGGGTGACTGTCCGGGTGCCATACGTCCGGATTTCCGAGCCGTTAGCAGCAGCCAGCGCCGGTCCTCGTTCGCCCTTTTGGATGTCGAGGGAGGAGGCTGGGATGATGCTGTGCTGAGCCCCAGTGTCGCACAGGAACCGGCGGCCGGTTTTGTCATCCGTGACGAACAGCAGGGAGCCCGCATGGCCCACGGCCATCGCGGGGGCTGGTACGGGGGCGGACTTGAAAGAGCAGGGAGGTGTGCACCGTTGTGCCCTGGCGCCGAACCGTGCGTGGTAGTAACAGTGGCCTGGGTTAGTTGGGCGCGAAGGCCCCGTGGGCCTGGTGGCTGGTCCTTGTGGCCGCGTGGTGGCCGGTGAGGGGCGCGCCCAGGCATTGGCTGCCAGGTCCGGAGTGACGTCGCGGCTGGAGTGAGCGGACAGCAACTTGTCGGCCTCATCGGCCAGGGCTTCCAGGTTCGTGAGGCCGGACGCCACGATCGCTGGGTGGATGCTGAGAGGGAGCTGGCGGATGAACAGTGTGCAGAAGAGGGATCCGGGTGGGCTCTCGTTGGTGAGGGAGAGCATGTGGGAGAGGAGGTCTGACGGTGAGGCATCACCAAGGCCTGGAAGGTCGAGGAGGTGGCAGTTTCGCTGATATGCCGAGGCCGTAAATTTTTTAAGGAGCGTTGCCTTCAGATGTGTATACTTGCCTTCCTCTGGTGGGTTCTGCAGCGCTGTCCAAACCTTCGAAACTGTGGCGCTACCGAGTGATGTGACGAGGTAGTCATACTGCGTCCCATCTGTGGTGATGTTTCGCTGCCGGAAGCGAGATTCAGCTTGGAGAAACCAGGCTTCGGGCTGGTCTTCCCAAAACTCCGGCAGTTTCACGGAAACTGCGTTCGTGTCCGCCATTGCAGTGCTCGGAATACGTTTTGAGCGTCGGGGTCACCAATGTTGAGGCTGCCGCGAAACACGAATTAAGACTGAATCCATGTGTGGAAAACAAGAGACTTTTTAATACAACTGCATGGTCCAAAATGGCTGAACAGACTGCTCCCAGAATTCTCTGGAAAAACCCTGAGGCCCCGCCCACTTCTTCTCTCCTGCCTTAAAGGCAAGGTGGCTTAAAGGCAAGGTGCTCGATATATTGTCCACGGACAGAAAAGTGGATAATGCCCGTTTAGGTGGCGATCCGCCACAACCCTATAAAACTGAGGCCCACTGTTCATAATTATGCCGGACTTGCAAGTAAGTTGCTGGTTTATTCATTCTGGCTACTGCTGAGTTCTAGCTCTGTTCCTTACCTTGCTATGCCATCAGGGAGGAACACCAAGTGAAGGCTAGATGCTTCATGGCAGCGAGCAAAGGAACAATTGCTGGACAAGTCTTGCACCTCCTTACAGCCAGCCCACGATCTAGCACTGGCAGAAGCTCAGGAGATGTTTTCCTTCGTGCTCCCACCCCACCCCACCCCCGAATGCTTTGCGCATTTTATGACAGATTCTCCAGACACATCTCAACCCTGAGAACCATGTTCACTTCCACAACCAAAGATTACACAGAGCAAGTTGGAGGTAATTAGAAATGTAACATGGGCCACCAGTTAGAGATAGAGTTCTGGAGACAAATAATCCCCATTATCACCTGCAGCAAAATGTGTGAGCACAACTCAAGAACATATGTCATTCATATCACAACCTCAATAAACTTCCCAAATGTCACATCTCCATACTGGATGATTCCTGAAGGGGCTACAGCACGAGGAGCACCCTCCTACATGCATTCTAGTCACCCCCCTGCATTCAAACATTCTAGATGTCAGTGCAGGAGACAACAATGGCCGCGAATTTAATTCTGGAGGCAGGATGGGGGCGGGTCAGCTGGTTTTCGGGTTCTGGTCCCGCCCCCAGCTGCCACCGCTCTGCAGACGTGATTTTCCCTTGATTGGCCTCATTAAGCCCGCCTTACCGGCCAATTAACAGGAAGCAGGTCTGATGACATAATTTGATGACACGTCATCTGTCGGTTTCCTTAAAGGGACCATGCACAATTTTATTTTGACAGTTGAAGTGCTGCAAACACTGACAATCACTGCACAAAGGTGAACACTTGCACCCAAGCTCTCCAATGACTCCCTCCATATGCTTATGGAGGGAGTCACAGCACACAGAGAGGTTCTCTTCCCTTCCAAGGGTGGAAGAGACCTCCCCAGGACACCAACTTACCTTGCACCTTCACCCAACCCTCTCTATCTACTTTATCACTTCCCCATCTCACTAGCCACCCCTCACACTCATCCTCATACTACTGCAAGCATACCAACTAACAACACACAAGGGTAGGCACTTGAGAGGTTTAGCCAATGTCCATGTGAAGATTCTGGTAATGTGTTGACATACAATGTAATATCTTTTTCCAAAAGTGCCCCTTATTGGACAGAACTGAGCACACATTGAGAAGTGTCTTACTGAGTTCCAGTGATTGTTTAGTCATAACTCCCCCTCACCCCCCGCCCCGCTATAGTGATGTGTATGCATGGAATGGCTTGGACATTAAAGGGATGCTTCACGGTGCTGGTGTGGGATGGTGTCAACCTGGTGCATCATGTGGCAGCCAGGGTTTACAGCGTCAAGTGAAGAAAATCTGGCCATGGTGATTCGCGACCTGTGACCTGGTCTCTTGTTTTCTTGCCCATATCTGTGCTTAGATCAGGCTTCCCAATAAGTTGTCATTCTTGAAATAACTCACTTTGTTGGACCACACATTAGAAGATCCCCAGACCAGCACCAAGCATTTTACATTTGCAGACAAGAATTATGGCCTATCCATCAACAACAACAACTTGTACTTATATAGTGACTTTAACATAGTAAAACGTCCCAAAGTGCTTCACAGGAATATTATCAAACAAAATTTGACACCGAGCCACAATGAAGAAAACTGGGGTATGTTCCAACTACCTCCTCATTCCCAGTATACACCACCATCGTTGTTCATTGAATGAACAAAACGGAGCTTAGTCCAGCAAATTACCTTCCTTGACACCAAACTATCACCAGACATATCTCTGCAATGAAATGTATGATTGACTCAGGAAGACCTCTTCAGCTTTTGGCTGTCTGAGGAATCACATGTAGGATGAACATGGACAATCAAGACCAAACTTAAAGTGTACATGGCAGTGGTCCTGTTGGCTCTCCTCTACAGCGGTGAGTTATGGCCAGTTTATAGACGCCACATCAAAGGCCTTGAAAATGTTCACCTCCACAGCTTTTGCACAATCAGGAATGTAATCTATTATCACATGGTTTGACACATGGTTTAGTATGAGCATGCTCAGTTCGCTCTGGCCTAGTAAAGCAAGCTCATGAACTAGCAACTGGTGTCTCTGTCCTTCATTTGTTCTACCCACACATATTACATTTTTGGTGATGAGAATGGGGTCCCAAAACTATTTTTAGTGATCATGGAAGGACACAGTGTTCAACCTTCGAGTGGAAAAGTTTAAGGTGAATTTGTGACACCCAAACTGAATTTTTTGCGATGTTTTACTGTTAATGCTCATGCAGAATCATCTGTGCTTCACCTTTGTGTCTATGTATACACAGTAACAGCGGCGTTGATTCTCACAGGTACACAGGTAGCGTGCTGCGTCTCTGTTCAACGGGATCGGGACAATCATGGCTGCGTCTACGGGATTCATCGGAAGCTTCGTCTAACCACCTCCCCTTGACATTCAACCATATTACCATCGCCGAATCCCCCACCATCAACATCCTGGGGGGTCACCATAGACCAGAAACTTAACTGGACCAGCCACATAAATACTGTGGCAACAAGAGCAGGTCAGAGGCTAGGTATTCTGCGACGAGTGTCTCACCTCCTGACTCCCCAAAGCCTTTCCACCATCTACAAGGCACAAGTAAGGAATGTGATGGAATACTCTCCACTTGCCTGGATGAGTGCAGCTCCAACAACACTCGAGAAGTTCGACACCATCCAAGACAAAGCTTGATTGGCACTCCATCTACCACCTTAAAATTCACTCCCTCCACTACCGGCATACCATGGCTATAGTGTGTACCATCTACAAGATGCACTGCAGCAACTCGCCAAGGCTTCTTCGGCAGCACCTCCCAAACCTGCGACCTCTACCACCTAGAAGGACAAGGGCAGCAGGCGCATGGGAACACCACCATCTCCAAGTTCCCCTCCAAACCACACACCATCCTGACTTGGAAGTATATCGCCGTTCCTTCATCGTCGCTGGGTCAAAATCTTGGAACTCCCTACCTAACAGCACAGTGGGTGTACCTTCACCACATGGACTGCAGCAATTCAAGAAGGCGGCTCACCACCACCTTCTCTAGGGATGGGCAATAAATGCTGGCCTTGCCAGCGACGCCCACATCCCATGAACGAATAAAAAAAAAACTAAAACAGATATCTGGTCATTATCACATTGCTGTTTGTGGGAGCTTGCTGTGCGCAAATTGACTGCTGCGTTTCCCACATTACAACAGTAACTACATTTCAAAAAAGTGCTTAATTGGCTGTAAAGTGCTTTGGGACATCCTGAGGTCATGAAAGGCACTATATAAATGTAAGTCTTTCTTTTACCTTCTCCATGCACTTTATAAAAATAATGCTGCAGGAGCCATTGGGTACTTGAGCTTTAAAATGCTCAGATTGCAATGTATAATTTTTATTTTACTAAAACTGACTAATTTCTAATATCTGGTTAATTGATGTGTGATAATTTAATCAGTTTCTTATAAATTACCATTCATAGTTTTGTGTACCTGTCAGTGTTAAAGTTAAAAAGTGGACTGAGGTAACATGCAGTAGATTACTAAGGCATGGTCAGAAAATTAATGGAAGGATAATTATAACCATAAAATGTTTACCATCAAATCATTATTTTTTTTTCTCTTGGAAGCTTAGGAATTCATAATGAGATGCATTGTACCTTTCGAGGGACATTGGACTGCCTTCATTCATCATCTTTGTTGGATGTGACAGCTATACGGGCCGAATAATGCCCAACCAAAGTGCTTTCTGACCCGGTCATGCTCTTCTTCTGTTATGATCTCCGACTGAGCTTCTGGCTCCTACAGTAATTTTCTTTAATTTATAATAATATTCAATGCTTGTCAAGGATTGCACTGGTCTTTTAAGCTTACGTTTTTTTTTGAAAAATTACATCGGATTACATAGGATATACAGCACAGAAGCAGGCCGTTCGACCCAACCAGCCCATGCTGGCGGTTATGCTCCACTCGAGCCTCCTCCCGTCTTTCGTCATCTAACTCTATCAGAATAACCCTCTATTCCCTTCTCCCTCATATGCTTTTCTAGCCTACCCTTAAATGCATCTATACGATTCGCTTCAACCACTCCCTGTGGTAGCGAGTTCCACATTCTCACCACTCTTTGGGTAAAGAAGTTTCTTCTGAATTCCCTATTGGATTTCTTCGTGACTATCTTATATTGATGGCCTCTAGTTTTGCTCTTCCCCACAAGTGGAAACACTCTCTCTGTATCCACTCTATCAAAACCTTTCAGAATTTCACAGACCTCTAATTAGGTCAAAAGAAAAGAGACCCAGCCTGTTCATTTTTTCCTGATAGGTATAACCTCACATTTCTGGTATCATCCTTGTAAATCTTTTTTGCACCCTCTCCAGTGCCTCTATATCCTTTTTATAATAGGGTGACCAGAACTGTACACAGTACTCCAAGTGTGGTCTAACCAAGGTTCGATACAAGTTTAACATAACTTCTCTACTTTTCAATTCTATCCCTCTAGAAATAAACCCTAGTGCTTGGTTTGCTTTTTTATTGCCTTATTAACCTGGGTCGCTACTTTTAATGATTTGTGTATTTGTACTCCGAGATCCCTTTGCTCCTCTACCCCATTTAGATTCTTATTTTCCAAGTAATATGTGACCTCCTTATTTTTCTTACCAAAATTTAATACCTCACATTTATCTGCGTTAAAATTCATTTGCGAATTAAATGCCCATTCTGCAAGTTTATTAATGTCTTCTTGAGCTAATTAAGGCGAGGGATGACAGTGCTGGCGAGTGGGGACATTTCCACTTTTGACACCAAGCTCTGGTATAGTGTAGAAAGGGGCTAGCTGCAGGCGCAGTATTTTATAGCTTTTATTAAAAGAAGGTTAAAATGAATGACAGAATGTAAAAATGTTTATTCAGAGTAAAAATGAGAAGATTGCCGATGTATGTGCAATAGCCCTGAAACTCCATTCGCAACACGGAATCTCGCTTAATGGAAGTGCAGATCAAAGAACCAGCAGGGAGGTCAGTGTGCCAATTCTCTATCCTCCTAATTTTCCAGCCATTATTGTTTAAGCGATTTTATTGGTTCATTTTGTGGCACTCACAGGTTCCTGATTTGGTAACATTGGGAGAATTGAGCAATTTCTTTGATTTTGTGGATTGCTGGTTTGTGATTCTCGCCTCTCTACTGATTTGTATTTCCTACTTGTTTATATTTGAGGGAATCATCATGGTTCACTTTGCAGGTTATCACTATTTGAGCATATTTGTGTGGACACTTTGGGCTGGATTTTGTCTTGGGGTCGGGTTGGGGTCGTGTTAACCGCATTTCGTGTTGCCCCCCCGACTCCAGATTAATGTGGATGAATGATGCAATTTTAACTTAATTGGGCAATTGAGTTCCAGCATGTGGGAACCCATGACCCAATTAGTGGTTTCAGTCTGAAAGTCGCCTCTGATGATGTCATCATTGCAGGTCAGAGACTGACTGCCTGGTCTCAGAGATTGCCTGGCCTTTGCTGTGAGTGGACCTGGAGCAGCATCTCAGAGAGAGAGAGAGTTTTTTTGCAACCAAGTCCTCCCAATGCAGCAGCCGCAACTTTCAGACCTAATACTACTACTACCTTCATCACAATACTACTACTACCTTCATCACATCTCCGTTGTAATAGTAGACCTGCAGCTGATAGTCAGCTATCCACTTGTGCTCCCGCCAGGTTTCACTGGCGTGTTTCACATCAGGCGTACTTCACGTCTGAAAAGGGTTAAACTAGCTAAAATGTTTCAAAATGGCATTACAGAGCCGATTTAGGGCTTGTTAAGGGCTTTAATGGCATCTCCCGCCTCTTGGAGGCGGGACGGAGTCGGGAACCCCGTGACCGAGTTTGTCAAAATTGTGTGGAGGCGGAATGGAGTCGGGATGGGGTCGGGACCCCTGAATCTGCAACTTTAACCCCCCACACGCCTCCAAACCCGACTCCACGGGTCATTGAAAATCCAGCCCTTTGTACGTGTGATGTTTTGAGCTGCGCCGGACAAGACTTTTAATGACCTAGTTAACAGGGTTTGGCAAAATCAGTTGTATGAGAACACAATATCAGTCATCCTGTCATGTCATTGCTCCAGCTGCTGTACCTTGCCCAATAACACCACTTATCTGAATCATCAATTTTAAAAAGGTTAATCTGTTATCTAATGTCCACATCCAATGCCTTGTGTGGTGATATACTACAACTTTATAAGTCCTATTGTATAATGTACACAACTATACACCACTGCATTGAAAGTGATATTATGGTCTTTGAATATTACCATCAATGGCCTAGAAATTCGTGAACACCACAAAAGCTGCCGGTGCCACTGCGGGCGGTGTTAACAGCCTCCGAAAATGGCGGTGTTGGCATGACTTGAAATTGGCGCTGGGGACATTATCCCAGCGCTAAACTCACTGTGCAACGCCGTCCTGGTGGCGTTCGTTCTGGCAGGAGGCCCCAATGTAGTGTGGCCGTAGCGTCATTGCAGGTAGAACAGCCTGCTCTGAAAGCGGGGCTGTCATTTCAGAAAGCATTGTCAGTCTCTTAAAGGGGCAATGCCTTCTGAAATGAAAAAAATAAAAATCATGTAAAAATAGGCAGTTTTTAGCCCTTACAGCTCAACTTCCTTCTGAAAAAAAATTAACATTAAAAAGAATTCCCAAATGGCAGTCTTCAGCTCTTACAGCTGAATTCCCTTCCGCACGTAAAAATAATGGGAAAAGTTCTTCAGCACTAACATAAATGGCTCAGCAAGCCAGGGAAGGGGCACCCAGGGTCTTACACGCAGCACTTCAGCTTTGTGCAAGGGGTCAACACTGCAAGAGCGGCCCTCTACCCACAGTGGAGCCAGGAGGCCCACCAGAAAGAACAATGTGGGACCACATCACCGAGGCCATCACTGCCAGCAGTGTCACCCCCACGACCTGGCTCTAGTGCCAAAAGAAGCTTCATGACCTCAGACCAGTGAATGCATCTTCAAAATCCGTCTACTACCAACTACACCACTAGCCTCACACACTGCTCAATGCACGACTTCCCCCTCCCCCCCAATCACTCACCTACTAACAATCTGTACCAAACACGAGGCATACCTCCCAATCCTAACTTTACCTCACCTCCTTGGAGGAGACAGTGCAGTCTATTCTTGGCAGGGGCATGGCTGAGCTCTTGGCCAGCGGTGGGGCTGAAAGGATACAAGATGCTGGTATCTTCATATGTTATCCACCTTCTCGCATGCACCTCTTGCTTTCCCGCCCTCCCCTCACCACAACTCCACCCTTACATCTTCCTCATTTCACATACCCAAGAAATATAGCCTGTCCAGCCAGTGGGTGACCAAGAAGAGGGAGAGGAGAAAGAAAGACTTGCGTTTATATAGCGCCTTTTACAACCACCAGACATCTCAAAGTGCTTTACAGCCAATGGAGTACTTTTGAAGTGGAGTCACTGTTGTAATGTAGGAAATGCAGCAGCCAATCTGCACACAGCAAGCTCCCACAAACAGCAATGTGATAATGACCAGATAATCTGTTTTTGTTATGCTGGTTGAGGGACAAATATTGACACCGGGGATAACTCCCCTGCACTTCTTCGAAATAGTGCCATGGGATCTTTTACATCCACCTGAGAGAGTAGACGGGGCCTCGGTTTAACGTCTCATCAGAAAGATGGCACCTCCAACAGTGCAGCACTCCCTCAGCACTGCACTGGAGTGTCAGCCTAGCTTTATGTGTTCAAGTCCCTGGAGTGGGACTTGAACCCACAACCTTCTGACGCAGAGGTGAGTGTGCTACCCACTGAGCCACAGCTGACACTGAGAGTGAAGAAGAACAAGAAGAAGAAGATAGATTTGACACTCCCAGCCACCAGTTCCTCAAGGTCAACCAGCGAGGCCATTTGCAGTGTCCCCCACTGAAAGTCAGCAGCCTTCCACCAGCCAGTAGCAGCCACTGGGGTAGCACAGCGTGACATCAGTAGAATAGGCAAAGACACACATAAGATAGTCACTAAGGGAATGCATAAGGGTGATTAGTTGATTTCTTGATATCATATTGGATGGATAGATGTATAAAGTTGGATTAGAAAGTTTGCTTTGCCAGAGAAGGGCGCTAAAGTGGTGGCCGCCATTTTGTGCCAGGACAGCAGCGCAAACGGGTGGCGGTAAGTGGCCCAATTTCTAGGCCAGTAATTCAAAACAGAATTGAGCATATTTTAAGTGGTTAGAACTGGTACGAAGCTTTGGATGATTCCTACCATATAGATATTCCTTAATAACATAGTTCTTTAAACGTAGTACAAAAGAACATCTTTCAGCATTTTTCATTGTATCTGGAGGATTGTTTTGTTGTTGATTTGTATAGCAGCAGATAAGAACGAGAGTTTTGAATTCTTCCATCTAAAACGAGGTCGACCTTTATTATGCCAGATTTGAAGACAGTGAGTTAGAACTTCACTATCTAAAACTAGTTCACCACCACCTTCTCAAGGGCAATTAGGGATGGGCAATAAATGCTGGCCTTGCCAGCGACGCCCACATCCCAGGAACGAATAAAAAAAAGTTGCCATAGATTAGAGAAAATATGATTGGTGTTGTTTTAAACAATCTTCTGTTGTTCAGTTGAGTCGTAAAGAATTCAGTCTTATGGTTATAATCACTTTATTTTTTCTACTTTAACATAAAAAAACTATTTAAAAGCTGAGTATAATTTCTTCAGAGTATAACATAGTTTACAAGTGGAGTTTTTTCAGCAGTTCTGAGTGTAGGCATGCGCTCAAGTCTTGTAGGTTTCTCTCTCTTTTTCGAAAACTAACACAAAAGCTTCTTTTTTTATACACTGATTTCTTTATCAAACTGGAAGCGGCCTTGCCTTATTTGGTAGTCTCCGGTCAATGCACCGTCCTTCAGCAGATTCTTACGCACACAAGTTTACATTTCTTGTACATCAACATCCTTTTGCGTAGGTTACAATCGTATGTGAGTGGTGAGGACCTAGAACTCGCTGCCGACGGAAGTGGTGGAAGTGGACACACTCAATGTTTTCAAGGGGATAGGCACTTGAGGGAAATAAACTTGCAGGGCTACGGGGATAGAGCGGGGAATGGGACTGACTGGACTGCTCTACAGAGAGCCGGCACGGACTCGATGGGCCGAATGGCCTCCTTCTGTGCTGTTATGACTCTATGATTCTATGTAGTGGGATGTTTATAGTATGGCACTACGATAAACAATCTAAGGCCTTACTTCAATCTTAAACATTGGCTGTTGCTAGGGTGATCTGTATTCTCTCTCTCTCTCTTTTTCTCTTCAATGATGCCAATCACTTTTTTTGCTCTATATTGAATGAACCAAACATGAACACCTTTCAGAAGCCAAATTAGCCGAGTTCCACGTGCCAACAATTGGTGTCTAATAAACTGTTGCAGATTATTGGTCCTTTACCAATATCATGGTCGCTCACAATCACAAGTTATTGGTTACTGATGTATTTCATACCAATTTATGCAAGAAAGGCATAAATCTATTTGTTTCCTTGCAAAATCTAATGATTTTCAGTTCAAAATAAAGAATGTGAATACACCCAGCAAGTTCATATCCTTTTACAATGTGCTTCAAATTTCTTAGTGAAACTTGTGCCAGTAGAAAATGGTCCCATTTACCTTACCATCCAATTACATAGAAATACATCAAAATTACAGCTCAGAAACAGGCCATTCGGCCCAACCAGTCCATGTCAGTGTTTACCCTCCACATGAACAAATAGCCCTAATCGCATTTACCCACCCTGTTCCTATGCCTCTTTTATTCCCTTTTCCTTCATCCACCTTCAGCCATTCTGTTTCCAATGGCTGAAGGGTCGAGAACCAGAGGGCACAGATTTAAGGTGATTGTCAAAAGAACCAGAGGTGACATGAGGAAAAACTTTTTTATGCAGTGAGTGGTTAGGATTTGGAATGCACTGCCTGATAGTGTGGTGGATACAGATTCAATAGTAGCCTTCAAAAGGGAATTGGATAAATACTTGAAGGAGAAAAAATTGCAGGGATATGGGGAAAGAGCGGGGGAGTGGGACTAACTGGACTGCTCTTCAAATGGCTGTACTATTCTATGATTCTATTCAATTTAATCTTGAATGTTGACATTTCCTCCAATTAAACATTGGAAAGACTAAAGCCATTGTTTCAGTCCCCTCCATAAATGCCGTTCCTTAGCCGCTGATTCCATCCCTCTCCCTGGTCACTGTCTCAGGCTCAACCAGACTGTTCGCAACCTCGGTATCCTACTTGATCCTAAGCAGAGCTTCCAACCTCATATCTGCTCCAACACCAAGACTGCCTATTTACACTTCCGTAATGTCGCCCGTCTCCGCCCCTGCCTTAACCCATCTATTGCTGAACCCATTTTCCATGCTTTTGTTACCTCTAGACTTGACTATTCTAATTCTCTCCAGACCAGCCTTCCCTCTTCACCATCCGTAAACTTCAGCTCATCCAAATGCTTAACTCCTCTTCAAAATAGATTGTCTGCTATGGAGGATAGATGGGCATCTAGTGAGGAGGGACACTAGAGATTCATGGACGTCCTTGCTATGAGGACTGACAGAACAGAGACAGGTCCTCATGGCCCTCCGATGTGCAGCAAGATGCTCTCCAGTCACTTGCTAGCACTGAAGTGCAGCTGACCCATGAGAGGGACGTTGGTGGCAGCCAACAAGGAAGTGTGGGCTCCTCTCCAAGCGCTCACACGACCATGCCACTGCGGAGCCCTTGGTCAGAGCCCCTGAGTCCTCACCCAGCTGAGATGGTCGTCTCAGCCCCTGCACATCCACAGGAAGAGCAGACTGTGGAGGAGCCCTCCGAGGCTCCCAAACCCAGAGGACACCCACCAAAGGCGTTGAAGCAGGCGCAGCATCAATGTGAGCAAGGTGCCTCTATATCTGCTGAAGCCACAGGGGAAGCACTACGTAGAAGCACGCGTAAGAGGAAGTTAACACACAAATAGTCACAAGGGTAGTCACTTGGGTGTTTTATTGTGCTGTAAAATATCGAGTGTCCTCCTTTTGTGATGTCATTAAACAAAAGTCATGGCAAACAATTGTTCTGGCTGGTTGTGCTGCTGCCACAGCTGCTCTTCCTCAGAATCTGACGAACAGGATGAGAGAGTGTAAATGGATCCCATACCATTGCTATAGATTTCAGTTGAGGAAAGAAGCTTGCGAGCACACAGTCAAGTGGCCTGAGGATAGTCCAAACATGTCACACTGCAGATGGCTCTCAGCTTGAACACTCACAAGTTCAGTAGAGTAGCTAAATCTTTGCCAAAACATCAAACAACAAAGTTGTGGTATTTGAATGTCAGCCATGGTGCAGGAGCACTTTAACGCTGCTGCACCAATTTACAACAATTCATGACCTCGAGAAATCTGACTCATTGCAGGTGGTATGTTTCCCGCAAGATGGGGAAGACGGAAAAAATGCACCAAAATCGCAAACTCCCATTAAAATAGGATTAGAAAGGCAGTTAACAAGGAGTTAACTGCCTTAAGTGCCTTCCCCGCCGTTTGGCGTCAGATCAGTTCGGGAGTGGCTGACTCGACACTTGCGAAAATAGTGTGGAGGCGGGGTCGCATGCCGCCGGCAGTTTTTCCGATTTTCGCTGCCGACCTATCTCCAAACCCGCCCTCTCTGCTGAATTAAAATTGCGGCCGTTAACTCTGTTTCTCTCTCCACAGAGGCTGCCTGACCTGCTGAGTATCTCCAGCATTTTCCGTTTTTATTTCAGATTTCCAGCATCTGCGGTATTGTGCTTTTGTGCTGTTTTTTTTTATATCAGTGCATACAACAATATGCACTGATGTTATTTTGTTTTGAACCAGTGATCTGTGAAGCTGCTGTTAAGCCAGTATGCTCAACGCTATTGACGCTTAATCGTTATTCCTAGATTGATTTAATTATTATACATAATCACTAATAATTAAGAAATAATTTGCAGCTTATTACTATCCTACCCCACCAGTAAGTATGGTTGTTCCCCCTCATTTCTGTCCTAAATGGTTTAGCCCTTATCCTTAAATTATGTCCTCTAGTTCTGTTCTCACCCGCCAAGGGAAACATTCCTTCTGCATCTAGTCTGTCTAGACCTGTCAGAATTTTATACACTTCTATGAGGTCCCCTCTCAATCTTCTAAACTCCAGTGTGTACATCCCTAAACTACATAGTCTCTCCTCATAGGTCAATCCCGCCATTCCTGATATCAGCCTGGTGAATCGCCGCTGCACCCCCTCCATGGCAAGAACATCTTTCCTCAGATGAGGCGACCAAAACTGTACACAGTACTCGAGGTGTGGTCTCACCAGTGCCCTGTACAGCTGCAGCAAGGTATCCCTGTTCCTGTATTCCAACCCTTTTGCTATGAAGGCCAGCATACCGTTTGCCTTCTTGACCGCCTGTTGCACCTGCATGCTCGCCTTCAGTGACTGGTGTACAAGAACACCCAGGTCTCTCTGTACTTCCCCCTCTCCCAATTTATTGCCATTTAAATAATAATTTGCCCTCCCGTTCCTGCACCCAAGGTGGATAACTTCGCACTTGTCCACATTATAGTGCATCTGCCATTTATCCGCCCAATCACCCAGTCTGTCCAAATCGCTCTGGAGCTTCCTGGTCTCCTCCTCTGAGCCCACCCCCCCTCCTAGTTTAGTGTCGTCTGCAAATTTGGAAATGCTGCATCCGACTCCCTGATCCAGGTCATTAATGTAAATTGTGAACAGCTGGGGACCCAGGACAGATCCCTGCGGTACCCCACTTGTTACTGCCTGCCATTCAGAAAATGAGCCGTTTATTCCAACTCTCTGTTTTCTATCTGACAGCCAGTTCTCTATCCACGTCAATACTTTCCCCTTTATCCCATGAGCTTCAATTTTCCATGCTAATCTTTTATGTGGGACCTTGTCGAAGGCCTTTTGGAAGTCCAGGTACACCACATCTACTGGCTCTCCCCCATCTATTTTACCAGTTACTCCCTCAAAAAATTCCAATAGATTAGTCAAGCACGATTTACCCTTTGTAAATCCATGTTGACTCTGTCCTGTCCTGTCCCCATTTGCTAAGTGCTCCGCTATTTCATCCTTAATGATGGACTCCAGCATTTTGCCCACAACTGATGTAAGGCTTACAGGTCTGTAATTACCTGCTTTTTCCCTACCCCCCTTTTTGAATAGTGGGGTAACGTTAGCTACCCTCCAATCCATGGGCACTGTTCCCGAGTCTAATGAATTCTGAAAAATCATACTTAGTGCATCCGCTATCTCTAGGGCCACCTCCTTCAGTACCCTAGGATGCATGTTATCAGGCCCTGGGGATTTGTCCGCCTTCAATCCCTTTAGCTTCCTTAACACCATATCCTTAGAGATATTGATTTGCGTCAGTTCCTCCTTTGCCAATGTCCCTATTTTTCCCGATATCCCAGGGAGGTTTTTTATGTCTTCCTTCGTAAAGACTGACCCAAAGTATGCATTTAGTTGGTCTGCCATTTCCTTATTTCCCGTATATATTCCCCCGTATCTGTCTGCAATGGACCAACTTTGGTTTTCACCAGTCTTTTCCTCTTGATATACTTATAAAAGCTTTTGGAGTTAGTTTTTATATTTTCCGCCAGCTTGCTTTCGTAAGCTATTTTGCCCCTCTTGATTAAGCCCTTTGTCCTCCTTTGCTCTATCTTAAACTGTTCCCAATCTTCCGCTCTGGCGCTTTTTTTGGCTATTTTATCTTTGGATTTTATGCTGTCTCTAATTTCCCCTGTTATCCACGGTTGAGTCACCTTTTTAGATTTCCTTTTATGCCAGATTGGTATAAACAATTTTTGCAATTTTGTCATTCTATCTTTAAATGCTTGCCATTGTTTATCTACCTCCAGTCCTCCCAGGAATGTTGTCCAATCAGACCTACTCAGTTCCCGTCTAATGGCATCATAATTCCCCTTGTTTAAATTCAGGACCTTAGTCTCTGAGTCAATTTCTTCGCTCTCCATTTCGAGTGAGAAATCGATCATGTTATGATCGCTCTGACCCAAGGGTCCCCGTACAACAAGATTACTAATTAGTCCCTTCTCATTGCACAGTACCCAGTCCAATATAGCCTGTTCCCGAGTTGGTTCCTCGACATATTGATCCAGATAACCATCCCTTAAACACTCAAGGAATTCCTCCTCCTCATTATTTTTACTGATTAGGCTAGTCCAATCTATATGTAAGTTAAAGTCACCTATGATGACAGCTGTGCTCTTATTGCACGCTTCTCTAATTTCCCTCGTGATGCCCTCCCCAACCTCTATTTTACTATTTGGAGGCCTATATACCACTCCTATTAATGTTTTTCGCCCCTCGCTATTTCTTAGCTCCACCCATATAGATTCTGTATTAACTGAGTTAATATCCTTCCTTTCAATTGCATTTATCCCCTCTTTTACCAGCAATGCTACCCCTCCTCCCTTTCTTTTTTGTCGATCCTTCCTAAATACTGAATACCCCTGTATGTTAAGCTCCCAGCCCTGCTCACCCTGCAACCATGTTTCCGTAATCCCAATTAGATCATAATTATTAACCTCTATTTCCACAGCTAATTCATCTACCTTGTTCCTGATGCTTCTCGCATTAAGGTATAAAACCCTCAGGCTTTTTTTATGCTCACATTTTTTATGAATTAGTTTGGCCCTTTGTTTTTTGTTCCTCACCCTTTTACCATTTATTTCTGTCTGCCTTTCACTTTCCTCTATTTCACTACATAGGTTTCTAGCCCCCTGCCATACTAGTTTAAATGCTCCCGAACTGCTTTATCAAAAATTACCCCGAGAACATCAGTTCCATCTTTGCACAGGTGTAGACCGTCCCTTTTGTATAGGTCACACCTACCACAAAACTGGTTCCAATGCCTCAAAAATTTAAAACCCTCCCTCTTACACCACTGCTCAAGCCACGTATTTAGCCTAACTATCCTGTTCTCTGTACTCTTACTAGCACGTGGCACTGGTAGTAATCCAGAGATTACTACCTTCGAGGTCCTACTTTTTAGCTTGGCTCCTAACTCCCTAAATTCTACTTGTAGGACCTCTTCCCTTTTTTTAGCTACGTCGTTGGTACCAACATGTATCACGACAACTGGCTGTTCCCCCTCCCCCTCCAGAATGTTCTGCACCCACGCCGAGACATCCTTGACCCTTGCACCAGGGAGGCAACATACCATCCTGGAGTCTCGGTCGCGACCACAGAAACCCCTATCTATTCCCCTTACAATCGAATCCCCTATTACTATAGCCCTGCCACTCTTTTTCCCTCCCTTCTTTGCAACAGAGCCAGTCATGGTGCCATGAGCCTGGCTGCTGGTGCCTTCCCCCGATGAGTCATCCCCCCCGACAACAGCACCTAAGGCGGTGAACCTGTTGCTAAGGGAGACAACCCCAGGGGATTTCTGCACTACCTTCCTGCCCTTGCTCTGCCTTTTGGTCACCCATGTACTATCTACGCTGGCCTTAACCTGCGGTGTGACCAACTCACTAAATGTGCTATCCACAACCCTCTCAGAATCGTGGATGCTCCAAAGTGAGTCCATCCGCAGCTCAAGGGCCGTCATGCGGTCCCACATGAGCTGCAGCTGGACACACTTCCCGCACACATGGTTGTCAGGGACACAGGAAGCGTCCCTGATTTCCCACATGTTACAGGAGGAGCATGACACAGGTCCGAGCTCTACTGCCATGACTTAACCCTTATATTACTTTTTAATTTTCTAGTTTTAGTTTATTTATTGACTTTTGTTTTCCCGAAGCTTACTTAGACCAATGTATACTGTACTCCTCTTATTCCTTTTTAAACTAACCAAATCCCACTAGTTTTAGTTTTACTTTCTAGGAAGGTTTGAGGAAAGTACTTACCAGTTAGTCTTACCTCCCTGGTCTTTCGCTGACTTCCCGGTCTTGTGTCCCCTTGGTCCTACGCCGACTTCCCGCTCCTCCCGGTAACCGTCCTGCCCTGCTGAAAAGAAACTGAGACCAAAAAATTTGTGACCTCTGTTTTTAGACTGCTAAAAGACTAGTAGGTTAGAGGAGGAGGGCGGGTGGGGGTTCCTACTCTGTAGGAACTCGGGTTTAAGCCACCACCCTCCTTAAATGCCGTTCACCTGGGTGCTTCCCACCTGGTCTGCTTCCGGTCTCGTCGCTCCCGACAACAGCCTGTGAAGAAAAGCCCGCAAAAGTGAGTTCAAATACTCACAGCACCTCACAGCACCTCCGGTCTCGTCGCTCCCGACAACAGCCTGTGAAGAAAAGCCCGCGAAAGTGAGTTCAAATACTCACAGCACCTCACAGCACCTCCGGTCTCGTCGCTCCCGACAACAGCCTGTGAAGAAAAGCCCGCGAAAGTGAGTTCAAATACTCACAGCACCTCACAGCACCTCCGGTCTCGTCGCTCCCGACAACAGCCTGTGAAGAAAAGCCCGCGAAAGTGAGTTCAAATACTCACAGCACCTCACAGCACCTCCGGTCTCGTCGCTCCCGACAACAACCTGATGTTCTGCAGTTTCAATTTTTTTAATTTCTGAGAAATTTCCTAGAATTTTTTCTGTCATTAATTTGGGTTTTTCAAAAGTCAGTAAAAATCAAAAGGAAAAATATAAAAGACAAAAGATTTGGTCAAAATCAGGAAAAAAATTATGATATATTATTGGAAAATAAGTATGCGTGTTTTTAGTATTCGGTTTGTGATACCGTGCAAGTGCGTGAAGGGCAATTAATGCAGTAAGTGATTATTTTTATTATTAAAACAGTTCAATATAACTATAACAAAATCTAAATTTTTTGCATACATAAAAAGAAAAAACTGTAAATCTAAAATTAAAAATGCTGGATATACATATCGGTTCCATCAGCATCTGAAAAGCGAAAAGATGGTCAACATTTAAAATAATGGCCCAGAAATTCGGGTCTCCACGGGTGAGTACGCGCTGTGTACTCACCCGTAAGGCCAACGAAAGTGCCGGTTTCGCGCATGCACTGCACATGCGCTGGAAACCAGAACTTCCGTTCCCTTGAAGGAAGGGGTTCACAGGTCAAACGCGTGCGTAGACATGGAACTTCGGCTTTTTTTACAGGTTTCTCCGTGCGGGTAAGTCCCTTGCAGCTGCGTGTGGAAAAAGCAAGGCCTGCTTTTAACAAGGTAAGAGGTGAATTAAGTAAAATTGAAACATTTTTTCCACAGGTTTATCATTTTTAATACTTTAAAGAAAGGTAAGTTTATTTTTAGTCCCGTTAAAAACTTTAATTAATTTTTTCAAAAATTTAAATTTTTGTTTAAAATAGTTAATTTATGTAATTTATAGTTATTTTAAAAATGTGATTTAAAAAAAAAAATTATTTGAAGTTTTACTTAGGTTTTGGGGCCGATCTCTATTCATAGATTTGACAGGTCTTCCTGTCAAATCTATGAATGGAGATTCCCAGCTCCGATTGGCTCCCCATGGCCCACGTGATCCAGGGGACGCTGCGAACTAGCTTCGCCACTGGGATACATGAGCACTGCACGCCGGCAGCTGGAGGAGGCCCAGGATCGGAATCCCACGTGGGCCCACAGCACAGCGGCAGGCGCGCTAGGTAAGTGTAGGTTGGGGGCTTGCACCCACGGGAAGCCTCCGACCCGAATTTCTGGGCCGATCAACTAGCTATTTTCTTTTCATGTGCTGATGGACCAGGTAGAATCATAGAATCATAGAAATTTATGGCACAGAAGGAGGCTGTTCGGCCCATCATGTCTGTGCTGGCCGAAAAAGAGCTATCCAGCCTAATTCCACTTTCTAGCTCTTGGTCCTTGGCCTGTAGCGTATAGCACTTCAAGTGCATATCCAAGTACTTTTTAAATGTGATGAGGGTTTCTGCCCATACCACCCTGTCAGCCAGTGAGTTCCAGACCCCCACCACTCTCTGAGTGAAAAAAGTTCTCCTCAACTCCCCTCTAATCCTTCTACCAATTACTTTAAATCTATGCCCCCCTGGTTATTGATCTCTCTGCTAGGGGAAATAGGTCCTTCCTATCCACTCTATCTAGGTCCCTCATAATTTTATACACCTCAATCAAGTCTCCCCTCAGCCTCCTCTGTTCCAAAGAAAACAAACCCAATCTATCCAAAGACCTAAAATTCTCCAGTCCTGACAACATCCTCGTAGGTCTCCTCTGTCCCCTCTCTGGAGCAATCACATATTTCCTGTAGTGTGGTGACCAGAATTGTATGCAGTAATCTAGCTGTGGCCTAACTAGTGTTTTATACAGTTTAGGCATAACTTCCCTGCTCTTATATTCTATGCCTTGGCTAATAAAGGAAAGTATCCCGTATACCTTCTTAACCACCTTATCTACCTGTCCTGCTACCTTCAGGGATCTGTGGACATGTACTCCAAGGTCTCTCTGTTCCTCTACACTTCTCAGTGTCCTACCATTTATTGTATATTCCCTTGCCTTGTTAGCCCTCCCCAAATGCATTACCTCACACTTCTCTGGATTGAAATCCATTTGCCACTTTTCTGCCCACCTGACCAGTCCATTGATTACTTCTTGCAGTCTACAGCTTTCTTCTTCACTATCAACCACACAACCAATTTTTGTATCATCTGCAAACTTTTTAATCATGCCCCCTACATTGAAGTCTAAATCATTGATATATACCACAAGGCACCTAGTACTGAGTCCTGCAGAACCCCACTGGAAACAACTTTCCAGTCACGAAAACACCTGTCGGTGTGTATTTCCAGAACTTTCTATTTTTATTTATATACATTTATTGCTTTCTTTCTTTTCGACTATTCTTTCACATTCATATTTGTATCATAGAGCTATCTAAAATAGCAACACTTTTCATGCAATAAGAAAAATATAAAACACACAAGAATTGGAAATCTCTATCTAGGTGCATTTTCTACTAAGGCAACCAATGCATTTTATACTTTCCTGTCTCTGCATTTGTGGATTGTATTAGCCCCTGATGTTAAACCTACCCACTTCATCACCATCTACCAACATTTTTTCTCTGGCTGCCTTTTCATCTAGTAACACAAACTTCTTCAGACAATAGCCCGAGCAGCTTTCACTGTAACTAATCGCTGAAACTTACAACTTTGCGGGGTGTAAACCAGGCGAATCGGATCAGCTACCCATTATACACTCCGCCTGATTCTCCTTTCCATTGAAAGTTCTACCCAGTGTGTCCACTGAATGTTATTTTCTCATCAAAATTAGCCGATCAGCTCTTTCTGTTATTGACCTGGATCGAGGTCCCTCCCATTGCTTGAGCTAATTTTCAACATACATCTGTAGCAGCATATTCCAAACCTCTTCCGTCTTCTTCATAGTTCATTATTGAAATCTGAGGGGGAAAACATTACACTTCTGTCTAAATTGAAAAAGTATGTAATTGCAAGTGGCATGAACTGATAATAATCAATATTCTCTCCAGAACACTCTTGGTTTCCGGTACATTTGTAGAGTGTCCTGAAAGTGAATCTGTTCTAACAAAAGCAGCCCCGATATAGTGTGGAGTCCAAAACTGCAGAGTACTCCAACTGTGGTCTTATTAGTTCACCATTACATTTCTTTTATTCGTTCATGGGATGTGGGCATCACTGGCAAGGCCAGCATTTATTGCCCATTCCTAGTTGCCCTTGAGTTACATCTTGAATTTTAGAGATAAATGGGATTGATCTAATAGCCATTACAGAGACGTGGTTGCAAGATGACCAAGGTTGGGAACTAAATATATTCCAGGGTACTTGACGTTTCGAAAAGACAGGCAGAATGGAAAAGGAGGGTGGGCCTGATAATAAAGGCTGACATAAGGACAGTAGTGAGAAAGGATCTTGGCTCAGGAGATCAGGAAGTAGAATCAGTATGGGTGGAGATTAGAAATAACAAGGGGCAGAAAACATTGGTGGGAGTGGTTAATAGGCCCCCTAACAGTAGCTATACCATTGGACAGAGTATTAATCAAGAAATAATAGGAGCTTATAACAAAGGTAATGCAATAATCGTGGGGGACTTTAATCTTCATATAGACTGGGCAAATGAAATTGGCAAAGGTAGTCTGGAGGATGGGTTCATGGAATGCATTCGTGACAGGTTCCTAGAATAATACGTCGTGGAACCAACCAGGGAACAGGCTATTTTAAATCTTGTATTGTGTAATGAGACAGGGTTAATTAGTAATCTCATGGTAAAGGATCCTCTGGGGAAGAGCGATCATAATATGATAGAGTTTCACATTGAGTTTGAGAGTGAAATACTTAATTCCAAAACTAGAGTCTTAAACTTAAATAAAGCCAATTACATGGGTATGAGGGGTGAGTTGGCTAAGGTAGATTGGGAAATTAGATTTAAAGGTATGACGGTAGATAAGCAGTGGCAAACATTTAAAGAAATATTCCAAAATTCTCAACGAATATACATTCCATTGAGAAATAAAAACTCCACGGGAAAAATGATCCATCCGTGGCTAACTAAAGAAGCTAAGGATAGTATTAGATTAAAAGAAGAGGTTTATAATGTTGCGAAGAATAGCAGTAAGCCTGAGGATTGTGAGAGCTTTAGAAACCAGCAAAGGATGACCAAAAAATTGATGATAAGGGAGAAAATAGAATATGAGGGTAAACTAGCAAGAAATATAAAAACAGATTGTAAGAGCTTCTACAAGTATATAAAAAGAGAATAGCAAAAGTAAGCGTTGGTCCTTTAGAGGCCGAGACAGGAGAAATTACGGGGAATAATGAAATGGCAGAGACTTTAAACAAATATTTTGCATCTGTCTTCACAGTAGAAGACACAAAAAGCATATCTAAAATAGTGGGGAACTAAGGGGCTAATGAGAGTGAGGAACTTAAAGTAATTAATATCAGTAGAGAAAAAGTACTTGAGAAACTAATGGTACTATAAGCTAACAAATCCACATGACCTGATGGCCTACATCCTAGGATTCTAAAAGAGGCGGCTACAGAGATAGTGGATGCTTTGGTTGTGATCTTCCAAAATTCCCTATATTCTAGAACAGTCCCAGCAGATTGGAAAGTAGTAAATGTAACCCCGCTATTCAAGAAAGGAGGGAGAGAGAAAACAGGGAACTACAGGCCAGTTAGCCTGACACCAGTCATCGGGAAAATGCTGGATTTAATTATTAAGGAAGTGGTAACAGGGCACTTAAAAAATCATAATATGATTAGGCAAAGTCAACACGGTTTTATGAAAGGGAAATCGTGTTTAACAAATTTATTCGAGTTTTTTGAGGATGTAACTAGCAGGGTAGATAAGGGGGAATCAATGGATGTAATATATTTGGATTTACAAAAGGCATTCGATAAGGTGCCACATAAAAGATTACTATGCAAGATAAGGGCTCATGGGGATGGGGGTAATATATTAGCATGGATAGGGGATTGGTTAATGAACAGAAAACAGAGAGTAGGGATAAACGGGTAATTTTCAGGTTGGCAGGCTGTTACTAGTGGGGTGCCACAAGGATCAGTGCTTGGGCCTCAGCTATTTACAATCTATATTAATGAATTAGATGAAGGGACCGAGTGTACTGTATCCAAGTTTGCTGATGATACAAAGCTAGGTGGGAAAGTAAGCTGTGAGGAGGACACAAACAAAGAGCCTGCAAAGGGATATAGACAGATTACGTAAGTGGGCAATAAAGCAATCGAGTATAATGTGGGGAAATGTTATTCATTTTGGTAGGAAGAATAGAAAAACAGAATATTTTTTAAATGGTGAGAAACTATTAAGTGTTTTGCTCAGAGATTTAGGTGTCCTCGTACAGGAAACACAGAGAGTTAGCATGCAGGTACAGCAAGCAATTAGGAAGGGAAGTCGCATGTTGGCCTTTTTTCCAAGTGGGTTGGAGTACAAGAGTAAGGAAGTCTTGCTACAATTGTACAGGGCTTTAGTGAGACCATACCTGGAGTACTGTGCACAGTTTTGGTCTCCTTATCTGAGGAAGGATATACATGTCTTAGAGGCAGTGCAATGAAGGTTCACTAGACTGATTCCTGGGATGAGAGGGTTGTCCTATGAGGAGAGATTGAGCCTATACTATCTGCAGTTTAGAAGAATGAGAGGTGATCTCATTGAAACATACAAGATTCTGAGGGGGATTGACAGTGTAGACGCTGAGAGGTTGTTTCCCCTGGCTGGACAGTCTAGAACTAGGGGGCATAGTCTCAGGATAAGGGGTCGGCCATTTAAGACTGAAATGAGGAGGCATTTCTTCACTCAGAGGGTTGTGAATCTTTGGAATTCTCTACCCCAAAGGGTTGTGGATGCTGAGTCGTTGAGTGTATTTAAGACTGAGATCGATAGATTTTTGGACTCTAGGGGAAATCAAGGGATATGGAGATCAGGCGGGAAAGTGGAGTTAAGGTCAAAGATCAGCCATGATCTTATTGAATGGCGGAGCAGGCTCGAGGAACCGTAAACTGAATGCAGTACTCTAGATGGAGTCTGACCAAGGTTCTATATAACTGAAGCATAACTTCCTCCCCTTTGTAATCCAGCCCCTTTGAGATAAAGGACAATATTCCATTAGACTTTTGAATTCTTTTTGTACATGACTACTAACTTTTAATAATTTATGTACTTGGACTCCCAAATCTCTTTGCTCCTCTACAGTCCCTAGTTTCTCACCATTTAGAAAATACTCTGATTTATCTTTCTTAGATCCAAAGTGGATGATTTCACACTTGCCAACATTGAACTCCATTAGCCATGGTTTTGCCCACTCACTTAATCTATCTATGTCCCTTTGCAACTTCCTGCTCCCATCTACACAACTTACTGTCCCTCCTAACTTAGTATCATCTGCAAAGTTGGATATACAACTCTCTATTTCTTCATCCAAGTTATTAAAAGTTGAGGCCCCAGAACAGATCCCTGGTGAACACCACTTGTCACATCCTGCGAATCAGAGTACCTACCATTTATCCCCACTCTCTGTCTCCTACCTCCCAACCAATTTTCAACCAAGTCAAAAGGCTAACATCAGTTCCACAGGCACTCATTTTTGCTAATAATCTCTTTTGTGTGGAACCTTACTGAATGCCTTCTGGGCATGCCCCATGGTGAGTCAGTGGCTGCTCTATTGTATAACGCCTTGGAGGGGGTGCAGCACAGATTCACTAGAATGATACTGGGGCTTAGAGGGTTAAATTATGAGGACAGGGTGCATAAACGTGGCTTTTATGTCACACAATGTCATATTATCAGGGTTACTGATTTATAGTAACTACGTGAAATTGCAATTTTACTTAGCATTTGTGATTTTTATTTGTATGTTAGGGATCAGATACCCTGATTCTGTCCATTTTCTCTTCAAAATGTAAGTCAGTGGTCTTGATTATTATATGATCCTTTACCCATGTATTGAGATCATTCTTTCGGCTGCCTCTGCTGCTTCCCCCATTCTCCTTACCCACCAAGTCAAACCTCTCACAAGACTCTCCCTATCCTAGTCCTGATCTCGTATCTTTCTCTAGTTTCTTTCCTATCTCCCCTCGTGTGCTCTCTGACCTAAGGTGGAAGAAAACAAGAAAACTTGCAATGGAGAGAGAGAAGTTAGATGGCAGGTGTGAAAGATGAATCATCTACTAAATTAAAAGTTTATGGCTAAAAATAAGAGCAATGCATTTGTTTATCTTTTTCAAGCAAAATAACTGATAATTAGAATCTCCCATGTACCTCGGCTGCAGCTGGAACATTTGTAAAATATTGAAGTATTTTAATCACAAGCGAGGCTTTTAGCATGTCCTGAAGGAAATGCAGGCTAAAAACATACCCAAGATTAGCATAAAACTAAAGCAAAATACTGTAGATGCTGGAAATCTGAAATAAAAACAGAGAATGCTGGAAATTTTCAGCAGGTCAGGCAGCATCTGTGGAGAGAGAAACAGAGTTAATGGGCTGAATTTTAATGGGGAAGGCGGGTTGGGTGCGGTGGGGGGGGGCTCTGAGTTGAAAATGGTGTAATTTTAAAAAAAGTGATAAATGACTGGAATAGTCTTCCAGATAGGGTAGTGGAGGCTAAAACCTTCGACTCATTCAGTAGTCAGTTAGAAGGTGGTATGGGGGGAGATGTAGGTCTTTTCTCTGGAGAGATGAGCTAAGATGGACTGAATGGCCTCCCTAATCTGTATCAATCTTGTGATTAAAGCAACAATTTTTCAATTGCTATGTACTGTTTGGCCATGACAAAATTTACTGGAGAAACAGATTTGTTTCAGTGATGGAGTAATTAGCAGAAATGTAAAAGCTGAACAGTAATTAAATATTACAATACTGCAGCTGTAAATGATGGAAACCAGTTGTTAGTTTTTTGCTTTCATTCTGAGCTGCAAGTCATGAATAGGAACATGAATTGCTATAATTTGATAGAGCAGCTTTGTTAGTTCAATTACTCTTGTAGATTAACACAATGCTGCCATCTGCTAGGAGATGGGTAGAATGCAGCTAAGTGTAACTTGTTTCTTGTAAACAGAAACTGAAACCAGTGAAATACGCCTTTTATCTTATGCATAAACAGGAAGCAGAAAAGTGGCCAAATTTTAATTCCATTATTAACATCAGTGTCAATGCCTACACTAACAGAAAATCTGAACAATGCAGCTCTAAGAATCATTTTGGTGGTGAATTTTTAGTCAGTTAATTGCCACCTCACTTAAGAGACATCGGCCTCGAAATTCCGGGGGTTAGCGCTGGCCGTTAAGGGCCGTTTTGAAGGGAAAATGGCGGCCGTTTCACTGGCTCTGTGTAACTTTCCGAAACTCTAGCAGCTTTCTAAACTTTTATCAAGTTCCTGAGGTGATGGTGCAAGTGGAGAACACCTTCATTCTCATTTAAAGGCTTCTGCTCACAACACTTGCTCACAGTCATGGGGGCTCTACTTGCAGTCACCGTCGCACTTGAGTACCTTCGGGAGAGGGAGCAGAGGCAGCGAGATGCGCGCAGAGGGAGGAGGAGGACTCTCAACAGAAGGCCCTTTTCCTACCTCCACTTAGGCGAGGAGCTGTGTATTAGGAGGCTCCTCTTTACCAAGGAGGTGGTCACAGAACTCTGTCACCTCCGAGCAGGGTGACCACAGCTCTCCCAGTGGCCCTCAATTTTTTCGCCAGCGGATCCTTCCAATCTGCAGCAGGAGACACAGCTAACATCTCCCATCGCTGCACCCAGGAGGTTACAGAGCCTCCCTACACCAGGAGAAGGGACTATGTTGGCTTCTCTCTGAGCAGAGAGAACCAGGACGAGCACACATGTGGCTTTGCCAGGATAGCAGGATGCCATCGATTGCACCCACGTGGCTTTGCTGGGCGCCGCATACCAATCCTGACATTTTCCGTAACCACAAAGGCTACCACTCACTTAATATACAGTTGTTGTGCACCCAGCACATCATGATGGTGAATTCCTGCTATCCTGGCAGCAGTCATGATGCTTTCATCTTGCACCAGTCTGCTACCTTCCAGCCACCACGTCAAACCCGAGGGTTGCTGCTCAGAGACAAGGGCTATCCGCTCTGCACCTGGCTGATGACTCCCCTCTGTAACCCCACCACTCCTGCCTAACACTCATATAATGACAGCCACACTGCCACCGAACAGACCAGCAGGGTGCTCAAGCAACAGTTCCACTGCACTCATCTCATTTTGTGGTGGTCTGCTACATACTTCACAACTTAGCCATCATGAGGGTGCAGCCCTTGCCACCAGAGATTGCGGGACCACCTCAGGAGGAGAAAGAGGCAGGCAGCAAATCCCTGTTCCAAACGGGCTGTCCGTGAAGGCCTCATCAGACTCCGATTCCTGGCATGCTCTTCTACACTCCTCATTGAACCAGGGTTGGTCACCGGGTTTTATTCTTATTGTTTCTCGTAGCGATTTTTTACAACTGAGTGGCTTGCTAGGCCATTTCAGAGGGCAGTTAAGAGTCAACCACATTGCTGTGGGTCTGGAGTCACATATAGGCCAGACTGGGTAGATTTCCTTCCCTAGAGGACATTAGTGAACCAGATGGGTTTTTATGACAATTCGATAGTTTCATTGTCACCATTACTGATACTAGCTTTTTATTCCAGTATTATTTAATTAACTGAATTTAAATTCCCCAGCTGCTGTGGTGGGATTTGAACTCACATTTCCAGATCATGAGTCTAGGCCTCTGGATTACTAGTCCAGTAACATATCCACTATACTACCGTTCCCGCTGGAAATAGAGTCCTTGTACTTGGATATTTAAATTAGGAAGAGTTCTATCCCTTCTTATAAAAGTCATTGTTTCCTCCTCTAACAATGGCTCTGAGCCCTCCATCCACACACAGATTTTACTGGTGATCCTCAACCCAGCGCCCCCCACCCCCGTTCTTGGAGAGTGAACCTGTTGTCAGCATCAATCAGAGCTCTCACTGAATGTATACACAACAGAAATCAATTTAAAAAGTGTTTGCCATGACAGACATGTGCAGATTGAACTGCTAACCTTGTCAGAAAGACGAATATGCAGGATCAGCAATTGTGAGCATATGGAATAAATATGGAATAAAATGGCTCCTGTCCCACTAACAGCTCCTTAACTCACTCACGCTCCACAATTGTCTCCATCATGGACACTGATTCATCGATGCCCGAATCTGACTCCACCCTGTCTACAAGTCAACTTCATCACATCACGGGATCTCTAACTTTAACTTCAATTTTTTTTTTATTCTCCATTTACAACCAGAACAAAACTATCCTAATCTTTAGCTGCTCCTAATCTTTGCCATGGCTACATAATCGGAATTTCCTCCATGTCCATTCATTCACGTGCGCATTTTGGCTGCCTCTCCAGCTCGAGCCCATTACTTTTATCTCCATTCATTTTTCTCTCTCTGTTGACCCCTCCTGGGCCCCTCTCTCCTCCTCAGTCATGCCACCTTTCATTTCTCTCCTCTCAGGCACTTTGTCCCCATAACTCCCTACCCCAACTTTACAATCTGCACATGTCCATAAAAAATTCAGGCACTCGCTTAAGAGAGCGAATGACACCACTGAACCAGAGTGGATACCTGCAAATTCATAACAGTCATGCATGGCTTTGGATTCCAACACCAGCTATCAGTAATGTCTACAGAGAAAGATTTCCTCTATTCATTATTCGCAGAGAAATAAAAAATCTATTCTTGATACATGCATTTACAATTTCACTACAAATAATGAACAGAGCTAATCTCCTAGAGGGAGAAATTCGGTATCGCCCCATTTGGGGCGCAAAGTTTAGCGCCTGGCGCTAATTATCGCCTCCAACTGCAAACTTGGCTTCTATCGCCCCTGGAGGTGATTGGAGCGCTAAATCAGGCGCTACACACCTCTATTAAGGCGCTAACGCCGAGGAGCGAGGCGCTACCTCAGAGCGCTGGCGAAGCTCATGTAACGTCAGTCAGCAATGGAACACAGACACACTGGCGCCGGCCAGTTCTTAAAGGGGAGGGTCGATCTTGCTCTCCATCCACACCTTGCTCATTGCAGCCTTGAATCTCAGCCTGGAGAGACCTGTACATCAAATCTGCTGGAAAGAACAATGGAGAGGCCCAGGGAAAGATGTCAGAGTGCAGCCCCCATAGTCTCTTCTAAATTGATGCAAGGAAGATCAAATCAAAATGAACCTGCAAAGTGCTGCTCAGTACCCAAAACTCCTCAACACAGCGTTGAATATCTCCAGAAGTCTCTCTCTCTCACTCAGAATGCATGGTGCAAAAATGTCGCTGAAAAAAGGCAGGAACCGGTCGCCTTTAAATAGTGCTCCCCCAGTCCCTTCCCGACTGCAAAACGCTCCCCTCAACCTGTTGTTGCTAGTGGCAGGCGGTAAGGTAGGGGGCGCCACTCAATATCCGGTCCGGGGCGCTACCGGGGCGTTGCACGCTCAACTGACGTCACAATCTGCGGACGCAGGAGATCGTGGCGGTAGTGTTTAGCGCCGCCACAAAATGTCTGGTCAATTTCGCGAGCGGCGCAAACATCGCCGCATCCGGGCACTAGTTGCTTTGCGCCCCATTAGCGCCCTCTGAAGGCGCTAATGGGAGGCGCAAACCAACCGAATTTTTCCCCCCTAGTGTCTTGTCAGGATTCAGAAGCTTGCATCTTAGGCCTGGTGCAGAGAACACAGATGAAGATCTCGAACGCACAGTTTGCATTCAAAGACTGATTCCTATACACTAGGACCTTTCAAGTGTACTGGACAACCTGCCAGCAGGCTTGCACAGAATGGCATAGTGAATGTAGTTCTAGCTTGTGTAGGGCCATCCAGCATTTCACTGAGACCATGCAGTCAACCATGGAGGGAGTGGTTAGCTCTATGAGCACTAACGGGAGGAGGAGGCTCCATGAATATCCCCATCCTCAAAGATGGTAGAGCCCAGCACATGAGTGCAAAAGACAAAGCTGACGCGTTTGCAACCATCTTCAGCCAGAAGTGCCGAGTGGATGATCCATATCGGCCTCCTCCTGAGGTCCCCACCACCACAGAAGCCAGTCTTCAGCCAATTCAATTCACTCCACGTGATATCAAGAAACGGCTGAATGCACTGGATACAGCAAAGGCTGTGGGACCTGACAACATCCCAGCTGTCATGCTGAATACTTGTGCTCCAGAACTTAAAAGCAAAAAAGGGGCAATCACACTGCTGAGAGTGTACTATAGACCCCCAAACAGTCAGAGGGAGATAGAAGAGCAAATATGTAGGCAAATTTCTGAGACGTGCAAAAATAGGGCAGTAATAATAGGGGAATTTCAACTTTCCTAATATTAATTGGGATAAAATTAGTGTGAAAGGTATAGAGGGAGCAGAAGTCTTAAAATACATTTAGGAGAACTTTTTTAGCCAGTATGTAGCAAGCCTAACAAGAGAGGGGGTGGTTCTGGACCTAGTTTTAGGGAATGAAGCTGGGCAGGTGGAAAGAGTATCAGTGGGAGAGCATATTGGTGGTAGTGATCATAATTCAGTTAGATTTAGTGTAGTTATGGAAAAAGACAAGGATAGACCAGGAATAAAAGTTCTCAATTGGGGAAAATCTAATTTTACTAAGCTAAGATGTGACTGGAGACAGAAACTTGAAGGTAAATCAATGTCAGAGCAGTGGGAGGCATTCAAGGAGGAGATAGTGAGGGTTCAGAGCAAGTATGTTCCCTTAAAGAAAAAGGGTGGGACTAACAAATCTAGAGCTCCCTGGATGTCAAGGGGCATACAGGGAAGGGTAATGAAAAAAAGGGAAGCTTATTACAGATTCCAAGGGCTCAATACTGCTGAAACCCTAGAGGAATATAGAAAGTGCAGGGGTGAAATTAAAAAGGAAATTAGGAAAGCAAAGAGAGGACATGCAAAAATATTGGCAAGTAAAATCAAGGAAAACCCAAAGATGTTTTATAAATACATTAAGAGCAAGAGATGAACTAAAGTAAGAGTAGGGTCTATTAGGAACCATAAAGGTAACCTGTGTGTGGAGGCGGAAGACATGGGTATGGTTCTTAATGAATATTTTGTGTCTGTTTTCACAAAAGAGAGGGACGATGCAGAAATTGCAATCAGGGAGGAGGAGTGTGAAATATTAGATGAAATAAACATAGCGAAAGAGGAAGTATTAAAGGGTTTAGCATCTTTGAAAGTGGATAAATCCCCAGGCCTGGATGAAATGTATCCCAGACTGTTAAGAGAAGTAAGAGAGGAAATAGCAAAGGCTCTGACCATCATTTTCCAAACCTCTCTGGCTACAGGTGTGGTGCCAGAGGACTGCTAACCTGGTACCGTTATTTAAAAAGGGAGAAAGGGATAGACCGAGTAATTACAGGCCAGTCAGCCTAACCTCGGTGGTGGGAAAATCATTGGAAAAAATTCTGAGGGACAGTGTTAATCGTCATCTAGTAAGGCACAGATTAATCCAGGACAGTCAGCATTGATTTGTTAAGGGAAGGTCGTGTCTGACTAACTTGATTGAATTTTTTGAGGAGGTAACAAGAAAGGTCGATGAGGGTAGTGCGTTTGATGTAGTCTATATGGATTTTAGCAAGGCTTTTGATAAAGTCCCGCATGGCAGACTGGTCACGAAAGTTAAAGCCCATGGGATCCAGGGCAAAGTCGCAAGTTGGATCGAAAATTGGCTCAGAGGCAGGAAACAAAGGGTAATAGTCGAAGGGTGTTTTTGTGACTGGAAGGCTGTTTCCAGTGGGGTTCCGCAGGGCTCAGTACTGGGTCCTTTGCTTTTTTGTGATATATATCAATGATTTGGACTTCAATGTAGGAAGTATGATTAAGAAGTTTGCAGATGATACAAAAATTGGCCGTGTGGTTGATAATGAAGAAGAAAGCTGTAGATTGCAGGAAGATATCAATGGACTGGTCAGGTGGGCAGAACAGTGGCAAATGGAATTCAATTCAGAGAAGTGTGAGGTAATGCATTTGGGGAGGGCCAACAAGGCAAGGGAATACACAATAAATGGTAGGACACTGAGAAGTGCAGAGGATCAGAGAGACCTTGGAGTACATGTCCACAGATCCCTGAAGGTAGCAGGACAGGTGGATAAAGTGGTTAAGAAGGCATATGGGATACCTGCCTTTATTAGCCAAGGCATAGAATATAAGAGCAGGGAGGTTATGCTTGAACTGTATAAAAGACTAGTTAGGCTGCAGCTGGAGTACTGCGGCAGTTCTGGTCACCACATTACAGGAGGGATGTGATTGCACTGGAGAGGGTGCAGAGGAGGCTGATGGGAGACTTAATTGAGGTGTATAAAATTATGCGGGGCCGAGATAGAGTGGATAGGAAGGACTTATTTCCCTTAGCAGAGGGGTCAATAACCAGGGGGCATAGATTGAAAGTAATTGGTAGGAGGTTTAGAGGGGATTTGAGGCGAAACCTTTTCACCCAGAGGGTGGTGGGGGTCTGGGACTCACTGCCTGAAAGGGTGGTCAAGGCAGAAACCCTCATCACATTTAAAAAACACTTGGATGTGCACTTGAAGTGCCGTGACCTACAAGGCTACGGACCAGGTGCTGGAAAGTGGGATTAGGCTGGATAGCTCTTTATCGGCCGGCAGGGACAAGATGGGCCGAATGGCCTCCTTCTGTGCTGTAAATTTCTATGATTCTATGAGAACTAGCCGCACCTCTAGCCAAGCTGTTCCAGTACAGCTATAACACTGGCATCAATACGACAATGTGGGAAACTGCCCAGGTATGTCCTGTCCACAAAAAGCAGGACAAATCCAATCCGGCCAATTCACACACCATCCTGACTTGGAAATATATCGCTGTTCCTTCATCGTCACTGGGTCAAAATCCTGGAACTCCCTCCCTAATAGCACTGTGGGAGTACCTTCACCACAAGGAATGCAGCAGTTCAAGAAGGCAGCTCACCACCACCTTCTCAAGGGCAATTAGGAATGGGCAATAAATGCTGGCCTTGCCACGACACCCACATCTCATGGATGAAAAAAAAATTATTCTTAGAGCAGAGAAAGTTATGGGGAGATTTAACAGAGTTGCTCAAAATTATGAGGGGTTTTGATAGAGTACATGGAAGGAAACTGTTTCCACTGGCAGGAGGGTCAGTAACCAGAGGACACAGATTTAGGATAATTGGCAAAAGAACCAGAGGGGAGATGAGAAATTTTTTTCATGCAGGGAGTTATTATGATCTAGAATGCACTACCTGAAAGGGCAGAGGAAGCAAATTCAGTTAGTAACTTTCAAAAGGGAATTGGATAAATACTTGGTCTTCACTAGTAACAAAACAAAACCCTACATAACTTAGCAAGTTTCTCAAAATATAACATGTATTCAAAGGGTGTCATTACGACTAACTAGTCACTTAACCAATGAAATGTTTGCTGATCAGATATTGTGATGTCATGTAGTGAGCAAGTCTGCTGATGACAGGCAAACAGCAAATGATAGGACATGTTAGCTGGAGCTTCAAGGTCTGAACTGATGGCATAACTTACTCAGGTACTGCTCTGCTACAAGGTCATAATGTAGTTTAGAGTGTGGCAGAATTTGATTGGTTAAGTGAGATGTGATGTTGCCAGACAATGTGAGGTAATGGGCTGTTTTTCTGTCTGGAGTTGTATTTGATTGGCTAATCATAAAACTTAAATAAAAGCAGTAGTTACATCTAGCAACCCAACCCCATCTTGACTAATTGAAGTTACTGTTATACAAATTAAAACAATGGGATGGACAAAAAAAAGAGTTAGTACATGAAATAAAGTCTTAAATATCTCGTAAAAACTAAGGACAAACCTCAGACATGTAGTATATTTCTCTTCTCAATTTTCTCATTTCCTGTCCTGAAGTTGCTGATTTATGCTGGGATATTGGCCCGTAATTTGCGGTCAGCAGCGAAGCAATGGTGCTCGCCGCTGGCCCCGGAGAAAGTTGCCTACAGAGATCTCATGATCACTCTGCGGCGAGAAGTTTGCCTTTCTCAACGTGCAATTCAGTGTACCGCAGTATAATGGGGATTTCTATGGTGAAGAGCTGCAGTGACGTCAACAAGCTGTCTAAGCAGCCAATCACATGAAGAATTCTCACAGACAGCAAACCAGGAAATAAAAAGCCGCTTTCCCACTTTTTAAAAATGTTACAGGAAGCGAAATAAAGATTGGGACTTTCACGTGGGGATAAGGTAGAAGCTGAAATATCATGAACAAACTTGATTAAAAAATGTAAGTTTATAAAAAAATGATTTTTTTATCATAATGGAGAAATTTGACATTCCACAAATATAAAAATTAATTTTTCAGGGCCATAACATTAGTTTAGCATTCAACATGCTGTTAAAATCCCAGTTACACCTACTCCAACAAGCCTTAACATTTAGTGGGGTATTTAATGGCGATATTAGCGTGGAAAAGCCCAAATTTTTGTCTGTTTCACTAATTTCACTGATTACCAGCTATGGGGGGTAATGGTTGTGTCCACAGCGCAGCCTGTGTCGGATCAGTGAATGACTAACTGCAACTTCAGGATTTCCGTGTTTAGATGCACATGCGCTAAATTCTGAAGTTGCAATCAGTTTCAGAGGGGTAATGATGGTAAACGCTGACAGTTCGCCGTCATTCGTTGGTCCCTTAGAGGATGAGACTGGGGAATTAATAATAACTTTGAACAAATATTTTGTATCGGTCTTCACGGTAGAAGACACTAAAAGCATCCCAATAATAATTGATAATCAAGGGATTATAGGGAAGGAGGAACATAAAACAATCACTATCACTGGAGAAAAAGTACTAGGCAAACTAATGGGACTAAAGGCTGACAAGTCCCCTGGACCTGATGGCCTGCATTCTAGGGTCTTAAAAGAAGTGGCTGTAGAGATAGTGGATGCGTTGGTTGTAATCTACCAAAATTCCCTGGATTCTGGAGAGGTCCCAGTGGATTGGGAAACTGCAAATGTAACGCCCCTATTCAAGAAAGGAGGGAGACAGAAAGCAGGAAACTATACGCCAGTTAGCCTAACATCTGTCATTGGGAAAATGCTGGAATCCATTATTAAGGGAGTAGTAGCAGGTCATTTAGAAAATCATAATACAATCAAGCAGCGTCAACATGGTTTTATGAAAGGGAAATCATGTTTGACAAATTTACTAGAGTTCTTTGAGGATGTAACGAGCAGGGTGGATAAAGGGGAACCAGTAGATGTCGTGTATTTGGATTTCCAGAAGGCATTCGATAAGGTGCCACATAAAAGGTTACTGCACAAGATAAGCGCTCACGGTGTTGGGGGTAATATATTAGCATGGATAGAGGATTGGCTAACAGAAAACAGAGAGTCGGGATAAATGGGTCATTTTCAGGTTGGCAAACTGTAACTAGTGGGGTGCCACAGGGATCAGTGCTAGGGCCTCAACTATTTACAATTTATATTAATGACTTGGATGAAGGGACTGAGTGTACTGTAGCCAAATTTGCTGATGATACAAAGATAGGTGGGAAAGCAAGTTGTGAGGAGGACATAGAAACATAGAACCATGGAAAATAGGAGCAGGAGTAGACTATTCAGCCCTTCGAGCTTGCTCCGCCATTCAATATGATCATGGCTGATCCTCATTCTCAATATCATATTCCCGCTCTCTTCCCATACCCCTTGATGTCTTTTGTGTCTAGAAACCTATCTATCTCCTTCTTAAATATATTCAGTGACTTGGCCTCCACAGCCTTCTGTGGTAGAGAATTCCATAGGTTCACCACCCTGAGTGAAGAAATTTCTCCTCATCTCAGTCCAAGGACACAAAGAGTCTGCAAAGGATATAGATAGGTTAAGTGAGTGGGCAAAAATTTGGCAGATGGAGTATAATGTGGGAAAATGTGAGGTTATCCACTTTGGTAGGAAGAATAAAAAAGCAAATTATTATTTAAATTGAGAGAGACTACAAAATGCTGCGGTACAGAGGGATCTGGGGGTCCTCGTACATGAAACACAAAAAGTTAGCATGCAGGTACAGCAAGTAATTAGGAAGGCAAATGGAATGTTGGCCCTTATTGCAAGGGGGATGGAGTATAAAAGTAGGGAAGTCTTGCTACAACTGTACAGGGCACTGGTGAGACCACATCTGGAGTACTGCGTGCAGTTTTGGTCTCCTTATTTAAGAAGGGATATACTTGCATTGGAGGCAGTTCAGAGAAGGTTCACTAGGTTGATTCCTGAGATGAAGGGGTTGTCTTATGAAGAAAGGTTGAGCAGGTTGGGCCTATACTCATTGGAGTTTAGAAGAATGAGAGGTGATCTTATTGAAACATAAGATACTGAGGGGGCTCGACAAGGTAGATGCAGAGAGGATGTTTCCCATTGTGGGGGAATCTAGAACTAGGGGGCATAGTTTCAGAATAAGGGGTTGCCCATTTAAAACAGAGATGAGGAGGAATTTCTTTTCTCAGAGGGTCGTGAATCTTTGGAATTCTCTACCCCAGAGAGCTGTGAGGTGGAGTCATTGAATATATTCAAGGAGGAGATAGATTTTTGAACTACAGGGTTATAGGGAGCGGGCAGGAAAGTGGAGTTGAGGCCAAGATCAGATTAGCCATGATCCTATTGAATGGCGGAGCAGGCTCGAGGGGCCAAATGGCCGACTCCTCCTATTTCTTGTGTTCTTATGTTCGCATTACCCACTGCAAAATCCGGGCCATGGTTTTGCAGTCTCAAACAACCCTCTGGGTACCTCTCCTGAAGTTGGCATTCTTTATGTGTGAGTGAAGACAGTGAAAATTGGCAGGGTATTTTACCCTGCAGAGCAGCACAGCCAAGGCAATCCTGTGCTCACCTGACATTGGAGCAGGCTCGAGGGGCCGTATGGCCTGCTCCTGCTCCTAATTCTTATGACATTCACACACAACCACTTTCCAGCAGGTGTCACTGCCTAGCAACTAGGCAAATTAACTTTGGCTGTTTCTCCCCTTCCTTGTGCAGCAACACGGAGGCGATTTACAGTACCCCAAGTGTCGCCTTGAATGAAACTTTCCAATTCAGTACAAATTGGGATTGAATATGGGACTTAGGACACCTAGTATATTCATCTGCAGAATGTAATGTTTAATTAGATACTAAATTTTGAGCATCTATTATCTAATTTTACTTGACCACTAGGGTTTTGAAACAAAAGTGACTTTCTAATGCCACGCTGAACAAAAATTTATATCAGAGTTTTCCGCAAGTAATTGTGAAAATAAACTTTCAAGAGCACACTTTATAAAGGATGATCAAATCTGATCCAAATACTGTTACTGTACTGTAGATTTAAGAAATATGTACCTGAATATAACTTGTCTATAAACTAAAAAATAGGATTATTAATTAGTCAAATGCTCATCTTAAGGTTGTCTTTTCATTACCCATATCCGTATTTATGTTATGCCCTGTGTTGATGAATGTAGTTTGTACACCAGATTTTACAGCTTCAAATATCAGCGATTCTTGTCAATCATGATGCTGAATCTTCAACATGATTATAATTACATCAAATCGTCAAGCACCCTGTGTGGTTAGATGTTATAATCTGCTTGCTCTTTCAGGTTGTAGGTTACACGATCCCATTTCATACACATTCTCAAGTGTTCCAGATTGCATGGGGATTACCGGCTTTGTGGATAAAAGAAAAATGATCGTCGTTCCTGCCATATGGCACTAGGAAAAATCCCGGATTTAGGTATGAGATGCTATATCTTTAAAATTTTCAGCATCAAATGTTAGTCATTTGCTCTGCCATCCCAGGTGACTACAGAGGGAAGCATGTGGTTATTTTGTATGTAAATGCAAAATCTTCTTTTCTTGATATGTCAGTACCCTGTTCACTTCCATTAGTTGAATCCATTTCCCTGACCTTTCACTGATTGGACAGCATTAGAGAGGTCACTGTGGGGGCTCAAGTGTCTGAAATGGAACCAAAATAGGCTGAAACAAAGGATTAAACCAGAAAATTAAATTCAGAAAATAGAAAGGTAAACAGAAATAAAACCAGAAACTGAGAATGATGAATAAAAGAAATGAGATACAAAGAGCGCTACAAGCAGGTGAAATAAATTACCAGGTAAGAGCAAGAAAGTCAAAACAGAATTTAAACAAAAGTAAATAAGGCCTCGAGGTGCAGTAATTGGTGGAGTAATTTAAATAAGTACGAGATAAAGAAACAAGAAATATAGAAAACAGTAAATCACTTGAGGCGCCACAGTTTAAAAACAGGTGTCTGGTTTTGTGAACTGTTGGTGATCAGCTAATTCAGGCATCGATGGTGTAAGTGCATCATCGATTTTAAGCAGACATGCATATACTTGGTAAAATAATTACCAAGAGACTAGCAAATGGCCACGACCCTTTCACCACTCAACAAAGGAAGCATTATATTGATGATGGTAAGCTGTATATCATGGAGACTCTTCTGAAAACAGGTTTTTATTTTGTGATCCATATACTTAAATCTCTTTCACTTAGTAATGAAATGTAATTCTGAGGGGATTCAATAATACAGCTAGTGCCACGTTAGGCTCTACATATCAGAGTACCAGTCAGGCTGGAATATTCCAAACACCAACTAACCAGGGGCAGATTACTCCTAGCTTTGGTAAACTGAGAAACAACACAATTCACCAGCTTCTAAGTAACACCAGTGAGTTTATCCTTTCATCTCTTATTCTATGCGTTTGTTTTTCTACTCAACTACAACTCTTCCCAACTCCATTATTTGTACCAAAGATGTACATTTCCTATTAAGGATTAATTTGCTTTTGGTAAACTTCAAGTGTTACATTTCTGTTAAAAAGTTAACAATAGGCAAAGTAATAGTGATTCAATGATCCACTGTGGTTCTCCAAAGCATGTGTCATAGATTGCGAAGATACAGGTTCCCCCAAATAACAAGGTCCCAGTGACCTTGATGTCCCAAGTGAAAATGGCCAGTTTAAGAGTAACATTAGCCGTGGCCTGGAAGTATGTTGACTGTCTGGAATGAGGAATGGTATTTGATGTGGCCGAAACATAAACAGAGGACAATAATGGAGGGAAAAATAAGGTACGTTTTAAAAAGTATTTTATACAAAGAAGTATGTCACTTTTAAATCCTTGTTTTAGTGCAAAACATGATAGAATAAGTTCCAGCAGAACCATGGTAAACTTACTCTGCTTTCTTCTTTATATGAGAGCGTCAATAGACCAAGAAGCTATCTGGAAACCAGTCAGGTTTATCAACGAAAAGAGAAACTCAACTGTAGGAAAAGTGGGCACCTTCTAAGGAAGGAACTCTTCAAAATGGGCTTTCTGGGTAACCAAAGCAACCACAGGCTGAGAAACCAATCATACTGCATTAAGGTAGGGCTAGTACCACTCCAGTCTCTTTCTGTTCAATAGGTTGGATCAGAACTGAATTATGCAAAACTCCAGCCTCCCTTCGGCACAGAGAACTGGCTGAGTTACACACGGGACCTTCCATGAAAAATAAGTTTGATAAGGTTACAGTACTGAAAACTTTCTAATGGCTGTATAGATTTAAACATTTACGGAGATGGAACAGCTATAAGCAGTTACTGGAAGAGCATTAAAAAAGTAATACATGGCAGGTAAGTAAAGAGAACAGATAGGTTATGATATCTGGGGTTGTACTCTTTATCAGAGCTATGCTATAAAACAGTATCTTTCTGCTGGGCAATCTACAGCCCTCTACGTTTGAACACTGACTTTAGTAACTTCAGACCACCCCTGTACCCTCCATTTTCTTTACATCAGGGGGTTCTTGTGATGTGGGGTAGATCTATTAGTGTCCAAGGGAAGGGGCAGTAGATTGATGTTGGGAGAGGTGCGGAGTAGAGAGAGATCCTTTGTCAGAACACAGCTCTGTCATGGAATCTGAGGTTATGGTGTTGACCTCAAGACCAGCAGACCCATTGGCCCGGATTTTGTGCTAAAAATAATGGTGAAACTATCAGTGCTCACCGTTATTAAAATCTAAATTGGACAGCAACTTCTGGTGCCCACACATGCGCAGTTAAACACGGAAATCAGGAAGTTGCTGTCCAAGTTGCCCTGCTCCTCCAGAAGTTGTGTTCTACCGGTATTTCACCGAGAGACCTGGCACTGAAATACATGGAATGGCGTGAAGTTGCTGTACTTGAGATAGATACCCACTAAACTCGCCAGAAAAAGTTAGGGCTTGTCCATTCAAGTGTAAGTGATTTTTTTAACGGTGTTAAATTTTAATTAGTCTTAATTACTGTCAAACAACCTCTCTGGCACTGAAAATTAACTTTTACAAGTGTCGGATTTTAATTATTGTTGGAGATTTAGAAAAATTTAAAAATCATTTTAAAAAACTTTTTCTTTCATCTCTCTCTTAATCCCATCTTTCGTTCCATCTCTTTATTTCGCTTGCCGTACATGATTTGCATTGAATTAAATATTCTGACACTTCCTGGTTCAGATTCTGCAGGGGGAATTTTAACCCAAAAAAACAGCTGGGGTCATGTGGAAAGTTAAAGTGTTAAAAATCTGAACCCCGACCAGAACTGGCCTCCAACCGCCCACTTCCGGTTTTAATGGAGACGGGCAGGGGCGGGCAGCCAACCCGCTCCCAGGAGGCAGGTCGTCCATTTAAATATTATGCCTCAGATTTAACCTCCATTTTAAATGTAACTGATCCCCTCGAGGCCTCCGATCCCCCCCATGAGGCTTCCGATCCGCTCACCCAGGTCTCCAATCCCCCCAAGAGGCCTCACCCCTCCCATGCTCCTCTGGCCCTCCGATGTCGTCTGCTCCACCCGCGCCCCCTCCTCCCCAGCTCCTCCTGGCACTCCGAAAATGCTCTGAACCCCCCCTGCTCCTCCTGGCACTCCGAAGATGCTCTGAACCCCCCCTGCTCCACCAGCACCCGATCTGCTCCTCCAGCCCGCCAATCAGTCCCACCCCCCACCCCTGTTCCTGCGGCCCTCTCCAACCAATCCCCAGCCCCCACGCAATATCTCCCTCCTCTCTGCGGCCTAGAGCTGCAGGTCTACCCGCCTGCAGCCAGCAAGCCTCTCAAACTGGCTGGCTGCGGGTGGGAAACAGAGGTTTCCAATGCAAATCAGGCCCTGCCTTTAAATTCGGCAGGGCCTGCAGGAATTCCCGACGCTCCCGAGCCCCCCGCCCAACCCGCCAAACTATCAAAATTCACGCCTGCGTGTCTCAGTAAGGATTCTTCAATCTGATTGTTTGAGGAGACACGCTGTTGCTGTCCTTGTTCACACCGGGCCCAGATCCCTTGTAGAGGGCACCGCACTGTTTTGGATTTCGAATCACCACAAATTCCACAGAAACTCCCACAGAAAGTCTGCAGGCAAGTGTAAGTGTAAGGAACAGTGAGCGCCGTTCATTCGCCACTGATCTCAAAGTCTGGGCCAATATGTTTTGCGAGCATTTTCTGTTTTAATTTCAGACCTGCTGCAATTGGAACTTGTGTTGTTTTCCTCTTTGTTTATGTGGACCTCTGCCACGGCTTTACCTTTCATTATTTGGGTATTTTTTTGTCCTTTTATGTCTCTGCATCAGCATTTCCCACCATGTATTCTGCTGTTCTTCAGTCTTTTAATTAGTTTGCAGCTTACATTGCCAGAGATGCTGTAACACTGAAAATTCTATTCTAACTGTTCAAGTAATATGCAGGGATCATGTCAGATTTAATTTGTGTTCAAACTAGTAAAAGTATGAAAAAAGCAAAGGTGTATTGGGGTCTCATTCTGAAAGCTCCCATCTTCAGACCTTGTACAGACGTGGGGAGGATACCTGCACACCAACGAATGAGTGTTGAAAACACATTCCGGGCCAGGTTTCCAAGAAGTTTTTGGTTTTATTGCTGTAGTCTATTAAGTGTCTAATCTTTACCCATTTGACACCCTTCTCCACCTCCCCCACATCTCTCCAGGCCATCCACCATTCTCCAGGTGGGAAAGATGATCAGGTTAACCACTCCCAAGCTTTTGTATCTCCTGTTGAAGCCAGTAACTAAGAAGCAGGTAGTTCAAGAGCATTCCCCACCAATTTTATTTCCCTCTAATACAAAAGCAAAATACTGCGGATGCTGGAAATCTGAAATAAAAACAGAAAATGCTGGGGATACTCAGCAGGTCAGGCAGCAACTGTGGAGAAACAGAGTGAACGTTTCAGGTCGATGACCTTTCGTCAGAACTGTATGTAACTACAAAGAATCCTAAAATAGGAATGGAGGGGAACGAAGTTCTGATGTAAGGTCATCGACCTGAAACGTTAACTCTGTTTCTCTCTCCACAGATGCTGCCTGACCTGCTGAGTATTTCCAGCATTTTCGGTTTTAATTTTATTTCCCTGCCTGGCCTGCACTGCAGCTCATTGTTGACACAACCAAGATTAGCAAAAATAACAGAAAACAATGTGTACAATTCCACATTGTACACTCTGTTGCCCTCCATTCCTATTTTAGGATTCTTTGTAATTGCATACAATACTTTTTTGCTCCCAAATGAAGTTGTCTTTTTAAGCTCTGCAGCAATATAAGCAGCCAGGAGGAGGAAAGTGCAAAAAAAACATATTAGAACCTATGGGCGGGTGTAAAACAAGCTGCCCAATTTTCCTTTCCATTGAAGTGGATAGGAGGGAGAATCAGGTGGGGGTGTCTAACGGGCAGCCGAGCCAATATTGCCCATTATACATTCCCATCGAAATTGAAAGTTCTAGCTTGTTTGCCCAAAAGTAAATTAGGTTAGCATATCCTGAGATTTCAGCTTAGCACATCCTGAGATTTCAGGTTAGCATATCCTGAGATTTCAGGTTAGCACATCCTGAGATTTCAGGTTAGCATATCCTGAGATTTCAGGTTAGCATATCCTGAGATTTCAGGTTAGCACATCCTGAGATTTCAGGTTAGCATATCCTGAGATTTCAGGTTAGCACATCCTGAGATTTCAGGTTAGCATATCCTGAGATTTCAGGTTAGCATATCCTGAGATTTCAGGTTAGCATATCCTGAGATTTCAGGTTAGCACATCCTGAGATTTCAGGTTAGCATATCCTGAGATTTCCACACCCGGGGTTAATCTATAGGAGTCATTTTTTAACTTTGAGCTCTCACAGGGAACCTCTGGCGCATATTAGAAACTGGAGCACACAACACCTGATATTCAAACCGTTCCATGTCCTAACCACTTTGAGTGAAAAATAATTAAATTCTCCTAACCTCTCCCTTTGTCCTTTTGGTATATTTTAAATTTATAGAAACATAGAAAAATATGAGCAGGATCAGGCTATTCGGCCCTTCGAGTCTGCTCCGCCATTCAATATGATCATGGCTGATCCTCTATCTCCTATATTATGTCCTGTAGTTACCAATTCACCGGCCAGTGGAAATAGTTTTTTGCAATTTACGTTTTCAAAACCCTTCATAATTTTTCTTAACCTTCTCTGTTCTAATGAAAACAACAACAACTTGTATTTATATGGTGCCTTTAAGGTAGTAAAACGTCCCAATGTGCTTCACAGGAGTGTTATAAAACAAAATTTGACACCGAGCCACTGAAGGAGTTATGAGGGCAGATGAGGTAGGTTTTAAGGATCATCTTAAAGGAGGAGAGGTAGAGAGGCAGAGAGGTTTTAGGGAGGGAATTCCAGAGCTTAGCGCCTTGGCAGCTGAAGGCACGGCCACCAATGGTGGAGCAATTAAAATCAGGGATGCTCAAGAGGCCAGAATTAGAGGAGTGCAGATATCTCAAGAGTCATTACGGCACAGAAGGAGGCCATTCGGCCCTTCGAGTCCATGCCGGCTCTCTGTAGAGCAATCCAGTCAGTCCCATTCCCCCGCTCTATCCCCGTAGCCCTACAAGTTTATTTCCCTCAAGTGCCTATCCAATTTCCTTTTGAAATCATTGATCATCTCTGCTTCCACCACCCTCGTCGGCAGCGAGTTCCAGGTCATTACCACTCGCTGCGTAAAAAAGTTCTTCCTCACATCCCCCCTGTATCTCTTGCCCAAAACCTTAAATCTGTGTCCCCTAGTCCTTGTACCATCAGATAATGGGAACAGCCTTTCTCTGCCTACCTTATCCAAACCCGTCATAATCTTGTACACCTCTATCAAATCTCCCCTCAACCTCCTTTGCTCCAAGGAGAACAACCCCAGCTTCTCCAATCTAACCTTGTAGCTAAAATCCCTCATCCCTGGAACCATTCTGGTAAATCTCCTCTGCACCCTCTCAAGGACCTTCACATCCTTCCTAAAGTGTGGTGACCAGAACTGGACACAATACTCTAGTTGTGGCCTAACCAGAGCTTTATAAAGGTTCAGCATAACTTCCCTGCTTTTGCACTCAATACCTCTATTTATGAAGCCCAATATCCCAATTGCTTTGCTAACTACTCTCTCAGTATGTCCTGCCACCTTCAAAGATTTATGCACATGAACCCCCAGGTCCCTCTGTCCCTGCACTCTTTAAAACTGTGCCATTAAGTGTATATTGCCTCTCCCTATCCCTTCTGCAAAAATGCATCACCTCACACTTCTCTGTATTACATTCCATCTGCCACTTGTCTGCCCTATGTCTTGTTGCAGTTGATTGGTATCCTCCTCACTGTTTGCCACACCTCCAAGTTTGGTATCATCGGCAAATTTTGAAATTTTACTCTGTATTCCAATATCCAAGTCGTTTATATATATCAAAAAAAGCAATGGCCCCAGCACTGACCCTTGGGGAACGCCACTGTCTACCATCCTCCAGTCTTAAAAACAGCCATTTACCACAACTCGCTGTTTTCTGTCCTTAAGCCAATTCCTTATCCAAGCTGCCACTGACCCTCCTATTCCATGAGCCTCAATTTTGTTAACCAGCCTTTTATGTGGTACTTTATCAAATGTGTTCTTAAAATCCATATAGACAACATCCACTGCATTCCCTTCATCAACCTTCTCTGTTACTTTATCAAAAAATTCAATTAGTCAAACACGATCTGCCTTTTACAAATCCGTGCTGGCTCTCCTTAATTAACTTAAACCTCTCCAAGTGCCTGTTAATTTTTTCCCTGATTATTGTTTCTAAAACCTTACCCACCACTTATGTTAAACTAACCGGCCTGTAGTTACTAGGATTGTCCTTACACCCTTTCTTGAACAAGGGTGTCATATTTGCCACTTTCCAATCCTCAGGCACCTCCCCTGCATCTAGGGAAGATTATGACAAGCCCTTCCACTATCTCCACCCCCACTTCCCTTAGCAACCTGGGATGCAAGCCATCCGGACCAGGCGACTTATTCACTCTAAGCATATCCAGCCTTTGCAGTACATCCTGCCTATCAATTTTCACCCCATCCATTACCTCTACCATCTCTGCTTCCACCGATATTTTGTCAGCATCCTCTTCCTTAGTAAACACCGATACAAAGTACTCATTAAGTATTCTAGCCTTGCCCTGCGCCTCTAAGCATATATCACCTTCTTTGTCCTTAATAGGCCCCACCCCACCTCTTACTACCCACTTACTGTTTACATGCCGGTGGAAGATTTTTGGGTTCCCTTTTATGTTAACTGCCATTCTATTCTCATATTCCCTCTTTGCCAGTCTTATTTTCATCTTCACTTCCCCTCTCAACTTACTGTATTTGGTCTGGTTCTCACTTGAAGAATTCACCTGACATGCATCATACACCCTCTTTTTTTGTTTCATCATATTCTCTATCTCCCTCGTCATCCAAGGAGCCCTGGCTTTGGTTCCCCTATCTTTCCCTCTTGTTGGAATGTACCTAGCCTGTACCTGAAACATCTCTTCCTTAAAGCGCACCCATTGTTCCGTTACAGTTTTTACTGTCAATTTTTGGTTCCATTTTACCCTGGCTAGATCCTCTCATCCCATTGAAATTAGTCCTCTTCCAATTTAGAAGTTCTACTTTAGATTGTTCCTTGCTCTTCTCCATTACTAATCTAAACTCAGAGGGTTGTGGGGCTGGAGGAGATTACAGAGATAGGGAAGAGCGAGGCCATTGAGGGATTTGAAAACAAGGATGAGAATTTTAAAATCGAGGTGTTGCTTAACCGGGAGCTAACGTAGGTCAGTGAGCACAGGGGTGATGGGTGAACGGCAGCCGAGTTTTGGATGACCTCAAGTTTACAGAGGGTAGAATGTGGGAGGCCGGCTAGAAGTGCATTGGAATCGTCAGGTCTAGAGGTAACAAAGGCATGGATGAGGGTTTCAGCAGCAGATGCGCTGAGGCAGGGACGGAGTCAAGCAGTGTTCCGGAGATGGAAATAGGCGGTCTTAGTGATGGCACGGATATGTGGTCGGAAGCTCATCTCGGGGTCAAATATGACACCAAGTTTGTCTAGTCTCTCTTCATAAACATCATCTTAGTGATTCTCTTCTGCACCCTCTCCATGGTCTTGACATCTTCATTAGGTAGGGTGCCCATAAATGCACACAATATTCTAACTGATGATTTGTGTAGATTTAGCTTTACCCCATTATTTTTGTACTCCATGCCCAATTGATAAAGCTAGGATTCCATATACTTTAAAAAAAAGCTTTATCAACTTGTCCTTCTACTTTTAAATGATTTAGTATCTGAACCCCTACCTCTCTTCTTTTCTACTTTATAATTTAGTGTGTATGTCCTCTCCTTACACTTCTTCCCAAAATTTATCACCTCACATTTTTCTCCATGAAATCTCATCTGACATCTATCTGCCTAATCTACTGTATATCCTCCTGAAGTCATTAACGGCCATCCTCACTGTAACCATGCTTCCTTATCTTGCGTCACCTGCAAATTTTGATATTGAACCCCATACTAAAGATAATATGTTAAAAAGAAATTGTCTTAACACTGACCGCTGGGGGACACCACTGTTGCACTCCTCCAGCCCAGAAAATCTCCATTAACCACTCCTGTTTTCTGTTCTTTAATCAACTTCCAATCCATGTTGCCACATTCCCTTTAATATTGTGTCTTCATTTTACCAACAAGCCTATGCGGCACTTATCAAATGCCTTTTGAAACTCCATAAACCCATACCATTACTTCCTCAAAGAATTCTTAAATTTATCAGGTAAGACTTGCCTTTTACAAATTTGTGCTGACTGTCCTTAATTAGCTCATGCCATTTTTAAGTTAGTATTAATTTGAATGTGTATGATGGCCACTAGAAGCCAACCCACTATGGGTGTTATGCCGATTGTCTATAGTTACCAGATTCATTCCTTTCACAACAGCGATGTTACATTTGCAGCTCTCTAATCCTCTGTGCTGACTTCCATATCCAAAAACTGTTTGAAAGATTGTGGTCAGGCTTTGGTTATTTTCTCACTGACTTCCCTTGTCATTTTATGATGCATGCCATCTGAGCCCAGTATCTTTTCCACTTTTGGAGTTCCACCATTTGTTTCAGTATTACTTCCTTATCTATAGTTAGCCTTTCTAATTGCTCTTCCTCTTGTATTCCAATATTCCTATCACCGCAGTCTTCTGCGAAAACAGAGGCAAAGTACTCATTTAGTATCTGTGACGTTCTTTCATCTTCCATTTATTTTTTCATCTCTAAATTGGTCTTACCCTTTGTTTGATTATTCTTTTACCTGTGTATTTCTAAAATCCTTCACAATTTCTCATTGTTAGTCTTGCTTTACACCGTCTTGGCCTTTCTCCTCATTTTAATTCCCCTCTATATTTGCTATACTTTGCTTGATTTTCTTGTGTAATTGACCTTTGTCATATGCCTCTTCCGGTATTATTTTGACTTGAATTTCTCTACTTATCCAAAGAGCTCCAGCTTTTTCTGCATTTGCTTCTTTTCTTGTGGGAATATGTTTAGATTGCACAATAAACATTTCCTGATTGAACATTTCCCATTTGTTCACTGCCTTATCTTCAATTTATCTGGGTTTGTTCCCTTTTCATCTCTTTGAAAATGGCTTTATTCCCGTTAAATATCTTTTGTCTTTAACTGCTCCCTCTCCTTTTCAATTGTTATATTGAACCTAATTAGGTTATGGTCAATTTTTCCTGAATGTTCTCACATTACCGACTTGCTCAACATCACTTCCTAGAACTTGATCCTGGAACTATTGGTGCAGAACTTTCCTTTAGGTGATTAAATAGGTGGGGTAGAGTCCATGATAGATTACCATGGAAGGGATAGGCTTGGTCAATACATTCATATGTATTTAAATCAAACAGTTTTGTCAAGTTGTCAAATCCAAAAGTTAATTTATTTGGGGGTAAAAGGCACTAATCAGCACATACACACAGATCAGGTGCCCTTACTCCTAATGCCACCATGAGTCCCAAGAACACCAATAGGATGCAATGGGTGGGAGTGATCTCACTGAGGGGTTCAGATAACTTTACTCCCACCCACTATTTTAATCACATATAAAAACAGGTACAATATTTGTTACTGGTGTCATCGGTGGGAAATACTACCACTTAATTTTTGGGGTACAATTTGAAGAGAGATAAAACAATCACCAGACCAGACCAATAGGGCCTTTCTAAATGCCTACCTTTGATTAACAGAGATAGAGCACATTTTAAATAATTCTAACGCTTTAGCATATTGAAGGGAATGCTCTCTTGATTCTTCTCGTCAGTATTTTCCTCTCCCTTTCTCGTGAAGGCATCAGCTCCCTGCTGGCAGACTGTTTCACAGGCACCAATCGCCCGCTGTTTTCTCTTCCACGTGGCCACCATTCATGTCTGATTCACGGCAGCAACTTTTAGCAGGGTATATGATCACAAAAAATCTCAGTTGAGCCCAATTCTGTCCTCGCCCAGCATTCACACAATGGAAAATGATTTTATTTGGCAGAGCTCGACCAATAAGAAAAACAATTTTAAGCCCAGAATTTGATTTTACTGCCCAAATTTTAATTGCTGTGAAAATTCCTTTTGCTGACTATGCAAATCTCGTGCTCTGTTTTTGAAAAGTTCAGCCTTTTCACTGTCTTTGGATGCACCCTCTCCTAATTTGTACATTCGACTAGTGTTTGCACATGCCCAGATGTGCCCGAGATCACATGCTTTAAGAGAATATTTTAAGGCCTGGGCCATATCCTTGGTCACTCCTGGTGCTCCCTGGATGTAGAGAGTACTTAGATTAAAACAGCTGGCTGCAAAATTCCCACTGCAGGCCTTGGTGTAGTAATCTCTGGCTCTCACAGAGTCCGGTTTATTATCAAATACTTGTCCATCATGTGCCAACAATCCAGCATTATGGCAGGCATCGACTGACTTCTTACCATCTTTTTCACACGATTTAACAAAGCATTCATAGGCAGTCTTCAGATTTTTTTGTAATCCACCTGAGTTAAAAAAACACCATTATCAAATATTCAGATTTGTTTTGAAGAGAAATCACTTTTATTACTACACAAACACATTGCTGTATTAATTTACTGTCAGAAAACACATTAGGAGGGAACCAGCTGAAACATCAGTACTAATGTAGTTACCGAAATCACACCGTTTATCAATGAGATTTGAAGTTTATTAACCAACACACAATTATGCAGTGATCTGGTGTTTTTTTGTCAGATTAAGTGTTGTCACTAGGATTTCAGTAAAATGTAATGGATTACTCGTGAATTTTTTGTACCAAGTCCAGTTTGACTGTGAAAATCATGTAGCAATACAATTACCATATAGACTTTGTGCTTTTATCAGTGGGGTTATGTCTGATCAGAGCATTTTCAATTATAAAACACTAGGCAAGAGGTCTGTTACTGGGAGGATGCAATTTGAAATGATGAATTAATAGTGTTTCACAAGTTGAAACACCGTTGCCACATTGTGTCTTAAATGTATTTTTTTTTGCAATGATATATTAGTACCAATATTGAATAAGCATGGTGACAACAATGACGATAAGCCAATATGAATCACTGAGTGCCCAGCTTGGTCTCTGTATCAGTGCAAATGTGTTCTAATAACTGATGCCACAGTTATACTGCATTAGTGCAGTGTGATCTTCTGCACCACACAAGCCAAATGTACAGTATACATTGCCAGGTTTACACAAATTGGCAGTTTGGTAACATTACTAAGTCTGTCTTCAAAAAAGTGAACTTCTACAGCTACAGCTGTCTACTGCAGCTGGCCTTTTACATTTTCATTTCTTCTTAAAAACTCAGCTCGCCGTGGCCCCACAATACTGTCATTCAATTTCTAATGACTGAAGACAACTATCCCGTCAGCTCTTTTGTATCATTTAGAAAGCTCATCAGCAGTCGGAGGCCTGTCAACAATGAAGATGCAAGCAAGCAGTGTAACCAAACAGATTCAAAAAGGGTAGAGAAAAGACATCCTGTACCTTTTCCAATCACATAGTAAGAACCAAGCTTATAACAGCTTTCTCCGTGCTGGTTTTCCTCACAGTTGTGTTTCAATACCTGAGCAGCTGCCTCATAATCTTTTTTAATTCCTTCCAAATAATCAGCAAGTCGTTGACACCCTGATGAGAGTCAAATGTTAGATGTTATTCAAAAAGTATGATAACCAGAGAATTATATAGCTTTGTTGTTTTTTAATAGCCACACAATATTCTCTAGCTGTTCCATCTCTGACCATCAACTATTAACAGATTTATTTGAAACTTTTTAAAAGAAAAAATGGTTTATTGATGGTTTATTTTGTTCAGTGTAAAACTAGAGCAAACAGAGCCAACCTTGAAAGCTAGCTGACCACAGTTAACTTTGAAGACAGGTCCTCATTCCATAATATGCACTTTAACTCTTTTTTTGTTCCAGTCTGGGGAGAGCGCCCTCCAAGTGCCACTCTCCCCGGTTAGGTGCCTGTCTTCCTCAGCCAGCTGGGTTCTGTTGTGTAATATGGAAACTCAAGATTCAATTGTGTAACAATTGGTGCCAGTGGCAGCTTGCCTTCCTCCAGACAGATGGGCATTTTCCATCAGTAATCCTCAAGTCTCCAATGGCCATTTGAAAACCCACCTCAGGAAGTGGGTCTGGATACATCCAGAGGCACGAGTGCCACTTGAGTTACTTTATACCATCACCTTCAGAGACAGTGTAATAATATTAACAACTGGTTTAGAAGCAGAAAACAGTCACAGAAAAAAAAATTGCACACAATTATGCTTTGTTTACTTGTACTATTGCAATATAATAGGCATAGGAACAGGAGTAGGCCATTCAGCCCTTGAGCCTGTTCCCCCATTGAATTAGATCATGGCTGATCTGTACCTCAACTCCATTTACCTGCCTTTGATCCATATCCCTTGATACATGTACCCAACAAAAAAATCTATCAATCTCAGTCTTGAAAATTTCAATTGACCCAACATCCACAGCCTTTTGGGGGAGCAAGTTCCAGATTTCTTCTACACTGGTGTGAAAAAGTGATTTCAGTCTTAAATTTTATGATTATGCCCTCTTGTTCTGGATTTCCCCTACTAGAGGAAATAGTTTCAATATCAATATCACTGAAGTTTAATAAGAGTAACAGCAAGCACCACGTTAGTGTCAAAATATTACATGATCTGATTTAAAACTACTTTTTATGAGAAACAGCTGAGTGGATAACTTTAAGCCGATTGCAGTTGATCATGCTGAACCAGCTCCAACCCCACTCATTATATTTTTTATATACTAGCAGATCTCCCTTGGTGTTGCTTGCGAATAGTCTGGAATATAGCCATGATGTTTAGCTGCTTATCAGACGATCTGTCCCTTTTAAGGATTCCGCTGAAGTATTCCCAGTGGAAATCTGGGTAATCGTATCTGCTTGTAGCCGAGGTAAATTAGGGGTAACTAAATTGTTGGTAACGTTCAGGCTCCAAGTTAATGACTGGCTTTCTTCATTTTTAAAAGAAGACCCTACTGTATCTGTAACAAAGTATGACATTTTTTATGTATGATGTCTGGAATATGATGCAAAACATCATACACAAATTCTTTTGTGTGCACTTCCTGTTAACTTCTTGCCTGATTCAGAAGGTTGTGGATTCAAGCTCCACTCTAGAGACTTGAGACATAAACTAGGATGACACTTCAAGGCAGTACTAAGGGAGTGCTGCACTGTCAGAGGTGCCGCCCTTTGGATGAGATGTTGAACGGAGGTCCTGTTTACCTTATCATGTGGGCATAAGATTGCATGGACCTATTTGAAGAAGAGCAGGGGAATTATCCCTGTGTCCTGGTCAGCATTTATCCTTCAACTAATACCATAAAAAACAGATAATTTGTTCATTTATAATATTGCTGTTGGTGGGCTCTTGTGCTCAAATTGGCTACCACATGTCCCTATATTACAACAGTAACTATACATCAAAAGTACTTGATTGGCTGTGAGGTGCTCTGACATCCTGAGCATATGAAAGGTGCTATATAAATGCAAGTTTGTCCGTTCTTATTTGATATCCATATTTATAATGGAAACTTCCTACGTAAACATGTCACGCTGTATTTCCACCCTCCCCCCAACCCCATGGAGGTTCTGCAGCACTACCCCTGGCAGGAGGGTGTAATTACAAAGTGATGCAGCTACATAGGTAGTTTCCATTATAAATGTGGACAGGAATTTATAACTGAAATATAAGGATAGACTGTATGTTTTTAAAATGGCAACTGAATTACATCTGCACGGCCTGTCTGAATTATCCCCTGCCTGCTAACCCTGCTTCATCTGAAGACTACACTTGGTCTTGATTCCGTGTGTAACACCACGAGAAATCAACTAATATAAACCTCCTGTATGTATGATTGCTTATGGTCAATTGGATGATGCACGGTTTAAGCCAAAATGTATTATTCTGCTGCCAAGGTGAATTGGTGTCCATTTAAGGTCAAGGCTAAGTTTAATTGCTGTTAAGTAAACAACAAATGGGCATGTAATGCTGCACTATACTGACTTTAAAAACAGTGACTGGTAAGGTCACTCAAGACATTATGGCTCCTTTGGCAGATGACTGCCTTTGGGTTTTTTTTGGCCTAGATTTCAATCCATGGACTATGACTGAGCGGAAACTCTAGTCCTTTATACTCTTTTCTTGAAGTGTGACAGAAATTTGAGTGTGAAGTGCAAATGAGGAAAGACGCATGTGGACAGAAAAAGCACTTGGCGTATTTAGACTAGTCTATCACTCATGGCGTTGCACTCGTTGAGTCAAGGCTAAGTGTAGTCTTCAAGTGGGATAAGGTTAGATGCCAACAGACCAGGGCACACAGACATAATCCAATCCACATTTTAAATCCATACACTCGGTCCTTATTTTTACATATTCCCAATATAAATTCCTACATCCACATTCATAATGAAAATTGCTTATGTAAACTCATTATGCGGTAATTACACCCTCCCACTAGGAGTGACACTCCAGCACCACTGGAAGTTTACATAGGCAACTCCCACTATAAATATAGACATGGAAATTTAGAATATAAAAAGTTCACAGTAACTGCACACAGACAAAAGATTTAAAATATATAAATTGATTAGCGTAATTTTTCATTTATCCATCAGGTTCAAAAGTGACAAGAATTTGCAAGTATATTGAACAAACACACTAGACAACATTTTTGTTGAATGTTACATGGCTATTTACATGTTTTAAAATTATTTTAGCAAAGCCAAATTCCATACCTTGTGCTTGATACAGAAAATTATAACTAAAAGCTGCATGTTCAAACACAAATATAATGTAAAGAGATTCATGGCAAAAAAAGGGGGAAGATGAAAGACTTGCATTTATATAGCACCTTTCACGACCACCGGACGTCCTAAAGCGCTTTACAGCCAAGGAAGTACTTTTGAAGTGTAGTCACTGTTGTAATGTAGGAAACGCGGCAGCCATGTGATAATGACCAGATAATCTGTTTTAGTGATGTTGGTTGAAATAGTGCAATAGGATCTTTTTCATCCACCTGAGAGTGCAGGCAGGGTCTCGGTTTAACGTCTCATCTGAAAGACGGTACCTCCGACAATGCAGCATTCCCTCAGCACTGCACTGTCAGCCTAGATTTTTGTGCTCAAGTCTCTGGAGTGGGACTTGAACCCACAACCTTCAGGAGGTGAGGGTGCCAACAACTGAGCCATGGCTGACACGGAGGTGGTGAATTTTTTAATGGAATGCACTGCCTGACAAAGTGGTGGAAGCAGATTTAATAGTAACTTTCAAAAGGGAATTGGATAAATACTTAAGATCTATGGGGCAAGAGCAGCAGGGTGGGACGAATTGGATAGCTCTTTCAAAGAGTCGGCACAGGCACGATGGGCCGAATGGCCTCCTTCAGTGCGATATAATACTATGTATCATCAGATAGATCAGATCCCAATTATTAGAAACGCTTCAGCCCACGGCTGTACTCATTGTAGTCATGATGCGGAGATGCCGGCGTTGGACTGGGGTGGACAAAAATGAGAAGTCGCACAACACCAGGTTGTCGCCCCTTCCTCGGGTAAAGTTACAATGAGTATTTGTAACTTGTCACTCATTGTAACTTTACCTGAGGAAGGGGCGACAGCTCCGAAAGCTTGTAATTTTAAATAAATCTGTTGGACTATAACCTGGTGTTGTGCGACTTCTCATTTTTGTACTCATTGTAGATTTACAAGCAGTCGATGTAATTCATTCATTCCCTTTACCTTCCGGATCTTTCTCCTTGTGACACTGGTAACTGTATTCGATGCCCAGATTGTCCAGAAACTCTTTCACTTCTGCTTCATTCTGGAAATTGACGAGTCCAGCCATCGCCACCAGACACAGCAGGGGAGGAGCAGTCTCGTGGCCGACACCTTGTTGCCTCCACGCGAGACTCCAAGGTCAAGCTCCGACACGGAAGCGCAAAAAACACCGCCTACCTGACCTTTAGCCTCAGGGAATAAAGTCTTGTCCCCGCCCCCGTGGGCAATCGTGCGCCGCCGCCGCCCTCAATCACCCGCGTTTCTGTCAACCTCATTGGCCAAGCAAGGGAAGCATCCAATGGCGACGGCGCGATTTTGATTGACGTGTATTGTAAACAATGGATGGAATGGGAAGAAGGGAAACGTTCAATAACGGCACGTCGCACAACCAATGGGCTTCGAGGGAAGGATGGGCTAGGTTAAATGTCGCTGGGGCAGCTCGGTCACCCCTGGAAGTGTTTCCGGGTGGTGAGGTCCTTGAGTTATTTACATGGGAAATCAAAGAAAATCCCTGTTGTGTTTGGAGGAAGAAGTTGATTTTTTTTAAATGTTCTTGGCAATTAAGACGCTGAGTGGTCTGGTTTTGTGAGGCGCACTTGCCTTGTGTGGATAGATCTTTGTCCGGTCGTTATTTCCCAGTCACGGTCATGTTTTTATTCCCTGGGGAGCTGCGCTAGTCTCGCGGCCGCCGCTTGTCGCCATGGTAAGAGAACGTTGTGCTTGTTTAAATGTAACGGTTTTGTGGGGGCTGTTGGACGCTTGCTGCTCGCGGAGCCTCGAGCGCGCGGAGTCCCGGGCCCCCGGCGGCTGGGCGCGCCCGGCACTGCCGCCCGCCTTCCCCAAGCTCCTGCACAGCCGGCTGCAAACAGGCGCCTCGATCGGCGGCTCTTCGGCTTCATTAATTTATTTATTGCATCGCTTGGGCCATAATTTTCCTCGATTCGAACTCTGATCGACGACTTAATACAATAGCAAAATACTGCGGATGCTGGAAATCTGAAATAACAGCAGAAAATGCTGGAAACACTCAGCAGGCCAGGCAGCATCCGTGGAGAGAGCAAAACAGAGTTAACTGTTTAGTCGGGAACTATGTTAATTTTGTAAAACAATGAATTCAGGGCAATTCACTGGAGATTCATTACTTTAATCTTCATTTAGTCCAATATTCGAACCATTTTACAATGTACGCCGCAGCAATAATTCCATATATATGTGTGTATAATATATAAAATGTGTATAAAATCTGTCTCCTAATTTGGGTCACAGTTTTTGATTTTATCATTTTAATACGAATAGATGCGAAAATGAACCAGGTAAACCGCATTGAGTACAGTGTCACTGTGAAATGCCGAGGTAATTTGCAGCGTTCTCTGGATTGGAGTAAATGACTGACTGTAAATTAAAGATTGACGCTGCTGTATGAGACCTGCTCGATTCTCGCAGTGATTAACACTGTTCCAGCATTGTGCTTGGATGTGTCTGTTAACATCTTTTGTCAGTTTTACACAACTACTTGTTTGACCGAATATTGCTACGTTTTAGAGTGCATTCACACTGTAACTGTCACATTGATGTGAAGCCAAAACCATTTTGCACCAATGCCAAACTTGGAGTGAATGCGCCATTCAATACCTGGTAACAGCAGTGTGAACGGCAAATATTTTTGCCATCAGTCTCTCCGTAGGATAGAAACAACCCACCGATGATTATGATCGTCATGATCATTTTACCAACACTAACTCGGCATTTCACAGTGACCCTGCATATTTGCTTCAAATCATGTATCAAAGTATAAAAGATGCAGGAGGATGTGAAACTGTAGCAGTATGCTGCTGGCATCATAATCTGCTTTTCTTTCTAAAATTTTCTGTATGATTTGGAGGGAAAAGCATGGAACAAGAAAGTACCATGATAATGGGTAATATCAGACTGACTTTTTTTAGTGGGTGTTCGAACAAGAATGGCACATTTTGTAATTTTTGACCCATGATCAAGTTCCTTTTATATTGAGCTTTATAGTTAAATATTACCGTTTTCATAGCAGGTATTACATATTCTCTTTTAGCAGTGCAGAGATTGATGGCCTGGACTGTTCAAGCTAGACAGTATTTTGAGCAATTTGAAATGCCTAAATTCAACTTGCGGTGAAAATGTACAAGAGAGAGAGGTAGTGAGAAAGGGAAGTGCTACTTTGCAATGCATTCACGCTACCAAGGTTACCTTTGCTGCAAAGCAGTTTTTCCTTCACACTTTTGCTAAACCTATGGAGTGTAAATTGGCTGTCAAGGCCAAACTGATTCTGAAACCGAGCAAGGCTATCAGTTTCAGGGAATCTCGCTCCAGCTTAAGGTCAGGTCCTGACTCTGCATTCAAGCTGCATTTACACTATAACTAAAGTCAGTGTGAATACACCATTAGATTTCTTTCACCGTGTTCTACTCTACTGCATAATAATTTACTCTCTTTCTACTTCCTTTTGATGTTTCTCCATTCTTATATTTTTGTATTCCTTTAGTTTTTTTTCATTTTATTTAATACCATTTTTTCTTTTTATTGACCATTTTTATTGTACACTTTGCAGTGACGAGGTGTTTAAACTAGGAGAGAGGGGTGGGAAATTAAAGCCAACAAGGATCAGCTAAAAATTAAGGCTGAACTAGATGAGACTATTCATTCAGAAACAGCTTAGCGAGGGGGATATGGAGCAGAGGAATAAAATCAAATGGACTACAGTAATTATAAACGGGGACTCAACTGAAGTAAAATAAGAGGTAGCTTAGACAAAGAAATCATGGGAATAGTGTTTTTTCTTAAACATAGCAAACCAAAAAGGTTAAAATTTATAACAACAGAAAATGCTGGAAACACTCAGCAGGTCAGGCAGCATCGTGGAAAGAGAAACAGAGTTAACCTTTCAGGTCGATGACTCTTCATCAGAACTGGAAAAGGCTAGAGAAGTAACATTTTTAAGCAAGTGTGGGGCAGGGAAAGGGAGGCGTGGAGGAAAGAACAAAGGGAAGGTCTGTGATGGACTGGAAGGCAGGAGAGATTAAAAAACAAAAGGGATGATGGTACAAGGCAAAAGGAGATGGTAATGGGACAAGTTAAGAAACAAAAGATGACTCTAGATGAGGTGTAAATGGCAATGGCAGAATCATCAACAGCTGCCATGTGAGAGAAAAAAGGAAAACAAAATTAGGGGCCGAGGTTATAGTCTCCACTCCACTCACTTCCTCCAAATTAAAGGAGTTGCTTTGGGAACCCGCGTGGGCCCTATCTATGCCTGCCTTTTCGTGGGATATGTGGAACATTTTTTGTTCCAGTCCTACTCGGGTCCCCTCCCTCACCTCTTTTTCCGGTATATTGATGACTGTATTGGTGCTGTTTCCTGTTCTTGCCCTGAACTAGAAAATTTCATTCACTTTGCTTCCAATTTCCACCCTTCCCTCACCTTCACATGGTCCATCTCCGACTCGACCCTTCCCTTCCTCGACTTCTCTGTCTCCATTTCTGGGGATAGGCTATTGACAAACATCCACTATAAGCCCACTGACTCCCACAGCTACCTGGACTACACTTCCTTCCACCCCTCTTCCTATAAGGACTCTCTTCCATTCTCCCAGTTTCTCCACCTCTGCCGCATCTGTTCTGACGATGCCACCTTCCATACTAGTGCTTCCGATATGTCTTCCCTTTTCCTCAACCAAGGATTCCCCACTACCGTGGTTGACATGGCCTTCGACCGTGTCCGTTCCATTTCCCACACTTCTGCTCTCACCCCTTCCCCTCCCTCCCAGAACCACGATAGGGTTCCCCTTGTCCTCACCTTTCACCCCACCAGCCTCCACATTCAACGGATCATCCTCCGTTATTTCCGCCACCTCCAGCGTGATCCCACCACCAAACACATCTTCCCCTCCCCTTTGAGCATTCCAAAGGCACCGCGCCCTCCGCGACACCCTGGTCCACTCCTCTATCACCCCTTCCCCTTCCCACGGCACCTTCCTTTGCAAGCGCAGGAGATGCAACATCTGCCCTTTTACCACTTCCCTTCCAACTGTCCAGGGCCCCAAACACTCCTTCCAGGTGAAACAGCGATTTACTTGTAGTACTTGCAATTTAGTATACTGTGTTCGCTGTATTAGGGAGACCAAACGCAGATTGAGTGACCGCTCTGCGGAACGCCTCCATTCAGTCCGTAAGCGAGACCCCGAGCTTCGGTCGCCTGTCACTTTAATTCTCCGCTCCACTCCCAGTCTGATCTCTCAGACCATAACCTCTGCCCCTATACTTTTTTTTTCTTTTTCTCTCTCACATGGCAGCTATTGATGATTCTGCCATTGCCATTTACACCTAAACTAGAATCATCTTTTGTTTCTTAACTTGTCCCATTACCATCGCCTTTTGCCTTGCACCGTCATCCCTTTTGTCATTCAATCTCTCCTGCCTTCCAGCCTATCACAGACCTTCCCTTTGTTCTTTCCTCCCTGCCCCACACTTACTTAAAAATCTGTTACTTCTCTAACCTTTTCCAGTTCTGATGAAGGATCATCGACCTGTTTCTCTCTCCACGATGCTGCCTGACCTGCTGAGTGTTTCCAACAGTTTCTGTTGTTATTTCTGATTTCCAGCATCTGCAGTATTTTGCTATTGTATTAGGTTAAAATGTATGTAATGCAATATGTAGAGTGTGGGATGTAAACTGGGGGAACTAGTAGAAGATCTAGACTAGACTAGCATTAAGAAAATAATTGTTGCAAACTGGACAAGAATGGGGGGAAAAAACATTTTGGGATATAATACATTTTAGGAGGGATTGAAAATATAAGAAAGGAAGTGGAGTGGCATTACTGGTAAAAGCAGGATTACATGCTGTAGAGAGAATTGATGTAGATAATGTGCAGAAAGAATAAATATGGTTGGAGCCCAAAGGTTAAAAAGAAAAGCTTGTTATATTATAGGGGTGTATTGCAGCCTACCAAATTGTGGGAAGAAAATGAAAGAGGAAATTTGCAGTCAGATTAGAGAGATGCATAGGAATGACAAAGTTATTGTTCTGGAAGATTTTATTTATCCACTTGGCGTTTGGGACAGAGAGGGAGTAAATGGAGAAAAATGAATAGAATTCCTAAAATGAACACTTGATTCCTTCCTCAAACAGTATGCAGCTTGCAACAAGGGTGTAGGCTTTGCTAAATCTGGTTATCAGGAATGTAATAACTCAGTTAATTGAGCTAAATGTGGGTGGTACCTTGGGAGTAGTGATCACAGTATGATGAGGTTTAAGATCCAATTCGAAAGGAGAAACATCAATATAAAAACTGGAACATCCAATTTGATTAGGGCAGATTTTAGAAAGATGAGGAGCAAGCTCGCTGAGGTGAGGTGGAGGGAGAAATTGGCACATGGGACTGTAGAGCAACAGTGGGATGTTTTTTAAAAAAAAGAGTTTTCTAAGGTAGAGAATACGTGTATTCCATTTTTTTTTAAAGAAGCAAACTACTAGCAATTTCAGGATACCATAGATAAATAAAAAGGTTGGAAACCAATTAAAATTGAATAGGGCTTAAAAGGACTAAGAATAATAATGAAAGAAGGAGAATGAGAACATTAAAAGAGGTTTAAGAGTGAGATAAGGAATACTAAGAGGGAGTATGAGGATTTATTTCCTGAAAACATCAAAACAAACAGTAAAGGTATATCAGTAAAAAGAGAATTGTTAAAAGTGAGATGGGGCCCCTGAGAGGAAAAGAGGAGATTGTCAATTTGTAGCTGATGTTCAAAAAATGGTGGAGGTATTTTACATTGGTCTTTAGAAAAGAGAAGGCTATCGGCGAGCAAGTGAATCCTGACGTTGAGAGTGAGAGGAGCGATATAATGGATAAAAGGAAAATTTTATCGAAGTTAGTTAGGCTAAAGGAAGACGAAGCACTGGGGTGCAATGTGATACATCCAAGGATCCTGAGGGAGATGAGAGAAAAAATTTCCACGGCCCTAGAAATTATATTTCAGGGCTATATTCAGGGCAACACGGTGGCATAGTGGTTAGCACTGGTGCCTCACAGCGCCAGAGACCCGGGTTCGAATCTGACCTCGGGTGACTGTCTGTGTGGAGTTTGCACATTCTTCCCGTGTCTGCGTGGGTTTCCTCCGGGTGCTCCGGTTTCCTCCCACAGTCCAAAAATGTGTGGGTTAGGTTGATTTGGCTATGATAAATTGACCCTTAGTGTGTTAGGGGGGTATTAAATATGTGGGGTTATGGGGATAGGATGGGATATGTTAGGGGGAATTAAATACGTGGGGTTACGGGGGTAGGGTGGGATATGTGTACTGTGGGGATTAAAGCAGGGACAGGGTACTGGATTTGGATGATCAGCCATGATCGTATTGAATGGCGGAGCAGGCTCGACGGGCCGAATGGCCTACTCCTGCTCCTAGATTCTATGTTTCTATGTTTCTATATTGAGTGTGGATATATGCTGGAGAAGTGGTACCCATTAGTAAAAAGGGAGAGAGAGCTAATCTGGGTAATTACAGGCCAGTTACCTTAACATCTGGGGTAGGAAAAATTTAGTCTTTTTTAAGTTAATTATCTAGATAAAGAGAAAATAGAAGTAGCCAGCATAGATTTCAAAAGTGACAATCATGCTGGACAAACCTCAGAATTCTTTGAGGATGTAACAGACATAGTAGATTTTTTTTAAAACTTGCATTTATATAACGCCTTTCACGGCCACCGGACGTCCCAAAGCACTTTACAGCCAATGAAGTACATTTTGAAGTGTAGTCACTGTTGTAATGTAGGAAACGCGGCAGCCAATTTGCGCTCAACAAGCTCCCACAAACAGCAATGTGATAATGACCAGATAATCTGTTTTGTTATGTTGATTTGAGGGATAAATATTGGCCAGGACACTGGGGATAACTCCCCTGCTCCTCTTCGAAATAATGCCATGGGATCTTTTACGTCCGCCTGAGAGAGTAGACGGGGCCTGGGTTTAACGTCTCATCCGAAAGATGGCACCTCCGATAGTGCAGCACTCCCTCAGCACTGCACTGGAGTGTCAGCCTAGATTTTTGTGCTCCAGTCTCTGGCGTGCGACTTGAACCCACAACCTTCAAAGGCGAGGGTGCTACCAACTGAGCCACTGGCTGACACTCCAGTGCTATAGCAGATGGGGGAAATTACTGTGGATGTAGTGTACATGTACTTTAGGAAAGCCTTTGACATTATGGGAGATTACTGGAGAAGATTGAGGGGTGTGGAGTTAAGGGGAGGATAGCAAAATGGATTAAAAATTGATTAGAAGGGAGAAAACAGTAGGAGTTTTTCCAGAGTGGTTGGAAGTTCAGTTCTGGGGCCACTTGTGTTCACTGTACATTACTGATTTTTAGATATAGGCCTAAAGAGCCTAGTGGTGTCAAAATTTGCAGATGACAGCAAAATAGGAGGTATAGTTAATTCTTTGTAAGACAAAAGGAGGCTGAAAAGGGATAAAGATAAAATGGGGAATGGGTTAAAAATAACAGCAGTAATTACACTCTGAATGGAAGTATCCTTGGTGCCGTGGAAGAGAAGAGGGATTGGGGGTACAGGTTCACAGGACATTAAATGCAGTACCTATGCTTGATAAGGCCATAAAAAAGCTAATGTAATGGGCTCCCGCAACAGGACTCTGTGTTCACAGCCTTTGCAGCTTTGGAGGAAGCTCAAATGGCTGCCATGCAGACTCTGTGCTCAAACCTATGCTCCGCCTCGGAGAGACAGACATCCACCTTGAACAGATTGATGGTGCAAATGGTTAAGCGCTTTGAAGGAATCACTCATCTTTTGCAGTCTGCTGTCCTGCAGGTGATTAAACATGATGAGGCACAGTCCCATGGGAGTGGTAGTGGTGCAGCGGGAGCGGCAAGTGTTGCCTTTCTCAGGATGTCCGCTTGTTTGCTTCCTTGCCACCCCCAATCACTGTGCCAGAAAGCCAGCTGGGCCAGACTGCCCTGACAGCAGCTGATGTGCTGCAGTCTGCAGCCGGGCCCTCACAGGCTCGAGTTCCCAGAATTACAGCTTCTTAGTCTGCATTGTCAGAATGTCATTGAAACCATTCAGCCAACCTGTATGTCAATGTTCTTTAATGTAGAATCAAGGGAGTGGTGAAGGGGACTTTTTAGGTAAGAGGATTGAGAAGGTCACTGAAAGCGCTGCTCTATCAACTGCTCCCTGGCCTGTGTAGCTCCAATGCATTCTGCTGGCACCCCTCCTTGTGGTTCTCCCTCACCTTCATCCAGTTCTTGCTCCTCTGATGATCTGTCTTGTTGATTTGCCTCCTACAACTCCAATTCTCTTTGGATTGCCAGGTTGTGCAGCAAGCTACAATGCTGCAGCCCACTTTGTCTGGGCCATATTTTAGGCAGCCCCCAGAGCGATCAAGGCACCTGAATCTTTGCTTCAAAATTCCGATGGTATGCTCTATGATGTTCTTGATGGACCATGGATCTCAATGTACCAGTGTTGCTCAGGTATGGTGGGGTGCCACCAGCCAGTTGTGGAGGGAGTATCCCTTGCCCCCTAGCAGCCATCCTCTAATGTTAATGGATGGGTGAAAAAGTTGGGGGGTGGCGGTAGTGGTGGATGAGTCTCGCAGAATGAAAGCATTGTTGCAAATGCCAGTGAATCCGGCACCGACTTGCATTATCCTTCTGCGGTGATCACACACCAGTTCTGATCCTCAGAAATATCCAAGAAAGTAAGTCTTGGCCTGTGGTCTGGGTAAGGCTTTCTACGAGCAGTCCTCCTCACCTGCTGTCTTCTAACAGGCCCAGCTGCTGCTTGTTCTGATTGTTCAGGATGCAGTTTCTGCGCCTCTTCCTCCCAACTGTTTGTCCATCCAAGGGAGTGAAACAAAAACAGCACCCAAGATAAGCAGAGAGTGCTTAATGAGGGCAGGTAAGGGCGGGATAGTTGCGGGTGGGGGTGGAAATCAGAAAGAAGCAAACTGGAAACTCAGAACTGCCTTGGAAATGCACTACTCACAATGGTACACAGATCCTTATGACCCAAGTGCCTGCAGGTGAGTGCACCTTTAAATTCAGCTTCCAGTCACGTCAGTCAGTGAAGCCAATTGTTACTCAGCGGGTTGGCCGCTAGGCAGGACAATCGTATTGGGTCCAAATTATGTCATCGGACCCCTATTTGAATTTATTCATGAGGCACCGCTTCTTTCCAGCGGCTACGTTTGTGACCTCAGTGAACTGCAGGGTAAAAATAGCACTTGGCGTGTTTCTGGTGGGAACGGGGCGGTAAGCCCATTTTCCTGATTCTAACTGCTCACCAGCCCTGTTGGGTTAAAATCGGGGCCCAAAGGTTATTGAAAAGAACTGTTGAGGATTCAGCAGTTTTTATTGTTTTGAGTAAGTCGAATAGCTTATTGCTAATTTGTAGCTGCATGCTTCTGCTTCTGGATTCAATGTTAGACTGTAATGTTCAGGCTAGGCTAAACTAAACAATGTGGCATTTACTGATAATCAGAAGAGCATGTGGGCAACCCACGTGGTCTATAGTGCATAATCTGTAGTAAGAGGAAGTTATTCTTGTGGCATGTTATTTTATTCACATCACACATAAGGGTGCAAGTATCTGTTAATAGGAGACATGACTTGTGGAAACTGTCTTTTTAAATGAATGTGGTTAAAGGTATTGGGAGAAAGCAGTAATTATAATGCCACTAACCAGCCACATACTGATTATGACTATTGTAACGTTTTGAGATTTTTGACAATTTTGCCTTGCAAAAGGACTTGGCAAAGAGTTATATTGATGTGACTGTACTAAGTGTTTCCACAGAGTTTTAAAAAACTAGCATGCAGCTCGAGCTGGAGACAGAAAGAGGTGTGTAGCCAGAACAGATAGAAACATAGAAGATAGGAGCAGGAGTAGGCCATTCGGCCCCTCGAGCCTGCTCCGCCATTCGATGAGATCATGGCTGATCATCCAAACTCAGTACCCTGTACCTGCCTTCTCCCCATATCCCTTGATACCTTTAGCTTTAAGAAATATATCTAACTCATTCTTGAATATATTTAATGACTTGGCCTCAACTACCTTCTGTGGTAGAGAATTCCACAGGTTCACCACTCTCTGGGTGAAGAAATTCTTCCTCATTTCTGTCCTAAATGGCTTACCCCTTATCCTTAGAAAAGATAGTAGAAGCACCTACTATCTTTTCCATAATGACTGGCGACAGTAGAATCGTAGAATGATACAGCCCAGAAGGAAGCCATTTGGCCCATCGTGCCTGTGCCGGCTCTTTGAAAGAGCTATCCAATTAGTCCTGCTGAATATTCCCTTTAAGCTGTGCGGCCACGCAGTGCTCTAGCGGTCCCACGCAGCCGGCTCACCAGCTTTTAAATGGAAAAAATCGCGCATGCGCGGAATTTTGAATGGGCCGCGCAGCCTGTTAAAGGGGGCTGCGTGGGCTAAAAAAAAAAATTAGAGGGAACATCGGTCCCGCTCACCTCTTTCCCCAAAAGCCCTGCAAATGTTTCCTTTTCAAGTATATATCCAATTCCCCTTTTGAAAGTTACAATTGAATCTGCTTCCACCACCCTTTCGGGCAGTGCATTCCAGACCATCATAATTCGCTGTGAAATAAAAATTCTCATCTCCCCGCTGGTTCTTTTGATGATCTAATTTCAGACTCTCCTCGGGCATTCACACCTGAGGTCGAGAAAGATGGAAGTTATGTGGGAATACACTCTCTTTGCGGGGGGTTAAATGTAGCTGGGTTGATTGACAGTCTTACTGGCCAATCCTGGTTGGGAGGAAAGTCAAAGGGACAGCCCCCTCCCCCACCACTCTCTCTGAACACGGAGAAAAAGCACAAAGCGAGATTTGGGGGCCATTCAACTTCAACAAGAGGTGCAAGAAGGCAGGCCTTGCCCTGGACTGATAATTAAGTTAGAGCTGGTCACTATTCACAACTAGAGGCTCAGCAGAAAGAAAGGAGAATTTAAAAGTGAGTTTCCAGCCTGCCATTGGGGATAGTGTAGCATGGTTTTTTGTTTTGTATGTTACAGGAAGTCTTATAAAATAAGTTACAGACCTGGAAATACTAGCCCGTTCACTCACCTGCTCTGTAAAATAATCCAGCTTCTTGCTTTTGCTTTGACCTCGTCTCATCAGAATATTTAGCAGTTCCGCCTACCAGACGATTGTGAGAAGACACTTGTGAAGGACATTATATCCAGTTGTCTGGGCATTGAGGTGCATTGTTAGAGTCCCCGGATTACGCTATTGTATCAGTACTTATTGGTTAATGAAAGTTATCTCTGGAATGCAAGATACTTAGGGTGAGTTTATAGGAATGACCAGTCCTATTGAACACACACAAATATCAATGGAATCACAAAATGTGTAACACATCATAAACAGTATCTGCAAAATACCAACCATTGAAAATTAGATTTTCTTTTGTTTATTTTGTTTTGCAATGATCAGCTTTTTTTTAATAAAATGTCCATTTCTGAAAAAATTTACTCTATATTGGATCACATTACATTCTGTGAGGAACTTGTTTTATGAGTATGTGGTTTGTTCAAAGCAGCAAAAAACATATACTTGTAGATTGTCTTTCTTGAGCCTCCTTCGAAAAAATATTTTTGCTTCAGTTTCTTATGAGAGCTGTACTAAAGTATTCTGTGGTTGTGAACGATCTTCTAAATTGTGCTTTCTGTAATCAACTGAACAGACAGCAGATGTTGTACTTCTCTATCCTCAGTTTTCACAAAGTGATCATAGAATCATAGAAATTTATGGCACAGAAGGAGGCCACTCGGCTCATTGTGTCTGTGCCGGCCAAAAAGAGCTATCCAGCCTAAGCCCACTTTCCAGCTCTTGGTCCGTAGCCCTGTAGGTTATGGCACTTTAAGTACATATCCAAGTACTTTTTAAATGCATTGAGGGTTTCTGCCTCTATCACCCTTTCAGGCAGTGAGTTCCAGACCCCCACCACCCTCTGGGTGAAAAATATTCTCCTCAATTCCCCTCTAATCCTTCTAATTACTTTAAATCTATGCCCCCTGGTTATTGACCTCTCTGTTAAGGGAAATAGGTCCTTCCTAACCACTCTATCTAGGTCCCTCAATAATTTTATACACCTCAATTAAGTCTCCCCTCAGCCTCCTCTATTCCAAAGAAAAGAACCCCAGCCTATCCAATCTTTCCTCATAGCTAAAATTCTCCAGTCCTGGCAACGTCCTCGTAAATCTCCTCGGTACCCTCTCTAGTGTAATCACATCTTTCCTGTAATGTGGTGACCAGAACTGTACACCATGCTCTAGCTGTGGCCTAACTAGTGTTTTATACAGTTCAAGCATAACCTCCCTGCTCTTATGCCTTGGCTAATAAAAAGGAAAGTCTCCTGTATGCCTTCTTAACCACCTTATCTATTTGTCCTGATACCTTCAGGGATCTGTGGACATGCACTCCAAGGTCCCTCATTTCCTCTACATTTCTCAGTATCCGACCATTTATTGTGTATTCCCTTGCCTTGTTAGCCCTCCCCAAAGACATTACCTCACACTTCTCCGGATTGAAATCTATTTGCCACTTTTCTGCCCACCTGACCAGTCCATTGATATCTTGCTGCAGTCTACAGCTTTCTTCCTCACTATCAACCACATGGCCAATTTTTGTATCATCTGCAAACTTCTTAATCATGCTACCTACATTGAAGTCTAAATCATTGAGATATACCACAAAAAGCAAGGGACCCCCCTCGTACTGAGCCCTGCAGAACCCCACTGGAAACAGCCTTCCAGTCACAAAAACACCCGTCGACCATTACCCTTTGCTTCTTGCCATGAGCCAATTTTGGATCCAACTTGCCACTTTCCCTTGGATCCCATGGACTTTTACTTTTCTGACCAGTCTGCCATGTGGGACCTTGTGTGATAGTTGATTGGGAGTTGCAAGTATGAGGTTTTTAATTTTATAACCAGGTGGAGGGACTACTGCAGGATGGGCCCAAAAAGAATAGTACCACATTTTGCCGATTATTTTCAGTAAACATACTGTCTAGCTGTCTTGTTTAAGATGAGCAACATTCTGGAATTAGTTTCCTCTTTAGGATATTTTAAGTGCTGAGAATGTGGGCAAGCTGTTTGGTCGGTGGCTGTTGCTGGTGCCACTGTCAACACTCCATGGCGTAGAGTATAATGCTATTCACTAAATAGATTAAGTACAGTAGTTGTCATTTTTATATATCTAACTGTCTCCTTTTTAAATATAAAACCTGTTTTAAAAAAAAAAAATGCAATGGCTCAGATTTTGTGTCACGAATAATGGAGAGGCTATCAGCGCTCATCGTTATTATGGAGCAAATCAGACAGCAACATCCAGCGTCCGCACATGCTCGGCTAAATGCAGAAATCAGGAAGTTGCTGTCCGAGTTGGCCTGCTCCTCCACAAGCTTCTCTATACCGGTATCTCACCGAGAGACTCGGCATTCACATACATGCAACAGCATGAGGTTTGTGTACTTACCCAATAGATACCCACTAAACACGGCAGAAAAAGTTAGGGCTTGTCCATTCAAGTGCAAGTGCCTTTTCAATGGCACGATAAGTCTTAATTACTGCCAAATAACCTCTCTGGCACTGAAAATTAACTTTTGCAAGTGTTGAGTCTTATTCCTCCAGATTGTAATTATTGTTGGAGATTTAAAAAATCTTAAATCTTAAAATAAAATCTTTTTCTCCTTTTTCTTTGTCTATTTTATCTCTGTCTTCCAATCCCATCTTTCTGTCCCTCTTTATTTTGCTTTCTGTGCATGATTTTGCATTGAATTAAATTTTCTAACTTCCTGGTTTAGACTCTGTATGTCTCAGTAACGATTCTTCAGTCTGATCGCTTAAGGAGATACAAAGTTGCTTGTCCTGTTCACAGAGGTCCCAGATCCCCTGTAGAGGGCACCGTGTTGTTTTTGCTCTTTAATAACCGCAAATCGCAGTGTAAAAACCCAGGGCAAGTGTAAATACAATGAACAGCGAGTGCTGTTTGTTCGCCTTAAGCCTTTAAATTTACAAAACCATAATTCACTGCTACCTGTTATGCTGGCTCTCCTCAATATTTTCCTCTGTGTTTAAATATATTTACAAATGTGAAAACTTATGAATTTGTTAAAACTTATGAGTAGAGGAAGCACTAACCTATTTTTCACCAGTGGGCTTACTGAAATAAATAGTTAAAAGTTTGCGTTGCTGTTAGAACTGGTTTAGTAAATACTTACTATATTGTCTCTACCTCAGGATATTCTCACTGCAATAGCAATGCAAGAACAGTATGATTGTTTTGGTATGTATGGAGGAATTTCTCCTACATTTAACAAGCACGATTAAAAGGTGAATAGTGAATGCAGGAGTTTTCTTTTCTTTTGACAATATAGCCTCAGAATTGCTGCCTCTTGTTTTTATGTATGTAGCCTTATCTTTGGTTTGTGTGCCAACCAGCTGCCAGTAATCACCTTAAAAAAAAAAGATTTAATAACCGCGATGTAATGAATGCAGCAATATAAATGAATAACCTGCAGGCGATTACTGGAAGATTCTTTGGGGACAAAATTGGGAGCCTTTGTGCCTCCTGTTCGCGCCCCGCGTTAACAGGGCGCAAATGGCTTTGCGACCGGGTGCGGCGCTGACATCGATTCCCGCCATATTTGGTGGGAGTTTGAGGCGGCGCTACGGTGTTGCGTCCCAATCTCCTTCGCCTGGAGATCGTGATGTCATCGCCATTTGTAGCGCCCCGGACCCGAAATTGACTTCCGCCCCCTGCAGCAGCGCCGGTCGAAAACACTGACGGCTGCAGGAGGCGTACATCGGGTGGCCAGCCGCTTCTGGGGCGATGATTGATTAAAGGCGAGGTGGCCGAGGTAAGTAAAAGAAAACTTACCTTTCTTGTTCCAGTTTTTTTCGTGGGTTCCTGCCCGTAATTGATCAGCCCGGCACTCTGCTTGAGTGTGCAGCGCTGCTGAAGTCTCCGCCCCACCTGTTGCCAATTGTGCTCCAAGAAGGAAGTGCAGCACTTGATTTAGCGCTCCACTTCCTTCCTGGAGCGCAAAACCCAATTTTTTAAATGTTTAGAAGCATTAGCGCCTGCCGCTAATTTTCTCAACTTTTAAAAGTTAGCGCCCCAAATGGGGCTATAATGAATTTCTCCCCCTTTGTTCGGTGTGTATAATGCATTGCTTAACACTGGTAACGATCATGTTTCTGTAACCTAGAGGAAAGTGGATGGTCGGAAGGGGAAACTATCAGGCAGTAATTCAATCAAAGGATTCTGTCGTCATGTGAACCTTGACTGGATTGGATTGCAACCCATTAGTTTGTTGTTTATTTAATATGCATTTTAAGGATATTAGTTCATTTTAAACGTTATTTGAAAGTGCAGTGGCTGTTTTTGCTGTCTGTCGATAATCAGTATCGGATTATTTCCCCCTCCTTCATCAAGAGTGTATTCCTTTCAGTTTTTTACAACCACATACTGCCAAAAGTAACCTTGGTGTCTTTCACAAACTAATTTTCTATAATAGCTTTGCGAATAATATTATAGAAAATAACTGAAGCCATTTCACAGTGAGAACTGTAATGGACTATTACACTATAATGATTTAGTATCACGTTTGTTTCTCTTCTTTGGGAGAGGGATTAGAGTTCACAGCCCTAGATACCATGGCTTATAATAAGCTCTGTGTTGCAAGATTTACAGATAAATATTGTTCTAATTTATATATTTGTAAAAAAAAATTTAAAGTAAAAATTTTTTTTTTAAAGCTCCTGATGATCACTCCAATGTGTTAATATATCTGTAGTTATGTGTTCAGATATATTTGTGCCACACTCATTTTCTTTCTTTTCTACCAACAGGAAGATTTCTCTCCCCTTTCATTAACCGATATCTGCTTAGATTTCTTGAGGGTGAATTTGAATAAGTTTTGTTGGGAAAGGACAGATGGCTCATTCTGCCTCAAGGAAGCTGTGGTGTTTCCACAAGAACTGGCAGATCGTCTGCTGCAGAAAATGTCCCTGAATGGTAAGACTGTTTACTTTATCTCTTTTTTAAAGTTAGGAAATCAAGAATTCTCAGCGGTAGATTATCCGGGTATACTCATGATGCACCTGAGTCTACAAGTAATATTTCCCCTTCCTTTCTTTCTTTCTCTCTCTCTCCCCCCCCCCCCCCCTCAAAATATTGACATATCAATCACAGTGCAGATAGAGGCCATTTCGGCCCATCAAGCCTGCACCGACACATATACCACCCTATCCCCATAACCCCACGTATTTAATCCCCCCTAACACTAAGGGTCAATTTATCATAGCCAAATCAACCTAACCTGCACATCTTTGGACTGTGGGAGGAAACCGGAGCACCCGGAGGAAACCCACGCAGACACGGGGAGAATGTGCAAACTCCACACAGACAGTCACCCGAGGTCAGATTCGAACCCAGGTCCCTGGTGCTGTGAGGCAACAATGCTAACCACTATGCCACCGTGTTGCCCAGTCGATTTTAAACTATCGAAGGTTTGTGTGTAATATCACCAGGATAAATTCTTTCAAACTTGGGCCCCCTGGAATACTGTTAACTTGCATGCATGACCCTCTGAGATGACAGTGGGCATCGTGGGACTGGGGAGTTAAAGGATGTTTGCATAGAGGAACTGTATCCTCACAACACTTTTTTTTCCCCTCCTCCCACAAATAAATGGTTGGTGATCCTTTTAGCATCCCTTAACTGATTGATGCCACTGGCTTGAGAAATGTTTTCATCAAGAATAAGTGATTTTTATCTTTCCCTTTGTAAGCACACCAGCCCGGAGCTCAGGTGAGCCGAGTTTTAATGGTCACTGCAGTGCGTTACATGATTAATCAGCTTCTAGCTGTGGACTTTATCCATTGCTTTTAATTTTGGTGCATTATTTTGTTCTGATTCCATTGCCCTGTTACACCTTTATTGTTCATGTGATTTTTGATAAAGGAAAAATACGGAGAGTAAAAAGTTAAAAAGAAATTGCACACAGTGATTTTATACTTTGCTGTAGCATCATTAAAAATATTGAAGGGACTAAATTTTGCCGGGGGGACAGTAATGCTGTGAGAAATAAATGGTCTCTGTTCCTATTTATCCACTTTAAAGGAATATTCAGCATGAGCATCTAAGATGGATTTGTCCTCAAGTGCTGGTGTTGTGGGGGCGGGGGGAGAGAGAATATCTACCACTCCGGGAAGCATTTGATAAGGTTCCACATAAGAGACACATATTTCTGTGTTAGTATTAGTTGCAGTGGTTGGATGCTTCTCTAGTTGCTTGGCAGACTGCAGGCTGATTGATGTGAAGATGGACATACCATCATGTCATGGTTAATTACTTGTACTCTTATTTCCTGGATCTTTTTTCATGTATGCATCTGGTTGATGATGTAATTCTAAAAAAATTCCCTGATTTGCTGCATTGAACATTTAAAATAGTAAAACTGCCCAGCATTATGTAGAGCCAGCAGTACATTATAAAAGATAAATGTTTTACAACAGTAAATTTAAGTGCTTTTCTATTTCATTTGCTGTGGGAATGATTAAATGTGTTGTGAAAAAATTTACAATTTTTTTAAATATACAGAAATAGAAACATAGAAGATAGGAGCAGGAGTAGGCCATTTGGCCCCTCGAGCCTGCTCCGCCATTCAATACGATCATGGCTGGTCATCCAAATTCAGTACCCTGTCCCTGCTTTCTCCCCATATCCCTTGATCCCCTTAGCCTTAAGAAATATATCTAACTCCTTCTTGAATATATTTAATGAATTGGACTCAACTGTCTTCTGTGGTAGAGAATTCCACAGGTTCACCACTCTCTGGGTGAAGAAATTCCTCCTCATCTCAGTCCTAAATGGCTTACCCCTTATCCTTAGACTGTGACCCCTCGTTCTGGACTCCCCCACCATCGGGAACATCCTTCCTGTATCTAGTCTGTCTAGTCCTGTTAGAATTTTATAAGTTTCAATGAGATCCCCTCTCATTCTTCTAAACTCTAGCGAATACAAGCCCAATCGATCCAATCTCTCTTCATACGTCATTTCTGCCATCCCAGGTATCAGTCTGGTGAATCTTCGCTGCACTCTCTCCATGGCAAGAACATCCTTCCTCAGATAAGGCGACCAAAACTGCACACAATACTCAAGGTGTGGTCTCACCAAGGCCCTGTACAACTGCAGCAGGACATCCTTGCTCCTGTACTCGAATCCTCTCGCTATGAAGGCCAACATACCATTTGCCTTCTTAACCGCCTGCTGCACCTGCATGCTTACCTTCAGCGACTGGTGCACAAGGACACCCAGGTCTCGTTGCACTTCCCCTTTTCCCAATCTATTGCCGTTCAGATAATAATCTGCCTTCCTGTTTTTGCCACCAAAGTGGATAACCTCGCATTTATCCACATTATACTGCATCTGCCATGCTTCTGCCCAATCACCCAACCTGTCCAAATCATACTGGAGTTCCTCGGCATCCTCCTCACAGCACACATGCCCACCCAGCTTTGTGTCGTCTGCAAACTTGGAGATATTACATCTAGTTCCCTCATCTAGATCATTAATATATATTGTGAATAACTGGGGTCCTAGCACCGATCCCTGCGGTACCCCACTAGTCGCTGCCTACCACTCGGGATAAAAGACCCATTTATTCCAACTCTTTGCTTCCTGTCTGCCAACCAGTTCTCTATCCAAGACAGTACCTTAACCCCAATCCCGTGTGCTTTAACTTTGCACGCTAATCTCTTATGCGGGACCATAGAATAGCAAGCATGTCAAATTTCGTGATAATTGGGATTCAGCTATTGACAAGAGCTTCTGTGAGCATTATAAAGATTTCTGGAGCACTAGGAATTTCAGAATCGCGTTATTTATCCTGAGATTTTTGCTCTAGTCCATGCTGAGCAAATTAAATCTATACCGGTAAAGTTATAAAACTTGGCTATTTATATTGGATCTGCACTTATGTAGGTGCATGCACATATCTAAGGAGAGGGAAGTTTAGTTACTTGCTTTTTTTCCCCCCCACTCCCTTCTGGTTACCCTGCATGGCAGAGAACCGTTGGGTGGTATGAGAAGGCATAAGTACTGATGGGTAAGAGGTAAAAAGAATGTGTGCGCTGGTTTAGAGGAAAGGGGAATTTGGGCATGAGTCTGATGGCGGTTCCTGATGGCAGTTTGTCTGAATCAGCTGTGGACCAGTGGATGTATTCCTCCTGTTCAGCACTTGTCTAGAGATATCCATACCCTCCGATCCCACCTGACTAGGGAGGGGATGCAAGAAGTAAATTTCTCCTTGAGTTTGTGCAATATGCATGTAATCTATAAAATCAGTACAAACAGTGAAGCTCTATTCTATTACTCTATTTATGTAGCTTCAGTTGCTTAACATTGATTGTAGCATCAAACCTATGCTGAGGTAGTTTTGGTTCACGTGCTGACTCTCGGCACTTTATCTGGACAGTTTATACTAGCAAATGTGATTTCCGGATAGATTGTATGGACCACAGTTTGCTGATTTAACCTAGTTACTGGAGAAAGCACCTCCTGTGAGAAATGGTAATATTAATCAGAAAAGAACAGAATGCTGCTTTCTGCACTTGAATGTTTTGGTCGCAAATCTTTCATTGGTTATAGCTAAAAAGTTTTACCTAAAAAAATATACATAACTTTCTGTAGTGAGAAGTACTGCTAATAAAAGCACCACTATGAGAAATGGTAATGTCAGTGAGAAATGTTCAACAAAATAGAAGAAACTTGGCGTGGAATTCCTTCCCAGCCCCATACAGTATGTGTGAAAGATGTAAAAGAACGTCATCCACGAAGATGCTGCAAACACTCAGCACAGCAGGTCAGGCAGCTACTTTGTCATGAAAGCTATGAAATACTGTCCGTAAGTGAAATAGAGCACCCTTAATATAGTTCTTGGGGAAAGTCTGTCTGCAGCAGAAAACCACATATAATTGGCATTTATATTGCCTGTTTTGCTCATTGGATGGCTGTTGTGGGAAATGGAAAATGTTGCAATAGTCTAGCAAACAGATGCTCATACGTTGGGGGTCAAGGCTTTTCCAGAAAAGTTGAGTGAGCTTTCCTGTGCAAAAGCTAATGTTGGGTTCCAAAAAATGTTCCCTTCCTTCAGCACTGACATCCCTTAACTTGATGAGCAAATAAAATTCACCAACTTGTATCGGTTCACTAACAACTCTCTATTGTCTCTCTTTCTATTCTTACAACAGGTGTGCTCAATGAAAAGACGGTGGGAATTTTCCGCAGGAACGATCTGCTGCGCTTGAAACGTGCTTGTATTCGAAATGCTAAACTGTCAGCAGTAGCATTTAGGAAAGCGTTCTGCCACCACAAGCTTATTGACCTGGATGCTTCTGGTGTAAATGCAGACATCACGATAACTGATATTGTAAATGCACTCGTCACAAACAAATGGAATCAACAGTACCTGCAGTGTCTTGTGTTGAATTCATTAACACTGTCTCTGGAAGACCCCTATGAGCGATGCTTCAGCCAGCTAACTGGCCTGCGTGTTTTAAGTGTTACCAACGTTCTCTTCTACAACGATGATCTTAGGGATGTCACTTCTCTTCCGAGGTTAGAAAGTTTAGATATTTCAAACACTTCTGTCACCGACATCACGCCACTTCTGACCTGTAAGGACAGGCTGAAATCCTTGACCATGCACCACCTCAAATGCCTGAAGATGACAACTACACAGATTTTAGAAATCATTAAAGAACTGGTGCTCCTGCAACACCTAGACATCTCTGACGATAAGCAGTTTACCTCTGACATTGCACTTCGTTTACTAGAACTGTCCGGCATACTACCTAGTCTTCGATCTCTGGATATTTCAGGCAGGAAGCACATCACAGATAAAGCTGTTCAGGCGTTTGTCCAGCATCGGCCTACAATGCAATTTATGGGTTTACTTGCTACTGATGCTGGCTATTCTGAGTTTCTTTCTGGAGAAGGGAGCTTAAAGGTTGGTTTTCCTTTTTGCATATATTTTTCAGAATACAACCTTGGCTTTTATGCTTAGGAAGTTTTTGCACTCTATATGGGTTTATAAGTTACAGTAGTTTTCAATTCTGACCATTATTTTGTGCTGAGGACGCTGTCTCCATGTTCAGATCCGGTGACTAATCGACAGTTCACAAGTTTGTGACATAGTTGTTTTTTTACAGAATATTTCTATAAATCTCTGCACTTGTAATCATTTTTATTTTGTCAGATTCTTAATCTAATAAAGCAAACTCAATCGGGCTGTTAACTAATCAGTATCAATTTAATTAATTAGTTATTAAATCTGACTTTTTATCAACAATTGGTGTGAAAAAACAATGGTCACTTTCTGAACAGTGGAGTCTGGATTTGGTGTTCACAGCGCATGGAATTTTATTACCTGTAGTGAATGATTTGACTAGGAAATCGTGCTTTTTTTGAACTATTTTATTGATGTATTATTTATGTATTTAATGAGTCCTTTCAGAACCAAATATTGAATTGCTGAAATGACTAATTGTTCCCACCTTTAACTGTGCAAATGACATGATGGTTGGTTTGAGTAGTCTCGCTCCAAGGCAAAGGGATACCAATCTGCGGATTACACCAGTGTGCCTCTTTCAGTTGATTCATTACTTAGCTCCTTTTGTGTTTTGCCTTTTTTTTTGCCATGTAGAGCAAAAGCTCCCAGTATAGTAACTCATCATGGTTGATCGACAAGTCAGGAGTTTGCAAGCACATTTCAGAATTTATTTTACACCTCAACGGTGAAATGTGTTCTTAGTTTCAGGTTTTTTTTTAAATGGTCAAGTAGCAGCTGATCAGGTTAGGAATTGCTGCAAGATGTTTTGACACTGGTATATATGAAAACCTACTTGAGTCTGAAATAGCCTCCTCTCATCTGCAGTGATCAGTGGTTCTTTGTCATGTGCTGCATTTGCCCAAATTGTGATACAGAACTTCAATGAAATAAAGCAAGCTATGTGCTAAAGATGCCATTTACGGTGCATATAGGAATTAAATCAGCACTCATATTTAGGTGGTCAGCCTCTCATGTTTATGGATCCGACAAGTAGTAGTGCAGCTGACCACGTATCTGTACTTTTTTTTTTATGTTCACTGTGTAGGTCTCTTTACATCGGTAGACAGTGATGGTGGTTTTTCACATTTTCTCTGATACTCCAGCGATATAGTACACTGGGATTTGAAACCAGTGGCGCCATTTAGCATACAGTCTGGCTTCGGAGTCCTTTTGCTATTTCCTCCCCCCCCCCCCCCCCCCGAATCCCTGCCTTCATAAAAGTGAAAGGTATGAGTGCTGAGGAATTGAACAGTTCTTTGTTTTATACCCAGTGTCTGCATCTAGCCCATGTTTGACATGACCTGGTGCTTGATACAGTGTAAATCTCCCATCACGATGCCCAAATAAATTTTATCCTTGATGTGTTTTTGAAGAGCACCCTTGCTGCGCGAGTGTGAATTTTCCATTTCTTACATTGGCCATCTTTGTGACCTTTGAATGAGGTTATGTTAAAAATTCTATTGATGTTGATTTATGGCCTGTTTTATGTTGTGATGCGTGCCCACTGGGAGCATGGTTAAGATTACATGAACTTACTTTACTTCAGGCTGTTGCAACTAACCGAAAGAGAGATGGGTTTCATTTTAAAACTCTGGGCTGCAGGCAGACCCATATCCCTGAAGTGAAAGGCTGGTGTGCTTGGTCACTTAATCTAGTCCATTACCTTCCAGGCTTAACACTTCTATTTTTATATTGTAATTTTTTTTCAAAGACATTATTTAATTGTTCCTACTGTTAAAGTGGTTTAGTTGAATGCAAGTGAAAAATGTACTTTATTGGTATGTTTCCTTTAGAATTGTGTTGACTTCATTTTGCCATTCAAGCATCTTCAGTGTACAAATGGGCACTGCTAAATACTTAAATGTGCGTATACATATACTATAGGTAGAGTATCTGGGAAGAATGGCTTGGGCTTCTTATCTATCCACCGTGTTGCTTTTGGAGTTCCCTGAGAAGAGCTTAGGGACTGCCAAAGAGGAACAATCAAAGGAAGTGTTCTCCCTGGCCTGCTCCCACACACCACCTTGTCGAGGGGGGAAGTGTTCTCCCTGGCCTACTCCCACACACCACCTTGTCGAGGGGGGAAGTGTTCTCCCTGGCCTGCTCTCCCACACCACCTTGTCGAGGGGGGAAGTGTTCTCCCTGGGCTGCTCCCACACACCACCTTGTCGAGGAGGAAGTGTTCTCCCTGGCCTGCTCCCACACACCACCTTGTCGAGGGGGGAATCTGGTTGCAGTTTATTTGGGCAATGAGTGGTTTCTGGTCAAGGGAGAAAATGGTAAAATTCAGTACCCTTGGAAGAAAGGAGTGACCAGATGCATGTGCTGTAGATTATGCTTCAGGTATTTTCCATGTAAACTAATCAAGAGAATCAAAAATGTCCATTTACTTAAATACATGTGACTCTGCCTGTTAGTAAATAGGACGTCACAGAAAACGGGTGTCACTCTGGGGCAGCGGTGACTTTTTAGAGCACTCTGAGATAAAACAAGATAAAAGCCCATCTCCTTCCAAGAGGATCCTAAATACATAAAGAACTTACTTCTTGTGTTCTTATATTTTTTCAAACAGTTTTTAGTGGTCAACCACAGCAGCTTAGATGGACAGTGAGTCCAATTTTGGGTTGTGTTGTCTCTGTCACAAATTTAGTCAAAGGCTTGCAAAGGTTTCTCTGTCAGACAAAAGCTGATTTTTTTTTTTTACCTGTGAGCGCTTGATGCCCGCAAAAGACCAAGAACCAGTTTTTCTTAAGGGAAAAAGGTTGATGCTGCTGAAATTTGCTTCAGTAACTTAGGCTATGGAGACAGCTAATAGACTTGATCTTCATCGCTATTCAGCAACCATTACTTGGAGTGGTGTGTGTGTGTATCAGGTGAGGGCTGAATTGGGCTTGACTGTGATGCCCCCATGGTTAAATAGTCTGCTAATGCTCACTGTTTGGGCTTTTGCGACGAATGGCCATTGGGTGAGGTGACATTATGCAAAATGATATCGCTGTGTGACCTGGCATACTTTGAGAGAAAGGGATGGGGGAAATGTTTCTTTTTTGTAAAAGAAAGTGTGACGACGACTACAAAAATGGATGACAAAACACAGAAGGCGATATTTGGGGGGGTGATACTTTTACTAAACATTGGTATTCTGCCATGGCTTTGCTCACAATAAGTCACAGGATACGGTATATTCAAACGTGGTCCGCTACTCCTGACAGAGTTTCACTGGACCATGCGTGTCTGGTGTCGAGGTCGATGCCGGGTGCTCCATCAGGTTTTATTCTTTGTAACGGTTTGGGACAACTAAGTGGCTTGCTCGGCCAGTTCAGAGGGCAGTTAAGAGTCAAGGCGAGGGAGGTGGAGAGCGTTAGGGTGGGAATTGCAGAGAGTAGGACTTAGATGACTGAAGGCATGGCTGCTGATGATAGGACGAAGGGAGGGGGATGTACAAGGGCCCGAGTCAGAGGAATGCAGAGTTCTGGAGGAGTTGTCGGTCTGGAGGAGGTTAGAGATGTGGTGGAGCAAAGCCATGATGGGATTTAAACACATGAATGAGAATTAAAAATTGGGGGACTGGAAGCCAGTCTAGGTCAGCAAGGATAAGGGCGATGGGTGAGCATGACTGGTGTGAGATAAAAAGAAAGACTTGCATTTATATAGCACCTTTCACGACCACCGGACATACCAAAGCACTTTACAGCCAGTGAAGTGCATGTTGCAGTGTAGTCACTGTTGTAATGTAGGAAACGTGGCAGCCAATTTGTACACAGCAAGCTCCCACAAACAGCAATGTGATAATGACCAGATGATCTGTTTTAGTGATGTTGATTGAGGGATAAATGTTGGCCAGGACACTGGGGATAACTCCCCTGGCTCCTCTTCGAAATAGTGCCATGGGACCTTTTACGTCCACCTGAGGGAGCTGACGGGGCCTCGGTTTAACGTCTCATCCGAAAGACGGCACCTCCAACAGTGCAGCATTCTCTCAGTACTGCACTGGAGTGTCAGCTTTGAATTTTGTGCTCAAGTCTCTGGAGTGGGATATGGGCAGCACAGGATGAGATGATGTTTATGGAGGGTGGAGGAATGGAGGCCAACCAGGAGAGCTTTGGAATAGTTGAGTCTAGAGGTGACAAAGTCAAGGATGATGGTTTCAGATGGACTGAAGCGGGCTGATGCGAGCGATGTTACGGAGGTGCAAGTAGATAGTCTCTGAGAAGATTATGGGGTCGGAAGCTCCACTTGGGGTCAAATAGGACTCAATAGATGAAATGGGTCTATTTAACCTGAGACAGTGGTCAGGGAAGGGGATAGAATCGGTGACCAGGTTTTGAGTTTGTGATGGTGTCGAATACGATGGCTTTGGTCTTCCCAATATTTAATTGCAGCTTATCTGATACTGGAGTAAATCATGGAGTTGTGGTAAAGACGGGCACGGATTTGGGAGACAACAACATGTTCAAAGACTCAGACTGGAAGATTCTTTCTAGGTTGATCGACAACCAAGATATTACTACTTCAGAAAGTGTTCTGTAATTTGTTTTTGCAGAATTTTTCAAACCATTTGTAGCTTCTCATTTTCAAAACTCAAGTGTGCTTGGGAGAAACAAAATCCAGCAATAATGCCTGTCAACTGATGGAACAGTAACTTTGTATCCATACTTTGTTACTTGATAAAAGATGAATAGCTTTTAATGGTCACATGGTGACTTATGAAACTTCATCTCTAAGTGGTAAACTGCAACTTTTGCCGTGTTTAAGTCACTATCATTGAGCAGTCCCTTGCGAGCAGTCCCTTGCTGTAGTTTGTATTTACTGCATGCAGCTGCTATAGTGACAACTTTAGGTATCTTCTGGAGATCAGTGAGTGCTGTGGGAATGATGCAAGAATGGTGCCTTTAGTAGTGAATGAGTTAAAATGAGGTTACTGCATTTATTTGGGGTGGTGGAAGGGAGAGAAAATTCACTTACCGACTCATCAAAAACACATTTGTAACTTTTCCCCTCATTTTGTATGTGAAAGGTTTCGGGAGAAGCGAATGAAGTACAGATCTCTGAAGCTCTTCGTCGATACAGCGAAAGGGCCTTTTTTGTAAGAGAAGCATTATTCCATCTTTTCAGTCTCACACACAGCATGGAAAAACCGCAGCCTGAGTTACTGAAGGTAAATGACTACATTTAATCTGACTCTTGTACTGCAATTTTACCTATAGAAGTATCAAAAATATTTCAGTGACCTAGAAGTCCACCACCAATTAGAGTACGCTATGATTGTACCATGCTACATTTGATTCCTGTGTACTTAGAGCGGTGCATGTGGCACAGAGAATAGAAATAGTAAGTTTGCATTCCATAAACTTTAGGGAGAATTCCTAGATCCTCCAGTGGTTCAATGTCAGTATTTACTGGCCAGTGTGGTGTCGGTAGCAAAGCTAAATTGCTCCTGCCAGTAGCATTTAGGTCACGTCCACAATTTTGCATTAACTGCATGTGTAGGTTTCCTGTTGTTGCTGAAACTGCCTTGCATTGTAAATGGGGCAAATTCTTCAAGTGGAAAAGACCTATCTTTATGAAACTTCTTCCATTAGAAGCAAAATATAAAATTGACATTACCTGGTGTCAGCCAGTGTGACAGTACAAGTGCACAGATTGACCTCCATGCTTATGGGCTAGCCAGGATTCTAACTCCTGATTTATATACAATAATTTTTTAAATATTTGTTCTTGGGATGTGGACAGCACTGGCAAGGCTGCATTTATTGCCCATTAGTTGCCTAAGAAGGTGTTGGTTGGCATTCTCCTTGCTAAGGTAGGCCAGCTGTTGGCCCTGGCATGCCCATCTAGGCTCTCATTGAACCAGTGTGTTTATTGCCACTACAGATGGCTTACATGCTGGTACACAACACACTGGTTCCTGTGTCAGTTGAGTCTATAAAGCCTCTGAACAGAGATGAGTCACTTGCTGTTGGAAGTGAAACTTGGAGGGCAAGGCACTGTTCAAGTATTTCAGGCAGGGAATTGCGCATAGCTTAGGAGTGAGGGATGAATTTATTGAGGGTGAAATACAAGCCAAACATTTTTTTAAAAGCTGGTTACCATTGCTTGAGTTTCATTTTTATTTCAGCTTGTGGTCACCGGAATGAAAAACCATTCTACAAACCTACCAGTGCAGCTAGCTGCTAGCGCATGTGTATTCAACTTGACAAAACAGGATTTGGCAGCTGGCATGCCTGTGCGCCTTTTGACGGAAGTAACACGCCTCTTGCTGAAAGCCATGGAACATTTTCCCAACCATCAACAGGTAAAGAGCAGAGAATGCTATATAACACAGATAATCCACAGGCATTACTGTGCGTTTGCAAGCAGTCAACCTTCTCAAACTTTGCCTTACATTAGACTACCTAGCTCAAAACAAATTTGTTTTAGTTTAACAAATGAGAAGTTAATGCAGTGCAAGTTATTCTGACCTATAAGTCAACTATAGAAGTGTAAAAAAGTAGCCATGATTGTTTCTCCCCAAGAAAATGCTGGCTTGTCTAACATGATTGAGACATTGGCTCTGTGAACATGGAATGCCAATCAGGAAGAAACCACTTAAAATTGGAATTAGTAATTGGGAAAGTCTTAAATTTGTGCTTGGCTATATGAAGCCTAACTGCATTTAATCTGTCTTTAAGTTGTTCTGTTAATGCTTGTGCAAATCAAAATCTCCAATTTTAGGAGTTGCTGCAGTTTTGCCACATTTGTTATGACAAGGCCATACTCTTACCTGATTCAAAGACCCTGTGCTAGCATTAATATAGTCAAGTGATAACAACTGGATTTATGCTATCCAGTTGTTAGCATTAACAACCTGAAAAGTCTGTATCAATACTTTAGTGCAGACCAGGAAATGAAACATACTTTGTTAACTGCAGTTTCTGTTTTTGTGTATAAGTAAGTACTAACTTATCTCTGCCTGTTGATTAGGGACTCTTACACTGCCCTCCCACTCTGGGTCCCGTCCACTGCCCTCCCACTCCTGGGTCCGGAAATTTCCAGGGTGGTAGCGGGTGTGATTGGTGGTGGGTCGGGAGGGAAAGTTGTTATTTTTGACAGCGGGTCAGGAACCCGCTGTCATCCCGCCCCCATGCGCCTTTCCCCCAGGCGCGTCTGTCATCGTGGAACCGACCCGATTGGCAGTGGCGGGCGACCCAATTGAGATGATTAACAGGTAGTTTACAGGCACTTAAGAGTCTTTTTCCACTTACTTTTTAAATTTCCCTGCATAGCCATGGGATTCACGCTGCTCGGGAACCACGTCTGTCAACCGGAGGTGGGACTTCCGTGGCCATTGCTCCAGCTGATTACTTGACCACATCAAATGTACAGTAAAAGCTCCACCTGACAGATGATCACTTTCCTCAAACAGAAACTGTTGCTCAGTCCATTTCCAGCACAGATTCTGCAGGCTGCAAGTGTTTCCAGCAAAGTCTTCATCCAGTGTCTCCTCATTGGAAGAACTCTTTCACCATTGACAGATTGCTTCTGTCATCTGTATTTCACCTGCCATCTATTCCATCAACATGGGTGCCGTTTATACTGTCTCACCTTGGCCCTCAGAATTGGACCACGATGAGCCCCAACACCAGCAGCACCAGGCACAGCAGCAGCACCAACAACATCACCAACCTTCTCCGCAATTACCTGCTGCTGCACAGGACAGAGGGCATCAGCACCCGAGCCAGGGATGGCCTCATTATGGCCAGATTTAGTTAACATTACGCTGTACACCCTGGCTGCCACATGATGCACCAGGTTGGCACCACTCCACACCAACACCATAAAGCATCCCTGCAATGCCGAAGCCATTACTTTCACACTCCTCACCATTGTGGGGGGTACCATTATGTCTCGCCATTCACTGCAACTCACTAAGCCACTTCCAAAGGTGCACACCAATCTGTCCAAGACCGGAAAGTTTTGAAAATAAAGATTTTTAGGTTTGACACCACATTAACACAAACTTTACATAAACATTGGATAAAACACCCAAGTGGCTACCCTTGTGTATTGTTAGTTGGTATGATTGCACTAGGATGAGGGTGAGTGTGAGGGGTGGCTAGTGAGATGGGGAAGTGATAATGTAGATAGAGAGAGATGGGTGGAGGTGCAAAATAAGTTGGTGTGAGTAAGGATGTGCAGGACTAGGGTAGGGAAGGCAGAGTGATGGATGTGATGAGAGGCACAGTAGGATGACGAGTGTGGCTTTGGACTAACGTTTCCTGATCCAATGAGATCATTGAAACGTTTGCGGCACTGGACCCAGGTCCTGCTGACCACACCCCTGCTTGTGAACTCCTCTGCAATCTGCAACCAGGCTGTTTTGATCTCCTGGGAAGGTCTCTTCTGCCCATTGGAAGGGAAGAGGACCTCCCTGCGAGGTCGGACTCCCTCCGTAAGCATATGGAGGGAGTCATCGGAGAGCCTGGGTGCAGCCCTCTGCCTCTGTGCAGTCATTGTCTGTGTTTGAAGCACTCCAATGCTGTAGTGAACTGACAGCACTATGTTAGATTAAAATTTAAATCTAATGTGGCCATGGCCCCTTTTAAATATCCCGGCTGAAAATGTGTCATGAATGACGTCACCAGACCCGCTCCATCTAATTGGGCGGGCTTAATAGGCCCCATTAAGGTAAGTTCATTTTCAACAGTGGGATGGAGCCAGCAGCGGGGTCGGGATCCGCCACAGACACCGGCCGCACTGGACCTGCCCAGGTAGGCAAAATTCCGGCCTGGGTCTCTTGCACTGCCCTTTGACTCTGTCTTTTTATTTAATTTGAGAAATTTGTATTTACATGAATGGGATCAGACTGAAAAAAAGTACAAATACTTGTAGTTTTGTACTTTTCTCACCCAATCAGTTGACATAGCACTACAGTAAAGCTGATATATACATTTTCTGATGAGCACTTTCACATTTGTACTACATTGTGCAGTTTGTACAGCTAAATGTACAAAGCAGACAGCTTTCTTATCTTAAATTCCTGTATTTCTGACTGATTTTTTGGTTTTTCTTTGCTTTATTTAATTTAATTTTCTGCCTGCATTATGATCCATTTCTGATGGATGACATTCCCACACAACTGATTAACTGGTCACTTATATCACTTGCTGTTTGTGAGGCCAAGTGTGCAAATTGGCTGCTGTGTTTGCCTACATAAGACGTAATTACATTTTAAAAGGAATTGGTTGTCTGTGAAGTGCTTTGGGAGTCCTGAGGCCGAGAGAGGTGCTCTATAACTGCAAGTTCTTTTACCAGTTTCTCCCCTCTGATGCTCTTCAGCTGGTCACAAGGAGATGCATGAAAGTCGGTAGGTTTTATTTTTCTCCTTCCCTCCCCCCCAACCTACCATACCAAACTTGTCTCTAAGGAGGCATTTGGCCTGGACTCTGCAAGCATAGCATCAGGGGAACTGCAGTACGTGACACACTGTCTGAAGAATCACAATGCAAACCAAGTTAAATAGCGGCAGAAGTGCATCAAAAGGACCAGACTCCATTGGGAGCTGCTAATACTGCCAGGATTTCTAAAAAAAAGTAATGGAACAGCTCCACTTCAAGAGCACTCCTGATGGTGCCTTTTGCTCGCCTGTTGGTTGCAAGACAGGGCAGAGATGCTGTTTTTATTGTGGGTGAGATAGGAGAAAGGATCTTATGTCCATCAGAATATCAGACCCAAGGGTCAATTCAAGATTGTGCCTACAGAGGTGGGGGAGAGTGGTGGGATCAGGAGAGGGAAAAAAATGCTAGTTATAGTATTTCAGATTTGAATTGAGTATTTGAGAGTCTTGTTCAGTTAGATTTACAATGTATAGATAATCATTATACCTCCTAAAGTTCATCTTTGTAGTGTTTCTCAGTGAAATGTTCTCAATTTTCTTTTGTTAGAATCAGTCATGGGTGTGACAAATGCTATGTCTCATCCTGACATTCCATGACATCCTGTCATTTTCACCTGACAGTGCAACTTAGCCAGTCAGTTTCCTCCTACACCAACACTTTAAGACACACCACTAATTAGTGTTCTGCCTCTCTGGCTAACATTGAAAGAAGTTTCCAGTTATTCTTACAATTGGCGAGCACTGCACTCCACTAACCAGAGCTTTCATACAGACACAGATTTGTAGAAAATGTAGTCTTGCAAGATGAGTTACAGTACTAAAATAGACTGCTGATTTAATATTGAAGTGTCACTGAGGAAAGTATTTAACTGGGACGGAACCATACCTAGAAGAAGAAAATCCTTTACAACACACTGAAATCTTTGCCATTTCCCCATAGCTGTCCTTTAACTTTGGATAATTTGCTATTTCGCCTGCTCTATTAATAGGTAAGGGAACATGCCTTTAATGTTAAATGTACCAACCAAGTTTCAGCCTCTATTTACCTGATTGCAAAAACCTATTTTTCAAAATGTGAATGTAAAGTATATTTTTATACTTTTGTTTTAGCTTCAGAAGAATTGTCTGTTGTCTCTCTGCAGTGACCGTATCCTTCAGGATGTCCCATTTAACAGGTGAGTAATCTTGTCAAATTATGTTTTTTTTTTAAATTTGCAGGATTAAATTCCTCTTAACAAAAAATGGGAGAATGCCTTTTCTGCATAATTAATAACCTGTTATCAAAATTAATGTAAGTCTCGGAGATTTATTTTTGTTTAACCCCCTTATCAAGATTCCTATTTCTGGTATAAAGCACAGATTCTTTTGTAGCACTGTCGAAATAAGAAATAAAAATAATATTGTTGGTGTCTGTGTTGATAGCAAAAATGAACAATTGTAATCTAAGCTTTCAGCCTAAGTAACCTAGTGCTGAGAGTGACAAATTTGGTAAGTCCTTTTTGGAATTCGCATCTACTAGAATTTTTAAAAAAAACCATTCAATTGACTTTGCTTTTGGTGAGAGTAGCCCATATTGATTATTTTTGTTAATGAGAGTGTGCCAGCTTCGATAACTTGTCTATTAAGTAAAGAATTGGGTTGATTGGGCAGTGTGATTGGAACATTAATCCTTAATGCCATGGAATAGAAGGTTACAGATTCAATCCTATTCTCTGGGGTATCCAAGCTTGTGTCGTCATAAGTGTGTATCATGGAGTCTTGTGGGTCACACAGCGTTTAAATCCATGTTCCTGTCAATGTGCATATATCTCAAGCTCCAGATACCAATAGATGTCAGTGTTTTGATTTAGGATTTATCACCAATGATGCAACATTGCTAAAGGAACTCTTTCTAAAACTCCAGACCCACAAAATTCAAAAAGGTGAAAATCGCAAATAAGAAATATAAGCAAAAATAGGACTGATTTACCTGGGCTTTGAGGGCCTGATTACCAGGGCTCTGGGGCCACATGCCCTGAGGCTGCAGGTTGGACACCTCTACCCTAAATCCATACATAAGAAATAGGGACAGGAGTAGACCATTCGGCCCCTCGAGCCTGCTCTGCCATTCAGTAAGATCATGGCTGATCTGATCTTGGCCTCAACTCCACTTTTCTTCCTGTTCCCCATAACCTTTGACTCCCCTGTAGTTCAAAAATCTGTCTATCTCAGCCTTGAATATATTCAATGACTCTACAGCTCTCTGGGGTGGAGAATTTCAAAGATTCATGGCTCTCTGAGAGAAGAAATTCCTCCTCATCTCCGTCTTAAATGGGCAACCCCTTATTCTGAAACTATGCCCCCTAGTTGTAGACTCCCCCAAAAGGGGAAACATCGTCTCTGCATCTACCCTGTCAAGCCCCCTCAGAATCTTTTATGTTTCAAAAAGATCACCTCTCATTCTTCTAAACTCCAATGAGTATCGGCCCAATCTGCTCGACCTTTCCTCATAAGACAACCCTTTCATCTCGGGAATCAACCTAATGAACCTTCTCTGAACTGCCTCCAATGCAAGTATATCCCTCCTTAAATAAGGTGACCAAAACTGTGCGCAGTACTCCAGGTGTGGTCTCACCAACGCCCTGTACAGTTGTAGCAAGACTTCCCTACTTTTATACTCCATCCCCCTAGCAATAAAGGCCAACATTCCATTTGCCTTCCTAATTACTTGCTGTATCTGCATGCTAACTTTTTGTGTTTCATGTAAGAGGACACCCAGATCCCTCTGTACCTCAGCATTCTGTAGTCTCTCTCCATTTAAATAATATTTTGCTTTTCTATTCTTCCTACCAAAGTGGATAACCTCACATTTTCCCACATTATACTCCATCTGTCAAATTTTTGCCCACTCACTTAACCTATCTATATCCCTTTGCAGACTCTTTGTCCCCCTCACAACTTGCTTTCCACCTATCTTTGTATTGTCGGCAAATTTGGCTACAGTAGACTCTGTCCCTTCATCCAAGTCATTAATATAGATTGAAAATAGTTGAGGCCCCAGCACTGATCCCTGTGGCACCCCACTAGTTACAGTTTGCCAACCTGAAAATAACCCATTTATCCCGACACTCTTTTCTATTAGTTAGCCAATCCTCTATCCATGCTAATATATTACCCCCAACACCATGTCTTGTGCAGTAACCTTTTATGTGGCACCTTAGCGAATGCCTTTTGGAAATCCAAATACACTACATCTACTGGTTCCCCTTGATCCATCCTGCTTGTTACATCCTCAAAGAACTCTAGCAAATTTGTCAAACACGATTTCCCTTTCATCAAACCATGTTGACTCTGCTTGATTGTATTATGATTTTCTAAATGTCCTGCTACTCCCTTAATAATGGATTCCAGCATTTTCCCAATGACAGATGTTAGACTAACCAGCCTATAGTTTCCTGCTTTCTGTCTCCCTCCATTCTTGAATAGGGGCGTTAAATTTGCGGTTTTCCAATCCGATGGCACCTCTCCAGAATCCAGGGAATTTTGGAAGATTACAACCAATGCATCCACTATCTCTCCAGCCACTTCTTTTAAAACCCTAGGATGCAGGCCATCAGGTCCAGAGGACTTGTCAGCCTTTAGTCCCATTAGTTTGCCTAGTACATTTTCTCTATTGATTGTTTTAAGTTCCTCCCTCCCTTTTGCCCCTTAATTATCTACTATTATTGGGATGCTTTTAGTGTCTTCCACCGTGAAGACAGATATAAATATTTGTTTAAAGTCTCTGCCATTTCCTTGTTTCCCATTATTAATTCCCCAGTCTCATCCTCTAAGGGACCAATGTTTACTTTAGCTACTCTCTTCCTTTTTATAAACTTGTAGAAGCTCTAACTGTCTTTTTACATTTTTTGCTAGTATACTCTCTCAATCTATTTTCTCCCTCTTTATAATTTTTTTAGTCATCCTTTGCTGGTTTCTAAAAATGTTCCAATCTTTTTGCCTACCACTAATCTTCGCAACATTGTATGCCTTTTCTTTCAATTTGATACCATCCTTAACTCCCTTATTTATCCACGGATGGTTCATCCTTCTCGTAGAGTCTTTCTTTCTCACTGGAATATATCTTTGTTGAGAGTTATGAAATATCTCCTTAAATGTCTGCCACTGCTTATCTACCGTTTTACCATTTAATCTTTTTCCCCAGTCCACTTTAGCCAGCTCTGTAATTGCCTTTTATTTAAGTTCCTGATCTGAATGGGGACCTGCTGTGACTCCCTGCATGGGGGAGGAAAAAATTCAGAAGAGGATGTCCTGTCTAAAGAATATCTTATGCTATCCATTAGCTTCTTAGCAGCACATACACAAACCTATGCAGATGTAAAGGCCTGGGATAAGTAAAATAAGAATAAAACAAAATGGGTTGATAGCTTGGTCTTGGGTCTTGAAAAATAAACTTTTGGTGGTTATTTTTGGCGGCTTTTGGCTTTCAGGTCATTTCAACCACAGTTTAAAAATTACCATTTGTGAAACAGAGCTGGGATATTACTGATGAGATGATAATGCACATAAGTGGTCTGTTCATAAGTTGATCCTAGGCCTGTAGACTTCTTGAGGAGAGAGGGTGTGAAAGCATGAGGAATTGGAGACCCGTAGCTCTCACCTTCACAGAAAACTAAACCGAGGAATAATGAAGAGGATAAGAAACTGAGCATTGTGGGAGGCAGGAAGAAAGGACAAGGGTACAATTGAGGAACATAAAAAGAATGTGTTGTGTGGTCACCGGGAAAGTGTGGAGTATGCACAGTAGCTGTGTCTTAATTATTGCCACTACTAATACTTGCCCTGATAATACTATTTGTACTTTTTTTTAATAAATGCGTAAAATGTTGTTATAATATGTAAATATTAACTTTTGGTTTTTCAGGTTTGAGGCAGCCAAGTTGGTAATGCAGTGGCTTTGTAACCATGAAGATCAGAACATGCAGAGGATGGCAGTGGCTATTATCTCTATTTTAGCAGCAAAGGTGTATATATTTTTTTTTTCTGACTTGATGTTTTTACATTAATTAAGCAAGGTTTGTTGGTTTCCAGCATCTGCAGTATTTTCCTTTTGTTTTTTCTCGGAATGTTTTTTTTCCATTTTTCTGCATGAAGTCAGATGCAAAGTAAAGTTCTCTATTCTCTTCCTCAACATCTGTCTGAACTCTGTGCCTTGACCCCTAAGGTCAGAGCGCATTCTCTATTGTAATAGTGTGAATTTTTCCACTTTACCCCTGCCATTCTTCTGGCTTGTCTGAGTGAGTGAGATTGTGGGTGGTATTGTGCTGAAGGTCTGCATCCATTCAGAACTAGGCTGACACTGTCCAGAGTTGAAATGTTTACAGCTAGCAGAGAAAGAGAATAAAACACTTCCATGCCATCATTCTGGGTTAGTTTTGATCTAGGATCACGAAAGTGAAGTGTCCTAGTGTAATATGCCACCCAGCCTCCAATAATAATTTGAATGCATTACAAAAAATTCTCAACTTGTAATTTTTTGAATAAACCTCTTTTTACAGCTTTCAACAGAACAGACTGCCCAACTTGGTACAGAGCTCTTCATTGTCAAGGTAACCTTTGCTTCCCTTGCCCCCGCCCATACTTTTTCAAAAGAATTCTTCTGTTTCCACTTGTTTACGCTAGTAATGTCAGCGCAATCTGGGTGGAATCGGGCGGAATCAGCCGAACCAGTGCAAAAGATTGGGGAATTTTAAACATGAGTTACACTGACTACCACTTATGTTCGTGTTTTCCGCGATCATTTATACTGGTTCAAGATTCAGTTTGCCTGGATCAGGCCCTGCCCACAAAACTGGTCACGCCCACCAGGTCGAAATTGCAAGATTCTGCCAATTGCGCTGGTTCGGGAAAGCTCTTCATATTACACTCATTTTCTTTGGCACTAGTAGGCACATTTTAAAAGTTTTTCCATATCAAAATTATTTAATTTACTAAGAAACTGACTAGTGTACACTAATGAAACTATTAAAATTGTTCAGTATATTTTTTTAAGTAATTTTCAGTTGTTTTAAATCGGGTTACTCGCACATGGACGACTGGATACTCACTCTTACTAGAAATGCTTATTTTTGGTGATGAACCCATTTTCAGCTGTATTAATAAAACTGCACTAGATTACCCCTCCTAAATATATCAATTCATCTTTTTAATGGAAAGAGAAGAAACAACAATTATATTCTATCGTGCTGCCCGATTGCGCTGGTTCATGTTAGATTTTATGTTTGTGATTATGCAAATGAATTTTATCAGAAACTTGAACTGTAACCTAACCAGCACAATTTTGGGTGGAATTTCCCGATTGCGCCCAAAGCGGAAACTCTACCAATGTACCTATCTCAGATCATGGAGACATGCAGCAGGTTATTTTTGGACCCTGGTAAGCATCCTCTAAGTGAAAGACTAAGCAAATTTCTGAGACGTGCAAAAACAATAGGGCAGTAATAGTAGGGGATTTCAACTACCCTAATATTCACTAGGATAGATTCAGTGTAAAAGGTAGACAGGGTGCAGAATTCTTAAAATGCATTCAAGAGAACATTTTTAGCCACTTTGTAGCAAGCCTAACGAGAGGGTGTGGTTCTGGACTTGGATTTAGGGAATGAAGCTGGGCAGGTGGAAGGGGTATCAGTGGGAGATCATTTTGATGGTAGTGATCATAATTCAGTTAGATTTAGCATAGTTCTGGAAAAGAACAAAGATATAGACCAGGAGTAAAAGTTCTCCATTGGGGAAAGGCCAATTTTACTAAGCTGAGATGTGATTTAGCAAAAGTGGACTGGAAACAGCTACTTGAAGGTAAATCGGTGTCAGAGCAGTGGGAGGCATTCAAGGAGGAGATAGTGAGGATTCAGAGCAAATAGATTCCCACAAAGAAAAAGGGTGGGATTCCCAAATATACAGCTCCCTGTATGTCAAGGGGCATACAGTGTAGGATAAGGCAAAAAAGGGAAGCTTATGTCAGATACCGAGAGCGAAGTACTGCAGAAAACCTAGAGTAGTATAGAAAGTGCAGGGGTGAAATTAAAAAGGAAATTCGGAATGCTAAGAGAGGGCATGCAAAAATATTGGCAAGTAAAATCGAGGAGAATCCAAAGATGTTTTATAAATACACAAAGAGCAAGAGTGTAACTAAAGAAAGAGTAGGGCCGATTAGAGACCAAAAAGGTAACATGTGGGTATGGTTCTTAACGAATACATTGGGCTCGATTTTCCAAGCCCCGTGGAGGCGGGTTTGGAGGCGGGAGTGGTGGGAAAATTGCAGATTCGGGGGGCACATACCCATCCCGCCCCCAACCCGCCTCCATGCCAATTTCCCAGGAGGCGGGTACCTGACTTGTGCTGGGAGCCGCCTCCCCGAGGCGGGAAGGGGATTAGTGTCAATTAACTGCCTGTTAACAGGCAGTTTTTTTGGCTAATCCCTATTTTTAAACCCTGAAGTGTGGGCTGCCCGATGGCTCCAAACCACGCCAAGTTAGTGAGGCGGACCGTCGGTCTGGAGGGCTTGGAGGGGTCGAGATGTCCGGTGTACAGGTGAGTGATGGGTGCATGAGTGCAGAGGTGTGTGTGTGTAAAGTGTTTTAATAAGTTTTACTTACCTTTACTTTCTCCTCCAGGCTTCCTCCCTTCAGTTCTCGGGAGTCCCTCAGCTCACCGGCACAGAAAGCAGAATGGCCGCGGAACTGTCAAAAGCTGCAGCCTCTGCTTTCTGGTCTGGAGAGCTCTCTAACAGAGCCTGAGTGACAGGACTCAAGTTAGAAGACAGATTCAGTGTTTGACAGCTTCACAGAGCTCTCAAACGCTGATATTTCATCTGTCAAAAGCTCTTGACAGATGAAATGTCAATCGCTGATGTCACCAGTATCCAGGTGTCTCTTAATTGGCCTGCTGAGCCCGCTGGGCGGGCTTAACAAGGTCAATCAAGGGAAAGTAGTGTGGGCTGGCCACAAATCGATGGAGGCGGGACTACAACCCAAAAAGTGGGAGTCCCGCCTCCATCACGTCCCCATTGACAAAATCGAGCCCATTGTGTCTGTCTTCACAAAAGAGAGGGACCAAAAGGAGGAGTGTAAAATATTAGATGAGATACACATAGTGAGAGGAAGTATTAAGGGGTTTAGCATCTTTGAAAGTAGATAAATCGCCACGCCCAAATAAAATGTATCCCAGGCTGTTCGAGAAGCATGGGAGGAAATAGCGGAGGCTCTGACCATCATTTTCCAATCCTCTCTGGCTACAGGTGTGGGACTGGAGGACTGCTAACGTTGTACCATTGTTTAAAAAGGGAGAAAGGGATAGACCGAGTAATTACAGGCCAGTCAGCCTAACCTTGGTGGTGGGAAAATTATTGGAAAAAATTCTGAGGGACAGTATTAATCATCATTTAGAAAGGCACAGATTAATCCAGGACAGTCAGCATGGATTTGTTATGGGAAGGTCATGTCTGACTAACTTAATTTAATTTTTTGAGGTGGTAACTAGGAGGGTCGATGAGGGTAGCACATTTGATGTAGACTGCATGCATTTTAGCAAGGCTTTTGACAAGCTCCCATGTGGCAGACTGGTCAGAAAAGTTAAAGCCCATGGGATCCAAGGGAAAGTGGCAAGTTGAATCCAAAATTGGCTCAGTGGTAGGAAGCAAAGTGTAATGGTCGACGGGTGTTTTTGCAACTGGAAGGCTATTTCCAGTGGGGTTCCGCAGGGTTCAGTACTAGGACCCTTGCTTTTTGTGGTATATATCAATTATTTAGACTTCAATGTAGGGGGCATGATTAAGAAGTTTGCAGATGATACAAAAATTGCCATGTGGTTGATGGTGAGGAAGAAAGCTGTAGACTGCAGGAAGATATTGATTGACTGGTCAGGTGGGCAGAAAAGTGGCAAATGAAATTAATCTGGAGAAGTGTGAGATAATGCATTTGAGGAGGACTAACGAGGCAAGGGAATACACAATAAATGGTGGGATACTGAGAAGTGTAGAGGAACAGAGTGACCTTGGAGTGCATGTCCACAGATCCCTGAAGGTAGCAGGACAGGTGGATAAGATGGTTAAGAAGGCATATGGGATACTTTCCTTTATTAGTCGCGGCAAAGAATATAAGAACAGGGAGGTTATGCTTGAACGGTATAAAACACTAGTTAGGCCACAGCTAGAGTACTGTGTACAGTTCTGGTCACCACATTACAGAGGAGATTTACGAGGATGTTGCCAGGACTGGAGAATTTTAGTTATGAGGAAAGATTGGATGGGCTGGGGTTGTTTTCTTTGGAGCAGAGGAGGCTGAGGGGAGATTTAATTGAGGTTAAACATTCACTCCCTCCACCACCGGCGTACCGTGGCTACAAGATGCACTGCAGCAACTCGCTAAAGCTTCTTTGACAGCACCTCCCAAACCTGCGACCTCTACCACCTCGAAGGACAAGGGCAGCAGGCACATGGGAACACCATCACCTGCAAGCTCCCCTCCAAGTTATACACCATCCTGACTTGGAAATATATCACCGTTCCTTCATCATTGCTGGGTCAAAATCCTGGAACTCCCTCCCTAACAGCACTATGAGAGTACCTTCACCACATGGACTGCAGCGGTTCAAGAAGGCAGCTCACCATCACCTTCTCAAGGGCAATTAGGGATGGCCAATAAATGCTGGCCTTGCCAGCGACGCCCTCATCCCAGGAATGAATAAAAAGTGTATAAAATTATGAGGGGCCAAGATAGTGGATAGGAAGGACCTATTTCCTTTAGCAGAGAGGTCTGTTTTCTCAAAGTAAATGTTTATTTGCAGACATTGATACAATATTGGCTTCTTGTAAAAAGCTTCAGATGCTAATCGACCTCTACCAGAGTAGTACAGTCTAACCTGAGCTACTTTATAATCTGCGTCAAGGCAGAAGTGATCCATAGGCTCATTTGTGAGTGTGGCTCAGTGGGTAGCACTCTCTCCTCCAAGTCAGAAGGTTGTGGGTTCAAGTCCCACTCCAGAGACTTGAGCACAAAAATCTAGACTGACAGTCCAGTGCAGTGCTGGAGGTTGTGCTGCACTGTTCGAGGTGCTCTCTTTCAGATGAGATGTTAAACTGAGGCCCAGTCTGCCCTCTCGGGTGGACGTAAAAGATCCCATGGCACTATTTTGAAGAGCAGGGGAGTTATCCCTGGTGTCCTGGCCAATATTTATCACTTAATCTGCATCACTAAAACAGATTATCTGGTCATTATCACATTGCTGTTTGTGGGAGCTTGTGCGCAAATTCGCTGCCACATTTCCTACGTTACAACAGTGACTACACTTCAGAAGTATTTAATTGGCTGTAAAGCACTTTGATACGTCCTGAGGTCGTGTTCATTTTTTTTAAGTCAGCTCATGCACACCAATACACAATTGGAAAGTTCCAGCTGACTAGACTAGCAACAGTGTTGGATCTGAGTGAGACGGTCCTCATACTTGAAATGTTGACCATCTGGCTGAGAGACTGGTGTTCCACTGATCGAGGTCGCAGACTCCTTCCCTATCTCTCGCTCTTAAAAAGAAGGCTTTTACCTCTCCCAGTTATTTGCTCATGATAGCTGTGTAAAACATTATCTAGTTCTGTGGACTACATACTCTCCTTTCTGTTTTACAGAAATTGCTGCATATAGTAGAGCAGAAGACAACCCTGTCATTGGTGGATACCACTTTAAAGTTTACGCTTAGTGCACTTTGGAACCTCACCGATGAATCTCCGACCACCTGCAAGCACTTTATAGAAAATCAGGGCTTAGAATTATTTATGAAAGTACTGGAGGTAATTTTTTTTTTTAAGTAGGTAATGGTGTTTTCAACTTTTTGTTTCTTCTTTCCTATTTCTCGACTCATTATGCGATTCCTTGATTTGAAAAGTTGGGCTGGTGACCTATTCCACCCTTTCTATATTACCTTTTCCCAACCCCCCTCCATGGTGTCTCCCAGGCCTGATCTTGGACCAGCTATTTGGAGATTTCTGTGTGTGTCTCCAGGGTATGTGTAAGAGTGACTTGCCCACTTATTTTCCAGCCTTTAGTGAAATGTCTGGCCTCTACTTGATGCAGCCATCACCATCTGCTGGCACAGAGATTGGAAACATACAATATGGGGAATTGCAGCCCAAGCACACATCCTTCTATTCCAGATCACAGTGATACTAGTCATTTCAAACCACCTCTTAGTGAAACCAATGAGAAAAGAGATTGTTGTTGTGACTTAGGTATATAGTTTGTTATTTTAAAAGCTTATATTAGTTTGATTTCTCTCTTTTTACCTAATGCAGAAGTCCTATGCATAAGCTAGTTTGGGCACCAACATACTATGCCACTAAAGACTTAAATTTTTATTGCAATCTTCATTTTATAGATAGAAGTTACAAACCTTACCGGATTTTCTGCATAATAAAATCTCTTCCAGCTGCAGTCGTGAAAGATACGATGTAGCCATAGTACAACAACAACAACTTGTATTTATATACCCCTGTAGTGTCTTTAACGTAGTAAAACGTCCCAAGGCGCTTCACAGGAGTATTAAAAGACAAAAAAATTTGACACCGAGCCACATAAGGAGAAATAAGTACAGTGTGTTAATGTAGTAGGGTGTATGTTCACTATAGTCTCCTGGCATAGTGGATTGGTGTATTAATGAGCTGTGAGCAAAGGTTTCTGCATGTAGTTCTAATGTGCCCAGTTCCCTATTTCAGTCAAGTTACTCTGGAGAAGCAGTGAGTGCAGGCAAGATGTTTCTGCTTGAGAAGCAAGAATTGTACCTAGGCTGCTGTTGCTCAGAGTGCCATTATTACAGAATTGGGAGCAAGTGTCTGCCCACCTTGGCTGTGGAATTGTTACAGGTAGAAAAGACATACAGAGGGGACTACATGGCTGTGCTTTTCCTGCCGCTTCATGCACATTGCATTGCTGATCTATTTAAGCTGCACTGAGGGAGAGGCAGAACAGAGCTGAGGCACTTCCATTGAATGAGAATACATCTCGAAATGCTTCACATACTTTTGAAGTGCAGTGACTGTTATGTTGGTAAATATGCAGAGCAAGTTCAATCTACTTTTGGGTGTGTTGGTTGAGGACAGAATGTTGGCTAAGGCTCTGGGAGAACTCGCTGGTCTTTGAATAACACTATGGAATCCTTTAACATTTACCAAAATCAGTTTAATGTGTTATCTGAAGAACTGCACATTTTATGGTTTGGGGGTATCTCCAACACTTTTTTTCCCATGTAAATGGTTTGATGTCTGTTTCCATGTCTCCTACAGTTTGCATCTTTTATTATCTGCTGTGCTGAGTTAGCATAGCCCAGATCTGGCAACCCCAATCGTAGTAGACTACTTACTGGAGAATATGTAGGATGGCCGCTGTTTCCTGTCCATTCAGAAGGCAGAAAATATCAGTGTTGTATAGCCTAAACCACTGATTATATTTATAATTAAAGATGACACCGAGAAAAACAAATACTAAATAGCACAATACATGCAGAAAAGAACCAGAAACAGTTCACATGGGTGGAACTGCTCTTTTCAGAATGCTGTTATCAGCTTTTCTTAGTTTCTTGGAATAGAACAGTTTCTTTGGATGCATCTAATGCGCCTTCCTTTGTTCCTTGGTAAACAGAATGCAGTCTCGGAATGTATCTTTCGGGATGAGATTTTAAATGTGGAATACGTGAGCACCCAAATGTCAATTACCAGAACTAAAAACTAGCAGCCAGACCTGGGACACTTATCCTTCTGATCTCCTTTTGAAGTAAAGCAATTTGAGGAAATCAAGCAAAGTATGAATAGTCTTGCGACACTTGTATTTCTTTTCCTGCATTTCAACCAGACTATTGGCACGTGATCACAATTGGAAACTACGTATTAGTCTAATGAACCTGCACATATTACCATATCAAAGGTAATTTGTGATCCATAACTTTGCCTGGTTGTTGCAGATCGAGTGTCTCTGGTCTCCTATTCTATACATAACAAAAGAACAGCCACCATTTTAAACTCTAGTTAAAATCATAGAATTTTTAAAAACAGACAAATGCCATTCAGCCCATCATGCCTATGATGGCTCTCCGAAAGAGCTAGTCACAGACCTAAACCCCTACCCTTTCCCTATACCCTATTAAATTTTCCGCTTCAAATGTTTATCCACTTCCCTTCTGCTTTCACCACTGTTTCTGGTAGGACATTCTATGGCCAAACAACCCTCTGTGTAAAAATAGATAGATTTCTCCTAACCACTTCCATTTGGTACTGTTCTTAAATTATACCCTCTAACTATCAACTAACTGACCAGTGGAAATAGATTTCTGAATTTACATTATCAAACCCTTTCATTTTTGTGGATACTTCTGGTTTTTCTAGTCTCCTTGTATTTAAAGCCTCTCATCTCGGGTATTATGTTAGTAAATCCCTTCTGCACCTTTCCATGGCTTTTCTTTCTTAAAGTAAGATGCCTAAATATTCTACCGGAGGTCTAACCCATGGTTTGTACAGGTTATTTGAACTATATAAAAACCAAAGATGATAAATTCCCATATTTTGTCACAGGAAACTGATAATACAGCACTCCGAGTACTGCACTGGAGTATCAGTCTAGATTATGTGCTCAAGTCCTGGTGTGGGACTTGAACCCATACCCTTCTGAGTCAGGAGAGAGTGCTGGTAACTGAATCAAACTGATACTATTGACATTATTGTTACAAATACAATTAAGACAAGAATGAAGTAAAATTCTGGTGTGACACACATTAATTACGTTGAAGGGACTGCCTTGTAAAGTTGCTACTAATGAAAAACTACTGTGTCTTTTGGTGTAGAAGCCTCAACTTGGTATAAGTTTTTATGCCCTCTAAATATACAGAAGCTACTGCATAACAGTGATAAGACTTTTACAAACATGACAAAAAAAATTGACAACTTGCATACACTTACAATTTTATAATCGTACAAAAATAATATAGTAAGTGCTCAAAATAATGAGGGGTTATGAGATTTTGATTAGGTAAATGGGGGAAATCAGTGAATTAATATTTAAGATCATCACCAAATGAACAAAGGGAGAAAGGTTAGCAGGATTTTTTCTATTTTACAAAAAATTGTTAGGACATGGAATGCCCTACAGCGGTTAGAAGCCGGGTCTATAATGACTTTTAAAAGAGAAGTGGCTAGATTTTTTGAAGGGTATGGGGAGATGACGGCAATGGGACTGTCAGTAGCTCTGTCAGACAGTCAGTACGGATGAGATGGACTGAATTGCCTCTTTCTGTGCTGTAAAATTCTATAATTCTATGAAATGTAATTACTTCATTTTATTCAATATTATAAACCAATTTATATGCTTACAGTACATGTTGATGACTCTTACTCTTGTATTTCCAGTCCTTTCCAGGTGAGCCATCCATCCAGCAGAAGGTTCTAGGTTTGTTGGTGAGTAACCTTGGTGTGTTATGAAGATAAATAACCTTCCAGGTCAAACAGGTGTTTAGAAAAAGAAATGGTGGAGTGGCAAGGTGTGGCACAGTATCGTACAGCTCCCCACAGAGCCACTTCATGTTTGCAGCCATGTTTATTGGGAGGCGCTGAGTGAAAACCAGGTGCTTACCCATTACGTCACTGGGAGCTTTTCATTCAAATTTTGATTTAAAACATTCAAAAAGCTGCTGATTTCCTTTCTATTTAATAAAATTATTTATTGTTATAAAATGAATGTGATATTTCTGAAATCTGTGTATTCAATTCCTAAGTCTGATTTAAAGGAAGTAATGTAAATGATGTATGTTTTTCAGTTTTGCCTGTGCTTTTATTTGTCAGTTTTCGTGCTGTATATTCGTGTGAGGATTAATGATTGGACATAATTGCTGCAAGCTTATCAACAAAAGATCTGAAGCTGCACCTCAAAATACTGTGCCATAGAGTGACAAAGCATGGATTTACACCCAAGGTGTTCCACACATTTTCTATAGATCTTTGCCATAATTGTGGGCAAGTGCCATGCAGAGGCCAGTATTTACCCAGAAGGATGTTGAAAGAATTGGAACAAAAGTAATTCTTGTACTCTGAAATAGACTATTGCTGGAGAGCTGGGAATAGGTTGTCTACACCCATGTGCCCCCTCCCTACCGTCAGCTTGGAATGACATTTTGTGGAGGGGGGGTGGAAAAAGGCAGTCTTGTCCTCGGCGAAAAGAAAGACAAAATTATCTGTTTTAAGATGCTGAGTTTCTAATAGTCATTCAAATAACATTTTGTTTATTTTAGAACAACATAGCAGAAGTGAAAGAACTCCACCCTCAACTGATGAAGAAGAACTTTATTGAACATATCAGGTAACAATTATTTTGCCACCTTAGCTTTTGGACCATTCAGTTTTAAAATTCTTGTTTCTAAGTGAATAATTATGGTAGATTTCTCTTGCCATCCAAGCTGGTGACTGTTTGCAGGAAGTGAGGGACCCCCCCAGTAGCAAGTAGTGTTCCTTCCAAGAAATGTTCAAAATAAATAGTTCTGTAATAATATTGTTCTGTAAAGTTTTTTTTAATGGCTGAGCGTGCAGTGTTATGGAGGGTTTGATTACATTGCCTGTTTAGACTGGGTGGTGTAATCACTTTCATCAAATTGGATTGACTAGAAATGAATAGAGTACATACATCCATTCAAATTTTGAGTGTTTTTTATCCCCTAATGAAATTAGACAATAGATTGACTATAACTATGTAAGCTTATCTAGTAAAGGTTGATTAGACATTTTTTTAAAATACCTTCTGATTTAGAAAAAATACAGTTAAGTAATAAAATAAGGGGGGGTGATAAAATATAATGGTAACAGTTTCTGTAGTTGTTGCATCCAATATCTTAATTTGTGGGGATTGAAATTTGGTGTATAAATTTGAAAGCTTTGTTTTTTTTGGATTGGTGGGGGGGAGAGAGGTTGGAGATTTAAGCATTTTGGTCGTGTGTTGTAATAATAATTGAGGTTTAGGTTCACCAACTGACAAAACACACTGGCTGTAATGTCCAATCTTAGTAGACATGGAAACTTGGAGGAGATTTGCAATCCTCCTCTGATTTTTAGTGGCATTTGCCATGTTGAGTTCAAAATGCCAGAATCTATCTTTCACCTTTTTTGCTGACAAAATCAATTTGTTTGTTTTGTTTTTTCTAGTCTTAAAAAAACCCAAATGGGGCTTTTTTTGCGGGGGGGGGGGAGAGTGGGAGTAATGTTTGATATTTAAAAGTCAATAATGTTCTTGAATTAAAAAAGTGAGTGAGTGTTCTGCTACTGTAATGTACATGTAGCTTGATATACTGTAATATCTGGTGTGCAAATCGCTCCTTCATGCACCTTTTTATGTCTCTAAAGGTAGATTTTTTTTTTTAAATAAGGGGTTACTTGCACAGCAGATATTATGATGGCTTATATAATAGGAATTCTGGATATTGATCAAAAGTGAGGTGAAACATTCAAATGTGAGGGATTCTGAAATGATTCGAAGTTTCTAGATATATTATTCCACTTCGATTTGTGGTCTGTGCTGTGTTTTCTAATTTCTGGACCAACAATTGGAGTGCTGCATAATTGTACTTGTAACAGCCGAGGGAGATGGGAAATAGCCAATAGCTCCTACTACTCCTGATTTACTGTTCAGTGACATCTGCTGGAAAGTTTTTGTATGTATATCTTTTGAGGAGATTGGGCCAATACGCTCTGGAGTTTAGAAGAATGAGAGGTGATCTCATTGAAACATATAAAGATTCTGAGGGGCATTGACGAGGTTGATGCTGAGAGGTTGTTTCCCCTGGCTGGAGAGTCGAGAACTAGGAGGCATAGCCTCAGGATAAGGGGTCGGGCCATTTAAGACTGAGATGAGGAGGAATTTCTTCACTCAGAGGGTTGCGAATCTTTGGAATTCTCTACCCCAAAGGATGCCGAGTAGTCGAGTATATTCAAGGATGAGAGAGATTGATTTTTGGACTCTAGGGGAATCAAGGGATATGGAGATTGGACGGGAAAGTGGAGTTGAGATCGAAGATCAACCATGATCTTATTGAATAGCGGAGCAGGCTCGAAGGGCCGTACGGCCTACTCCTGCTCCTATATCTTATGTTCTTATGTAGGACAAACTAGAACACGGTTATGATGCCACCCTCCAGTCGAGACACTCACGAGAATGCTGGTAACTTGGGTGAGATAGTGGAGAGCTGCTGGTCCCTGTGGTTATGCCTTTACAACAGTTATTTGTGGGATGTATTTTGAGCGCATTTGGTTGAAAATTGAAACTGGTTACTTTAACCTTGTATAATCCAATGGTAAGATGAAATTTGGAACATTTTGTATGATTTATTTTAATCCCCTTCCTTCAAAGAGGCATTGATACTCTCAAACCTTCCAAATGTATCAACAACTTGCATTTATATAGCGCCTATAATGAAAAGAACATCCCCAAGTGCTTCACAGAGGCATAAGGAAAATGGACATCCAGCAATGAGAGGTTAGGAGGGGTGACTGAAGGCTTGGTTGAAGAGGTAGGTTTTGAGGAGGTTTTCAAAGGAGAGGGAGAGAAGTTTAGCGAAGGAATTCCAGAGAGTAGGAGCCAGGCAGCTGCAGGCATTGCTGTCAGTGAAGGGACAAAGGGAGGGAGAGGTGTACAAAAGACTAGAGTTAGAGGGATGGAATGTGTGTGTGTGTGTGTGTGTGTGTGTGGGGGGGGGGGGGGTGCATTGTGGGAATATAGAGCTGGAAGAGGTCACAGACATAGGGTGGAGCGAAACCATGCATGGATTTAAAGATGATGAGGAGTGTACATTTAATGTGTTTGGGGATGGGAAGCCAGTGAGGTCACAGTTGCTCAAGGATGACTCGGGGGTCTTAGAAGTTTCATATTATGGAAGAGGCTTACTGAAATTAACTTTTTCTACTTGGAGAAAAATTTGAGGGGACGTGTGATTCAAGTCCTATTCAGTAAATTCTTGGAAAAATCTTTGTTCCCGTAATACACCTCGTGTTTCTCTTTTAGTGTCTTGTTACACAACAAGGAAGTGGAGGTCAGTTACTTTGCTGCAGGAATAATTGCTCACTTGATATCCCGTGGGCTACATATCTGGACACTGGATCTTGACCTTCGAGCTTCTCTTCTGGAGCAGCTGGTATGTTTGTACACATGGTCCATTGTATTTTGTAAAATGTATTTGCATGAGGATTTCAAATGTGGAACTTTCTTTACAACAAATTAGACCTTTCTGCTGCTGTATTGGAGTTGATGCTAATAACAGGGTGAAGACTTCCATTGTTTACTATTTATAGTGAAATCATAACTATGTTCTTTATTTACTGGTCTACAATTTCATACCGTTCCCTCTAACACCCCAAGGATCTAGCGTTGCCCTCCTCCTATTTCTCATCTGAAAACACGATGTCAGGTTCCACAAGTATGCTGATGACACCACCACCTCTCTCGACCCCTCCACTGCCTCTGATTTGTCACGCTGCTTGTCCGACATTCAGTACTGGATGAGCAGAAATTTCCTCCAACTAAATATTGGGAAGACCATAGCCATTGTCTCTGGTCCCCGCTACAACCCCGTTTCCTAGCTACCGACTCCATCCCTCTCCCTGGCCACTGTCTGAGGCTGAGCCAGATCATTCGCAACCTTGGCATCCTGTTTGACCCTGAGCTGAGCTTATGACCATATATCCGCCGCCGCTCTATCACCAAGACTGCCTACTTCCACCTCCGTAACATCTCCCAACTCCGCCCCTGCTTCAGCTCATTTGCTGCTGAAATCCTCATCCATGCCTTTGTTACCTCTAGATAATTATTCCAATGCTCTCCTGGCTGGCCTCCCATCTTCCACCCTCCATAAACTTGAGCTCATCCAAAACACCTCTGCTGCCCGTATCCTAACTCTCTCCAAGTCCTGTTTCGCCCATCACCCAAGTGATGGTCAACTAAAAGTGCACTTCATCATGGGGGGGAGGGGAGGGAGGCGGGGGCGAATAGTAGTGATTGAGGTCTCGAAAGTCTGTTAAATGTGGTAGGCCAATTGCTGCATTTGACACTAGATTTCACCCCTCCATCTTTTTTTTGAATGTTCATTTTACTGTTTCCTTTCCAATTTGGAGCAGCGAGTGATGTGCAAATTTTCAAATAAAACAGTTTTAATGTGGGAATTTCCTTTCGTGTTGTTACACTGCATTGGCAGCATTTGAATTGCGATGAGAGCTATGGTATTACTGTACTGCATATTCCCATCACTGGAGTCAGGGAGTGGCAGGATTCCAAACTTACCTATCCAAATGCATAAATAAAAAGTTGTTCACTTGCATCCAACTCCAATCATTGTACACCAAGGGTGGAGTTGTTAAACAGTCTTTTAAATCAGTAGAAATCCAAAGATTTTCTTGTGCTGATCTTTTTAAAATGAAAGTCAGTAGTGGCACATACACAGTGCTAAAGGTGATTGAAGTTTCTAAGTTATGGATATTTCTTACAAAACACACTGATCTTTTCAATAGAGACGAGTAATTCTGACCTCTTGAACACACGCAAATTACAACTGAAGTGATTATTCTGCATTCACCCGCTATACATAACATATCTCCAGACCCACAGCAATGTGGTTGACTCTTAACTGCCCTCTGAAATGGCCACTCTGTTATATTCAAGAAGGTGACTCACCACCACCTTAAGGGCAATTAGGGATGGGCAATAAATGCTGGCCTTGCCAGTGACGCCCACATTCCGTGAATGAATAAAAAAAAATCTTTTATACAACTAATTTCCAAAGAACAACCGTTTTACTTTATTTATCTAAAGGCAGTTAGCTAACTTTCTTTTTTCTTTTCAGCATTCTGTCATTCTAAATTGGCCAACCCCAGATTGTGAGATGGTAGCTTATAGGTACGTATGTTTTTGATAATGCACTTAGTGACAGTTTTGATATCATCCACCACCCCCCCCCCCCCCCCTCCCCCAAGCAGGTCATACAACTGGGGGTCGAGGGTAGATTATAAAATGTATTCATGAGCCATGTAAACAGTTTTAAAAGCAATGATTTCAAAATGTATCTGTATCGAAATGTCTTGTGTACATTTATTTATTAAAGCTATTTGTACAGCTTATATGTCAGCCTTGGCTCAGTGGTAGCACTCTTGCCTCTTGAGTCAGAAGGTTCAAGCCCCACTCTAGAAACTTGAGCACATAATCTAGGCTGACACTTCAATGCAGTACTGAGCGCTGCACTGTCAACGGTGCCGTCTTTTGGATGAGACATTATGTGAGGCCCTGTCTGCCTCCTCCATTTATCCCTCAACCAACACCACTAAAATAGCTTATCTGGTCATTTATCACATTGCTGTTTGTGGGACCTTGCTGCTGCGTTTCCCTACATTACAACAGTGACTACATTTAAAAATAAAATAAAAGTACATATAGACTAATGTGCTTTGGGATATGCTGTGGTCGTGAAAGGCACTATATAAATGGAAGTTCTTTCTATTATCTCTGACCTTGCTGCAGTAGTTCTATGAATTGGTAATTACAGGTAAATTGGATTCAAACAGGGAGGGAAGAAAGAATGGAAAGGAACAGTTTATGCAAGTGCCCTGATCCAACAGTTTGAGTTTTGGAGCTACCTATATCATTCAAACTTAATTTGCCTCAGTTTTGTGAATGTAGTACAATTATCAGCTAAGAAGTTGTAAATTTTCTTTTTCCTTTCTGCTAACATGGAGTAAATATTTATTTCCAGGTCATTCAGTCCATTTTTTCCATTGTTGGAATGTTCTGATACACCCGGAGTGCAGATTTGGGCTGTCTGGGCAATGCAACATGTCTGTAGCAAAAATGGTAGGTGGTGATCGGAGGCAAAGTGAGGCAATGCTTGTTTTTACATGTTTGTTGTGCTTGAGCAGAATTAATTAAGGTTGTGTGTTTTTCCATAAAAGTTAATGATTTTGCTTATGAAGTGGACCATTTTTATTCCTCATTTTTCAAAAATCCTTTACATTATAATGAAGTCTAATTGGAGTAACAGTTTTTAATTAACTCTTTTTTTCTAAGCTATTAATTAATGAGATGCTGCTCCATTTCTCTCTGGCCACAGTCCATAACAAAATTAGAACCAAGAACACATAGTTATCGAATTAACTTATTTGCTGGCTTTCAGTTTCCACTGCTCTGTTGTCTAACATAAAACATTGGGAGTAATTTTAACCTAACTCGCCCGGCGGGAAACTGACTGAATTGAATCGGCCGATGATGAGTAATATTGGGCGGGGTGCAAAACGGACGGCCGATCTGATCTCATCAGTTTCCTACCAGGCGGGTTTGTTTAAAATTGACCCATTGAATTTCATTTCATTAGCCGGCAGAATTATTGCAGACTGGGCAGCCTTTGCTTTGGCGTCTATTAATTATCATCACATCGTGATGTATTCTGGCAGAGGCTACTTTTAATTTACTAAACTTAAGATTCAAGATTGCCATCCAACTTTTTACTTTTTCTTGTCTGTTCTGCAGCGCCCAGGTACTGTAGGATGCTGATCGAAGAGGGTGGAATGCAGCAACTGTATAACATTAAGAACCATCCTCAGATTTCACCAGACGTTCTGCGGATTGTTATTAGCATTGTTGAAAGTTTGGAGAAGTATATTATGCGCCATGGGAAGGTCTCCTCCAGCCACAAAAAGCCACAAACTAAGCACGGTGTGATCTAAACAGTAACCAGACTGTTCTGGACAGATTGTATTAGTAAGTTTTTTTTTTAAAGGGTTTGGTAACTTGTAAACTCTTTAAAACCTCTACAATAATTAATATTAATGTGACTTTGTTATCCCACTCCCACTGGGGAGGGAAAGGAGATTAGCAGGCCTGGTACTGCAGTAACTTAGAATAGCTAAGTAGCAGAAGAAATGTGAAACCCTTCTGACTGTGTCCTGTGTATGAATCTGAACAGTGCTCTTTCTGAAGAGTTTAAAATATCATTAACATATACGTTGCAAAATTTATTGTCTGAGTAGTTTCATGAAATTTTACAGCACAGAAGGTGGTCATTCGGTCCATTGTGGATGTGCTGGCTCTTTGTTACAGCAATCCAAAACAATCCCACTTCCATTTGGTCTCCCCATAACCTTATATTTTCCTCTGCTTCAATTTTTAGCCAATTTTCTCTTAAAAGATGCAATGGTCTGTGCCTCAGTCACTGTGGCAAACCAGTCATGCTCCAATTTCTGAGTAAAGATTTATTTTTCTATTCTCTCTCTCTCTCTCCTCACTCTTTTTAGTGATGATGTTTAAACAATGACCCCTTGTCACTGATTCTCCAACCCGAGGAAATAGTTTTTCTTTATTCAAAATCTTGCATAAATTTAAAATCTTCTTAAATCTCCTTATCCTTCTCTGCTTCAATGGTAATAGTCCCATTGTCATAAATCTATCTTCCGAACTATGGCCGGAATTTTTACGTGCCGACAGCGGGGGAGCCCTGGATCACATGGAGAACCTGGAAGTTTAAGCGGCGCATTTTGCAGTGGCTTTTTAACGAAACCACTGCATTTGCATCTGACTTCTGGGTTTCCTGACCAATTAATGGGACTGGGCGTGATGGCATCATGCACAAGTCCAATTCAGCTCGGGTATTTCAAGGAGCAATTCAAAGATGACAGTTGAAGGTTGGTGGAGATTGCAGAGACATTGGTGGGAGAGAGATTGGTTTGGTTGGTGAACAGAAAATGCGGAAAATGCGGTCTCAGCGTACGAATGCTGCCCCTAGATTTAGTGATGCCTCCTTGGAACTCCTGTTGCAAGGAGTTAGGGCCCACAGGGAGGTGCTATTCCCTGTTGACGGGAGAAAGAAGCCAGCCTCAGACACCAAGACGGCATGGCTGGAGATTGCAGCAGGAGTGTGGTGGCGAGGTCCTGGATACAATGCAGGAAGAGATTTAATGACCTCATGAGATCAGGAAAGGTGAGTACAATGCCACACTCACCTACATCCTGATGTGCGTGTCACCCCAGCCCCCTCACTCTGCCTTCCCAAGCCTATTCCTGCACATCAAACCAACCAATGAAGCACCAGCGCAGATACACACATGTCGGTGGGACCATTAAGTCTGAAAGTAGTGTTGTCACCTGGTGTCTCACAGATCACGTGAGCAAGAGCAGATGGTGCAGACAGGGACCACAGTGGAGAGTCCTCGTCGGAGGGTACAGGACGCTCCAAGCTCTGCTCAGCTGGACGCAGGTGCTGAACCTCGGCTGTTGACAAAGAGGATGATTCTGGAGGAGCAACAAAAATTGCGAGAGGCTCTTTCAGTATTTCCAGCTGCGATGTGCTCGCTTGAAAGGAGAATGGAGGAGTCCATCGCGAGCATGACTGGCATTATGTCGTAGGCCATGGCTTTGATGCATGTGGCATTCAAACGAGTGCATGCGTGCCCTCACCAACAGCTTGCACACTCTGAATGCCACCTAACCAGGATGGATAAAAACCTAGGCTTGGCCGTTCATCGCCCCACTGATATGCAGCAAAGTGCTCTCCAGCTCATTGCTAGCAGGGATGTGCGAGTGGACCATGAGCGGGATTATGGTGAAAGGGGACATAGAAGTGGGGACTCTGCTCAAAGCGCTTCCACTTTTACCCATCGCCCCCGCCCCCCAGTCAGAGCCTCACATGCTGTCTCGTCTCCTGATGGCTGAGTCTGCCCAGGTGCAGGAGGAGCAGTCTTTGGCGGGGCCCTCCGGCTCCAAAACCCAGAGGACGTTGGCCAAATGCACCTCGGCAGTCAGAGCAGGGAAGTGAGCAGCCTGCCTCTACCTCTGCTGAAGCCACAGGGTTTGCACAACATAGAAGTGGTAGGAAGAGGAAGATAAAAGAATTCTAGATGCACATGGGTGTGTTAGGCAATGTTGCACTGTTAAGATTATGTTGATATTTGGAGGCACATAAAATTATTTCTTTGCACCACTTTCCTGTCTTGCCCATTTTTGCCTGCTGCCTGGCAAGTGGCCTTGTCACTTGTAATAAATGGTAAGACATGGGTGTCTGTGAAAGGAATGGTTTGGTCATTGTAGGATTGCTTTGTGTGTGTGTGGGTGTGGGGGGGGGAGAGAAAGTGGGTTCAGCATCTCTGCCAGCTGGGTGCACTGGTGCAACCGAACTATATCGTGCCATTGAGACCATCCCAGGCAGCAATGTGCTGCTGGCGTCATGTACACATCAAGTTCCTGCTCTGAAGAGGCTCTGTGCCTTGCTCCTCCAGCAGCTCCAATCCTCGCTGCTGTGCTATGTTGTACAGAACGCAGCATACCACTTTTATTCTGGAGACCCTGGCTGGTGCGTATTGAAGGACTCCTCCAGATGTGTCCAGGCATCTGAAGCGCATCATCATCCCGATTGCTTGCTCTATTGCACATCTCGTCGTCATTTGGCTTTGATTGTAGCGCTCTTCGGCCTCAATGCTTGACCTCAAGGGTATCATCAGCCACGTCTTCAGTGGATACCCCTTGTCTCCAAGCAGCCAGCTGATAAGCCTGGTCGGAGGTGCAAAGAGCTGAGGGAGGGTGGACTGGCGCAGGACGAATGAATCATGACAGTTTCCTGGGAATCTGACACACACCTGCATGATATTTTTGTGGTTGCAGACGAGCTGCACATTGATGGAGTGGAAGCCCTTGCAGTTCATGAACACTCCTGGGTGATCTGGGGTGCCTTGATGGCCACGTGTGCAGTCAATGTTGCCCTGCACATGTGGGAAGCCAGCCAGAGCTGCAAACCTGAGTGCCCACTCATTCTGACTGGCTTCATCGGTGGCAAAGTGCAAATAACTGCCTGCCCTGACAAACATGGCATCAGTCACCTGGGTGATGCATTTGTGGGCGGCCGACTGAAATCCTGCAAATAACTCCTGCAGTTCCCTGGAAGGAGCCCGAGGCGAAGTTGTTGAGGGCGGTGGTCACTTTGACAACCACTGGTAACGCGTGTCCACCAGCTCCACTTGGCAGCAGGTCGTCTTCCAGCAGGCTACAAATGTCTGCCACAACCTGACGTGATAACCTGAGCCTCTGGAGGCACTGGTGGTCAGTCATGTCCAGGAAGCTCATCCTCTGCCTATATACCTTGTGTTAAGAAATAAGAGCAAGAGTAGCCCATATGGCCCCTCGAACCTGCTCCGCCATTCAATGAGATCATGGCTGATCATCGACCTCAACTCCACTTTCCCGCCTGATCTCCATATCCCTTGATTCCCTTAGAGTTCAAAAATCTATATCTCAGCCTTGAATATACTCAAAGACACAGCCCTCTGGGGCAGAGAATTCCATAGATTCACAACCTCTTGAGTGAAGAAATTCCTCCTCATCTCAGTCTTAAATGGCCTTCCCTTTATCCTGAGACTATGGCCCCTAGTTCTAGACACTCCAGCCAGGGGAAACAACCTCTCCGCATCTACCCTGTCAATCCCCTTCAGAATCTTGTGTTGGGGGTCTCGCCTTCTGTGAGCTGCACTCTTGTGATCATCCCCTCTCTCCTGTGGAGCGGTAGGTTGGTGAGGAGATGGCGGCGGCGGCTGCTGCTGCTCATCTTGGTCTTCATCTGAGGTCCAAGGTGAAACAGCATAAGCGGCACCCATCCTGATCTGATATATGACAGATGTAAGGTGCAGATCAGATGCACAATCCTGCCATGTACTGAGAATGAATCCAAAGTTGTAGAAATCACCTGCAAACTGTCAGAACAAGTGGTGTGAGCAAAAGCCTTTCCCTTAGGCAAGGAAGCAGGTGTTAGAAACATAGAAACTAGGAGCAGGAGTAGGCCATTCGGCCCGTCGAGCCTGCTCCACCATTCAATACGATCATGGCTGATCATCCAAATCCAGTACCCTGTCCCTGCTTTCTCACACAGAATCCCCACAGTACAGATAGAGGCCATCTCGGCCCATCGAGCCTGCACCTTTCCCACCCTATCCCCGTAACCCCACGTATTTAATTCCCCCCAACATATCCCATCCTATCCCCGTAACCCCGCATATTTAATCCCCCCCTAACACTAAGGGTCAATTTATCATAGCCAAATCAACCTAACACGCACATTTTTGGACTGTGGGAGGAAACCCACGCAGACACGGGGAGAATGTGCAAACTCCACACAGACAGTCACCCGAGGCCAGATTCGAACCCGGGTCCCTGGCGCTGTGAGGCACCAGTGCTAACCACTATGCCACCGTGAGGTCTCAGTACTTCTGGGATTTTTTGACTGTCATTTGTTCAGCCCCCTCAATTGCCACTGTGCTCTCACCTTGCTTTCACTGGTGAGGTTCAGGAAGCCCGGGAATCCCGTGTGCACACAGTGAAACCCCAGGTAAAAAAGGCTCTTAATAGCCTCTTAACTAGCTTTAAATTGCTAACCCGCCTCTCCCGAGGGGGTTTCTCGCACGCAGCCGAACACACTCCAGTTAGATGCGGAAGCCGGCGGGTTGAAGCCGGCCTCCTGCCACGCTGTCAATTTCAGCGCATTTAACCACCTACTCGCTCCAAACCCACTCACTTTCCTGTTAAAATTCTAGCCTATAGTTTCCCATCCCTGGCATCATTCTGGTGAATCTATGTTGTATGTTCTCTATTGCTTTAATATCCTAACATCCTTTCTATAATGGAGTGCCACAGTACTCTGTGGTCTAGCCAGATAAATTTACATCTCTAACCTTTTCCAGTTCTGGCGAAAGGTCATCGACCTGAAAGGTTAACTGTTTCTCTCTCCACAGATGCTGACTGACCTGCTGAGTATTTCCAGCATTTTCTGTTTTTATGACATTTATCATTATCCCTTTACTCTTGTACTCTGTGTTCTATTTATAAGAGCCAAAATGGTATTGGACTTTAATTTTATGGCTTTATCTACCTGCACTCAGACTTTCAAAAAATTGTGAACTCTTCATCTTTCCATTTCTACTTCCATTCCTTATTTTCCTCATTTGACTTCCATTTAAACATAGATTTTATTGTAGGACTATAAAATTCATCTGTCTTCATAAATTATTAATCCTTTCACAGTTTTATCAACTTGGTATTGCACTCATGTCTGGTGTAATTCAAGAGTGGTCCTCAAGAGGAGCCAAGTTTTAAAGTTAGGTTCCTCCTGGAACAGACTTAAAGCATTTGCTTATAACAAATGTACTCTCAAACCTTGATCTAGTGTTATTTTAAAGGAGACTTCTTTGAAAGTACTCCCTGCCCCCCAGAAAATTTAAAGTAATGCTGCTTCCCATAGGTAAATATTGTACAGTGGAGTCTGGATATTTACTATGCTAAAAGTTTGTTACATGTGTTTTAATATTGTTGTGGTGCTTATTATTCAGGTCTTGTAGAAGGAACACACTTTATATGTAATTAATGTGTTCAAATTCTTTGTCTTACTGGTTGGTCCTGCTTACTGTACTGCAGATGCAGATCAAGTACTGTATGTCTGGTGCTGTGGCTGGGACTTGCTTTATGTAGAGTTCCTGCTGAGCACTGCACTTGTAATGTTGTGGCTGTGACTTGGTTTGAGCTCAGCTCTTCATTTTAGCACTTGGATGGGATTTAGAGTGTAGCTCCCTGCTGATTGCGACTTAGTAAATGGAGTTCACTGTACCATTTGGGGTGTGTGTGAGTGGGTGAGGAATCAATCTCTTCTACCTGTGGGGTGAAATTTCAGTTACTGAGTCACAAAACTGGTTCTTACAGCCTTCTAGTGCTAACGTTTGCAAAATTGGTCAAGATGATTGGCATTCTTCCCAGTCCTGGCTGCCATTAACAGTTTCTTTGAATTACAGCCTTGTAATGACTTTCTCCAAAGTATCCATCAAACTCTTATGTTGTACAATATTAGAAATGAATGCTATAGTGAAACCGTGTGGGAGTAACAGAAGTTTAAAAAAGTGTATTTATTTTCTCGCACAGGCAGACGATGGTTCATTTACAGAGAAATGTGCAACATGTAACCTTTTCATTTCTGAAGAGGATGAAGAGGACTGCCATAATTGTAACTTAGTGTATGCTGTTAAACATTTCTAAAGCGCTAATCTAGATGCAGTAAGAATATACCACAGTGGAGTGTTGGTGTGCTTTGTGGTTGTCTTTGCAGATGTTTTGTTCTACCAGAAGCAGCTTTTGCTTGAATAAATGCTGCTGATGAAATGTTTACTTAATCTGGATGTCACTCATGTATCTACTTTATAAAAGAATGAATCCATGCATAGAACAGTTGAACTGTGATTAGCTTAAACAGGTTTGATCTCTCTCTTCCCCCTCTCTTTTTAAAAATATTTTGTACAAAATGCTGATGACTCCTTCAGGGGAAACTTGCTTTTGAAATTGCCAAACTACTTTGTATTAATGTTTTTGTCTGTCTTTCATATTGCTTGTACAGGTAAATGTTTAATGTATCATTGGTTTTAAGATGAATTTTCTGCTCAGAGGGACTCTTGCTATCAATACCTCATTTTAAAAACCATTCTATTAAAAGAATTATGATTTAACACATTGTTCATTCTATCTTCTGTAAATTCTAATTGTCAGGGGAACTGATTTGGAGTTACTGGGACAGATTTTGCTGTCCCTCACTCACCCTAGTGAACGCACACAACCTGACTTGAACTCCACCGAGCCCAGCTGTTTTTCTGGTTCAGCCAACTTGTATATTTACGAGGTGCGAGTTATTGCCTCTCATTTAAGGAGTTGGAAGATTTGCCTGCAGAAGTGTAAAAGTCTGAATATAATTTTGACCTGCTGGCTACTGTTCCTGACAGCAGCAAAATTGCCACCAGTTGCCCAGTCCAAATAATTTTGTAAAATGGACCTAAGCTTAGTGAAAGTTTCTAGCTGCCCCTTTACAGATCCTCTGATCAGACTGCTGACTTTTCATGGGCATACTGTGTCACTGCTCCTATTTCTCATCTGTAATATCCTGAGAACTGATGTGCATAGGATGTTATGGACAAGAAAATCAGACCCAACAATACCACCTGTAGGGGAACTGACTGAACAGGATGCTGTTTAAATGATCAGCTCACAGCTTTTGATTTTTTCCACCAGTATCCTGCATCCAGCTTCCCTCACTAGGTCATCAATATTTACTGTACAAAAATATTCAAAAGCAAAAAAAACTGAAAGACCAGAAGAAAGGAGTGTTCAAGCTAATCACAATTCTTTAATTCTAGCTTTTTAACTTGACCAGGTATCCAGGAGAGGGGAGCCAGATCCACCCAACTACTGTTCACTCAAATTCCCTTCCTGGTTCCCATGTTCGCCAACTTCGTAAATGGTTCCCTCTCCTCCGACACTACCCTAGTCCCTTCCAAAACTGCCATCATCACCCTTCTCTTCAACAATACCCACTTGTGCCCCTTCTGACCTCAATGGCCCTGAAATTTGCCTCTCCGGCTTGCCGCGGGGGTAAGGATCGCGCGCGCACTTGCCTGCCGTTGACCTCTGGACCCACGGGAACTTCAGCTCTTGCGCCTGCTCCAAGTGCCGGCGCGCAGTGCTTGCGTGTCCCAGGGGCGTAGTTAGTGCGATGCGTCCCCTGGGATCACGTGGGCCATGGAGAGCCAATGGCAGCAGACCATCTTTCATTCATAGATTTGACAGGAAGACCTGTCAAATCTATGAATTGAAATCGGCCCCAAAAGAACTAAACTTCAAATACATTTTTTAAAAACCCATCACATTTATAAAATAAGTTAAATAAATTAACTACTTTAAACAAAAATTTAAATTTTTGAAAAAATTAATACTTTAACAGTGCTAAAAATAAACTTACCTTTCTTTAAAGTATCTAAAAAAAAAAATAAACTTGAAAATTTTTTAAATTAGAATTAATTAACCACTTACCTTGTTGAAAACGGGTCTTGCACCTCCTTTTTTTAAAAGCGCAGGTTCTTCAATACTTACCCTCCCGGAGAAACCTGAAAAAAAAAACCTAAGTTTGCTGCGTGCGTGCAGCATCTACCGCGCACACGGTTCACCTCTGAACCGCTCCCTTCACCAGACCGGAAGTTCCAGTTTCCCGCACATGCGCAGTGCATGCAGGAAACCGGCACTTCAGGAGGCCTTGCGGGTGAGTACACAGCGAGTGCCGAAGTTTTGGCCCAATATTCCTTCACCTCCCTTTACAGCAGGGCAGAAAATATTTCCTCTCAAGTCCTTGAATGTATTGTGACCGCCTAGATGTGTGCTCATCTTTCCTGCAATTCCCTTTTTGAATCCTTTTCAATCAGCTTTCCACCCCTCACAACAAAACAGCCCTAACAATATTCTGTGACTGTGGTTCATTATCCCATGCAGCCCTTGACATGGTCGACCATGTCATTCTTCTTTCAACACTACCCCTCTTGTCCTGCTTGGTGTGACAGCCCTCAATTTGTTCCACTCTTGCCCATATGATCACCATCACCACCACCACTCACATCAAATCACTAACCGCACTTGTACTATTCTAGTTCCCTGTTGAACAGCACACTGTATTCCATACAGTGGAAACATTTCCCCAGATGCGACTGGGACTACAAATTATACTAGATTCTGAAATCACGTGAAAATTACAGTACTCAAGGTCTGTCAGTTTATTTAAAAGTTCAGTACTTAAGCAACCCTGTGGTTGTAGCTGGAATCTCCATGTTGTCGAACTGAGACTTGTGTATCATTTTATTCTCCAGTAAAATGCGGTAATCGTTTTTCTTTAAATGCTGCCATCCCCTCCAACCGGTCTTTTGTAGGAATGACCTGTATTGGCAAAAGGTACAAGTATCTCACAAATATTTTACATAAATTTTCCCAAATCTTCAAGTCAAAACAGAATTGTATGAGGTTTTTAAAAGAAGTAATGACACTTCATACCTGAGCATAACACATTTCTTCAATTGCCATTCCAGATGAAATATCTACCTAGAGAATTAAAAATAGATTTAGGATATACAAATAAAACTGGAAGTCTAGTGTAAATTGGACAATATAGTATAAAACTATAAAATCAACCTTCACAATTTACTGATTCTGTACCTTTAAACAATTGAAAGAAATATTCATTTCAGAATGATAACCTCAGTGATGTTTTACAGTTTCACTGATTTACTTTGGCGTTTCAACTAAATAATGGTATAATCATTCCTTGACATTCATTAGTCAAGGAACGTCCTTTGAAAAAATAAACTAAAATCCTTCCGTCAAAACAATAAAGTTAAGACTGAGAAAAGTACATTTGGCCCATCGAGCTTGTCCCTGTGGTACTCCAACTCATTTGAACGATCCCTGGCATCCAACTGAACTCTAAACTTCCCCAAGCTCTGCATCCACTGCTTCACCTGGTAGTTTATTTCAAATGTTTGACTCTCATTGATTTTCTATTCATTTTAAATTTGACTTTTGCAAGATAAAGTGGATACAGATGATAAATTTTCACGTACTTGAACTCTGAATTGCTACTTCAAAAAGTATTGCTTTTAAATGGTGACCTTTGAATCTATGGAGAGGTCACATAGTATTCTGTAAAGTTTGTATAGGAATCATGTTCATTTTTAAAGCAAAGTTTATTTGTTTTAGTTTAATGATGCAAGCATTCAATTATGCTCATCTCTCCAAGACAGTTTTGTGTACAAATTTAATAAAACAAGCTGGTTATTTAAGTTTATCCAGCAAGTAACTAAGTCATACAGATCAGGAAAGACTCCAGGTTCAATCCCTCACCAGTGCTGAGTTAGGTGATCTAGAAACATAGAAACTAGGAGCAGGAGTAGGCCATTCGGTCCGTCGAGCCTGCTCCACCATTCAATACGATCATGGCTGATCATCCAAATCCAGTACCCTGTCCCTACTCTCTCACACAGAATCCCCATCGAGCCTGCACCGACACACATCCCACCCTGTCCCCATAACCCCACATATTTAATTCCCCCTAACATCCCATCCTGTCCCCGTAACCCCACATATTTAATCCCCCCCCCTAACACTAAGGGTCAATTTATCATAGCCAAATCAACCTAACCCGCACATTTTTGGACTGTGGGAGGAAACCGGAGCACCCGGAGGAAACCCACGCAGACACGGGGAGAATGTGCAAACTCCACACAGACAGTCACCCGAGGTCAGATTCGAACCCGGGTCCCTGGCGCTGTGAGGCAGCAGTGCTAACCACTATGCCACCGTGTTGAACTAGGGCAGCAGTAGATGTGCTAGAATTGGCCTTAACACCCCAGGCGGGGGTGGGGATAAACGTCAACCAGGATTCCCACTGCTGAAAAGTGCAAGAATTTGGATGTCAAGTAAGAACATGATTGGGTTTGGTTAGTCTGTCTGCCACAGTTAAATAGCCTGTCACCATTTATTGAGGCTCACACATGAAGAATGGCTGCCAGCACTGGTGGAACTATATTCTAGCAGTCTTCAGGAAGCAAGGGAGGAAATATTAGCAAGGAAAATACAACTAGATGATCCTCTTAAAAACAAAGCTGAAGTAAAATCAAGATGGTGAAATAATTGGACTCAACTGATTAACTTGCCATACATTGAGTTTAGTGCCAGCTTTGCTCCGTGATTGTCAAATGGTTGAGAGTTCAAATTCTACTCCAGAACTTGAGCACATAACAGGCTGACACTTCTATGCAGTACTGGATGAATGCTGCATTGGCCGAACTGCTAGATTTTAGAACGGGCATTAAACAGAGACCTTGTCTGCCTGTTCAGGTGGAAATAAGATATCCCATGGCACCAGTCAGTCAAAGAGCAGGGAGATTTTGTAGTGGTTTGGTCAACATTCATCCCACAACCACCAAAACAGATTAATTGCTCATTTGTGGGACCCTTCTGTGCACAAAGTAACTGCCGTGTTTGACTACAGACAGTGACTAAACTCCAAAATAGTAACTTATTTGTTGTGAAGTGTTTTGAGAATGTGAAAGGCACGATATAAAAAGTGAGTTCTTTCTTGCTTTTATTTTGCCAAACCTGACAGTTAATATCAGGGGACAGTCTCGGTTACCTGATAAACTTTATCCTAGCCCCTGTGACTTATTCATAACCTTAGCCTATACTAAACAAGCCTTAAAGGCTACAATTGCTTAATGCAGCCATTTCACTTGTGGGAAAGATAGTTCTAGAGGTTAAGATCAACTCAGTTGGTCAATCAGATGTTTCATGCTTTGACATGTTCTTCTAGTAGGCTCAACTCATGCTCGTGAACTTTGCTTGTACAATTTCTCCCTTTTTTCAAAAAATAAGATAACTTGTAGTTTTTTCTCCCAGGGCAGGGCACAATGAAAGTCTGTAATAGTCGGTTTGTCAGTAAAGCATCCTATAACTTAGCTGGCAACACTGTCACATAACTGGAAAAAGCAGTTTGATTGATATAGCTATTCCAAGAAAACTGTCACCTCCCATTTTAAAAAAAATAATGAAAATGAAACTATACTTTCTCCTCCTGAAGGCACTGGCTCATGGGGAGGAGGAAATTGTCAGCAGCTTCTTTGACTTTACGGGCATACCCAATCTCATACTCAGCACTTGCAGCAGGAACCAGCCGAAAAATTGTTTAAGTTTGTTCTCCTTATCCTGGGCACATTGAAACCCCAACTGCTGCACCAACAGAGATCAGCTAACTGTGTGAACCAGGGATCAAACTTGGGACCCTGTTTTGTACGGCTTTGCACCACACGGGATAGTGCATTTATCCACAACCAGCAAAAGGGACTTCTACAGGTTTTCTAGTATAGAATTAAAAAACAAATTAGAAAAAAAACCACCCCCTCAAATTAAAGGGCCAATTTTAACTCCCAGTGGGAGCAGATGGCAATCCCAACAAGGGAGTCTTCATCGGCAGCCTTCATCGGCAGCATGGCAGCTTTGAACTGTCGGGCTCGGTTGAATGCAGCCAGTCAGTTGCTCGCCCATTTCAGCCAGAAAGTGGCTCGACAGCTGCCTGCTGGGGTGTTGCAAGAGTCTCTGACTGCAGAGCGGGGTGGTCCAGCATTTTGCGATTCATTATATATTGATCTTAAAATATAAATATATATATTTATATTTTAATTAAATCCAGCACATTACCTCAATTCCTCTGTTCATTGCCTGCTTGGCCATTCTTAGAGCTACTGGACCCTTTAAATAAGATCAGAAAAAAAAACCTTCACTTTGACTACAAGACACAATATTTAGATATTTACAGACAGAAATTGGGCTATCTTCCAATGATTTATTACCAATAACTTTCACCATACATTAACACAATTGTACACTTCTGTGAGTAACACAGACCTAGATTATCTATTTGGTAGAGTCACCTTCAGCTGAAGCAGCCGTGGAATGACCAAGCTTCTTTGCTGCAAGATGACAGCAGTGTAGGATACACTCAACCATCCATTTGTCTATCCACTGTTTTTCCATGGGTGTTTGTACTGCAAAAAACTAGTACTAAAGTCATGAAGGCCTTGACAGTTAACACAGTTTATTACAAACCTGCGGAAGTATTTCTTTGGCCAGATCCAGGGCCTTGTGATAAGCTGCATCCCCCAAGTCATTTTGAATCACAGCATCGTTCACTAGACCTATGGCCACTGCTTGCTTGCCGTCTATCTGTCGACCGGTGAAAATAAGTTCCTTCGCCATGCCAATCCCCACAACTCGAGGCAGCCGCTGGCTACCACCTTGAGAATAGAAATAAAAAGTTGTGATTCATTACAACAGTTTAGATCATTAATTTGCTTACACTGAAATTTCATTTGCTAATGCTTACAATCCCAGTTTTTCCACAGATGGCTGAAGCGTGTGGTAATATGTAACTCATGTATCTATCCAACTATATAATAAAACACATGTCTCGCATGTAATTCCTGTGCCACAAATCTGTCATGCCTTGATGTAATACTCAAGTATTTTTAATATGCCATTATACTTCTCAGTCCTCTCAACACTACTGTGCTTCTAAACTCAGTCTCCAAGGACAGTTTCTCTAGGTGGTGCTGCAGGTAAGTTTTATTTAAATTTATTTTATTTCCACCCACCCCCAAGTTAGTTCCTTGCAAGAAAGTTTAAGTTATTCCTCCCAGGTGAAAGGGGCTATAGATGAACAGGGCAAAAGCAGGACCTGAAAGAGGGGAAAAGGACAGGCAGAGAAAAGGAAGTGGAGAAGAAGGCCGAGAGATGGGAAAGGTCAGATGCAATAGCAGTAGACCAACAAAGACACAATCACACGGGGTGAGCGGGTTGCTAAAAGGAGAGGGCATGCAGCTAAAGTGGAGGGAAGGACATCGGATGTGGGATCGTGGGAGCAGGCATCACACGAGAGGTGGAACATGACCTACTTCACGTGCCTTTCCATTTTGAACCAGTGGCTCTGCAACCTACTGCCCTAAAGGTGGCCGGTGAGCCGAGCAGAACTTCTCCTGGTGCTGTCACCAACAATTCTCCCCCCCCCCCCCGCCCCCCTCTCAAAACCCACCCTTGGCCCTCTGTCCTTGCAAACTACTGCCCCATCTTCAATCTCCCCTTCCTCTCCAATGTCCTTGTAAATGTTGTCACCTCCCAAATCCATGCCCATTTTCCCGCTACTCCATATCTGAATCTTTCAAAATTAGGATTCCTTCCCACCACAGCACTGAAACGGCCTTAATCAGTCATTAAGAACATAAGAAATAGGAGCAGGATTAGGCCATTTGGCCCTTTGAGCCTGCTCCACCATTGAATAAGATCATGGCTGATCTTCTACTTCAACTCCACCTTCCTGCACTATCCCCATATCCCTCAACTCCCTTATTTCCCAAAAATTTATCGACCTCTGTCTTGAATATACTTAACGACTGAGCATCCACAGCTCTCTGGAGTAGAGAATTCCAAATATTCACAACCCTTTGAGTGAAGAAATTTCTCCTCGTCTCAGTCCTAAATAGCCTACCCCTTATTCTATGACTGTGACCCCTGGTTCTAGATTCCCCAGACGGGGAAACATTTTCCCAGCATTAACCCGGTCAAGCCCCTTAAGAATTTTATGTTTCAATTAGATCACCTCTCATTCTTCTAAACTCTAGGGAATATAGGCCTAGTCTACTCAATCTCTCCTCATAGGGCAATCCCCTCATCCCAGGAAACAGTCTAGTGAACCTTCATTGCACTCCCTCTAAGGCAAGTATGTCTTTCCTTAGGTAAGGAGACCAGAACTGTACACAGTACTCCAGGTGTGGGCTCACCGATGCCCTGTATAATTGTAGTAAGACGTCTTTACTCTTATACTCTAATCCATCTGTAACAAAAGCTAACATACCATTTGCTTTCCTAATTGCTTGCTGTACCTGCGTGTTAAATTTCTGAGATTCATGTACAAGGACACCCAGGTCCCTCTGAATGCAAACATTTCCCAGTCTCTCACTATTCAAAAAATATTCTGCTTTTTTGTTATTCCTACCAAAGTGGATAACTTTACACTTTCCCACATTGTATTCCATTTGCCATGTTCTGGCCCACTCAGTCAACCTGTCTATATCTCTCTGCAGCCTTGTTGCGTCCTCCTCACAGCTTACTTTCCCACCTAACTTTGTATCATCAGCAAACTTGGATACGTTACACTCAGTCCCTTCATCTAAGCGATTAGTATAGATTATAAATAGCTGAGGCCCAAGCACTGATCCTTGCGGTACTCCACTAGTTACAACCTGCTAACCCGAAAAAGTCCTGTTTATTCCTACTCTCTGCTTTCTGTCCATTAACCAATCCTCAATCCATGCTAATATATTACTCTCAATCCCATGAGTCCTAATTTTGTGTAATAACCTCGTGTGGCACCTTATCAAATGCTTTTCGAAAATACAAATACACTACATCCACTGGTTCCCCCTTATCCATCCTACTAGTTACATCTTCAAAAAAACTAATAAATTTGTCAAACACTATTTCCCTTTCATAAAACCATGTTGACTCTGCCTAATCATATTACGATTTTCTAAGTGCCCTGTTACCACGTCCCTAATAATAGATTCTAGCATTTTGCCTACTACTGATGTCAGGCTAACTGGCCTATAATTCCCCATTTTTTCTCTTCCTCCTTTCTTAAATAGCAGGGTTATGTTTGCTACCTTCCAATCCTTGGGGACTGTTCTAGAATCTAGGGAATTCTGGAAGATTCATACCAATGCATCCGTTATCTCTGCAGCTACCTCTTAAAACCCTAGGATGCAGGTTGTCGGGTCCAGGGGATTTGTCACCACTTAGTCCCATTAATTTCTCCAGTACTATGTCTTTACTTTTACTGATTTCCTTAAGTTCCTCATTCTCTCTAGACCCTTGGTTCCCCATTATTTCCAGAATGTTTTTTGTGTCTTCTACCATGAACACAGATACAAAGTATTTTAGTGTTTCTGCCATTTCCTTATTGCCCATTATAATTTCTCCTGTCTCTGCCTCTAATGGGCCCACGTTTACTTTCACTAATCTCGTCCTATTTACATACCTATAGAAACATTTACAATGTGTTTTTGTGTCTCTTGCTAATTTACTCTCATTCTTTCTCTTTCCTGATCAATTTCTTGGTCCTCCTTTGCTGAATTCTAAAATCCTCAGGCTTACTACTCTTTTTGGCAACATTATAAGCCTCTTCCTTTGATCTAATACTATCTTTAACTTCTCTTGTTAGCCACGGTTGGACCACTTTTCCTGTGGGGTTTTTGTGCCTTTAAAGGAATGTAATTTGTTGTAAATTATGTATTAATTCTTTAAATGCTAGCCATTGATTGTCTACCGTCATATCTTTTAATGTAGTTTCCCAATCTACCTTAGCCAACTCGCCCCTCATTCCTATGTAGATGCTTTGTTTAGATTTACGACCCTAGTTTCGGACTTAACTAAATCACTTTCAAACTCAATATAAAATTCTATCATATTATGGTCACTCTTCCCTAAAGGCCCCTTTACTACAAAGTTATTAATTAACCCTTTCTCATTGCACAATACTAGATCTAAAATAGCCTGTTCCCTAGTTGGTTCCTCAACATACTGATCTAGAAAACTATCTTGCATACATTCCATGTACTCGTCCTCCACACTATTACTGCAAATTTGGTTTGCCCAGACTATATGTAGATTAAAGTCCATGATTACTGTATTACCCTTGTTACATGCACCTCTAATTTTCTGATTTATGTTCTGCCCTACATTACAACTATTGTTTGGGGGCCTATAAACAACTCCCACCAATGTTTTCTGCCCCTTGCTGTTTCTTAGCTGCAACCAAACTGATTCTACTTCTTGATTTTCCGAAAAAAGACCCTTTCTCTCTACTGTCTTTATCCCATCCTTTATTATCAGGGCTATCCCTCCTCCTTTTCCATTCTGCCCATCTCTTCTAAAAGAGAAGTATCCTGGAATATTTAGTTCCCAACCTTGGTCACTTTGCAACCACGTCTTCGTAATGGCTATTAGATCAAACCTATTAATTTGTATCTGCGCTATTAATTCATCTATTTTGTTGCAAATGCTTCGCACAGAGATAGAGTGCCTTTAGCTTTGACTTTTTTCTATTTCTCCCTGACGTCACCTTAGTCACCATTAATGACATCCGCTGTAACTGTGACCATTGTGCACTATTCCTCCCTGTCCTTCCTGACCTCTCTGCAGCATTTGACATGGTCGACCACACCATCCTCCTCCAACACCTCTCCTCCTTTGTCCAGCTGAGTGGGACTGCCCTCACTTGGCTCCACTCTTATCTTTCCATTCATAGCCAGAGCACCTCCAACAATGGCTTCTCTTTCACCCGCACACCATCACCTCTGGAGTCCCCTAACAAGCTAGACTTGGTCCCTTCCTCTTCCTCATCTACATGCTGCCCTTCAGCACCATCATCCCAATACATGGGAAGAAGGAGTCATCTGTACAAAATCCACATCATTGCCACCAATTCCATCCCCCTCTCCGGCCACTGTCTCAGGTTGAACTAGACTGTAGGCAATTATGGCAAGTAATTTTAAATCACAGATTTAAACCAATTTCCCTGCCTTTAGTTCAGCTCCCTTCATGTTGCCCTGCTCTTCCTGTGGCCCCATAGGCCTCCTCATCCGGTTTCATGCTCATTCTTCATTGGTTGAAAAGAAAAAAAGATTTGCATTTATATAGCACCTTTCACGACCACCGGACGTCCCAAAGCGCTTTACAGCCAATGAAGCACTTTCTGAAGTGTAGTCACTGTTGCAATGTAGGAAATGCGGCAGCCAATTTGTGCACAGCAAGCTCCCACAAACAGCAACGTGATAATGACCAGATAATCTGTTTTAGTGATGTTGATTGAGGGATTAATATTGGCCAGGACACTGGGGATAACTCCCCTGCTCTTCTTCGAAATAGAGCCATGGGATCTTTTCCACCTGAGACGGGGCCTCGGTTTAATGTCTCATCCAAAAGACGGCACCTCTCGACAGCGCAGCACTCTCTCAGCACTGCACTGGCGTGTCAGCCTAGAATTTTGTGCTCAAGTCTCTGGAGTGGGACTTGACCCCACAATCTTCTGACTCAGAGGCGAGGGTGCTACCAAGATGGCAGAATAATGCAGCATGGGCCTAGCTGTATTTGTGCTCTGCTGCTGTAAGAGTTTCTAATTAGCTAAAAACGCAAGTGGTAATCAGGCCCAGAAATTCAGTTGCCCCCATCTTTGGGCACATGGGGTGGGGGTCCAGGGTACATGCCCTGCACCTGAATGGTATGGCCGAGGCGCCGCCGATATTGGCCCTCATCACCATGGAGCCGGTGTGGCACGAGCAGCCAGCCAGCGAAGACTCAACCAGGATCGGCCTGCTGCCAGCGTTGCAGCAGCTCTCGGGTAAATGAAGCCGGGGATCAGAGGTCAGGAGGGAAGGATCATAGACCTGGGGGGAGGGGGCGGCGACAAGCTTTCTTTAAACGGGAGGTGGGAAGGAGCATACCTGCTCCTCCGGTCTCCACATTCAAGTAAGTAAATGTGAAAAGCAGGTGGCAGGCAGTCCCAAGGTCTGGTTTCATTGAGTGCAGCCTGAGGAGTGCAGTATCAGTCACTGCCTTTTTATTGAAATACTCCCAGTCTTCAAACATAATCAACTACGCCGCAAGCCTTTCATTTTATATAGTGAAGGAAGAAACTCACCAGCACCTGGAAGAAGTCCTCTGGTAACTTCAATAAGACCCATTTTGGCAGAAGATGCTAAAGTTAAGGAAACAAGTGGCAATAAGTAATTGCTCTGGATCACGTCAGCTAAATATTAAGAGACATAAGCTATTTAACATAACACAATATGCTAGTGGACAACAAGAACAGGTAACTTCATAACTACAACACTGGAGTATTGAATTCTGAACCAGAAAACTGCAGTGCTGTATATAACACATTTTATACAATAGCAGAGAAAGAGAGAAAAGAAAGAGGGGAAAGAGAAAAGAAAGAGGGAGAGAGGGAGCGCGCAAGGAGGGAGAAAGTGAAAATTAGAGCGCACGAGTGACGGCACAAACGAGAGCGAAATGAGAGAGCACGAGCAAGAGAGCAGGCACAGAAAACTGGTGGAAACAGAAATGTGCAAGATGCATAGAGAGAGAAAATGACAGAAACACAGAGAAAGAATAAGTGATTGGGAGACAAACAGAGTATTAATAGGAAACAAGAAACATTTTTTTGTCAGTGAGCAATCTCACAGTAACCAACTACAGGAAACTTTCGTTTATCCGGCACCCAAATATCCGGAATTCTCGCTTAACCGGCAAAAATCAGGTAAGTTTTATTATACAGACAAGACCCCGATTCTGACCTTTCGCCCCCACGAAAGGGGGGGTCAACGTTCTTCCGACTCGGACCTGTCGCCGCCACGGAGGAAAAAGCTGGAGTCTCGTTTACTTTCCCTCTCCGGGTCCCAATTGTTAAGCCTGTGGCCGTGTACGGGGCTCTCGTACCTTGGTAAGTATACCTCTCTGTAATCCGGCACTTTCGATCAACCGGCACCACGCCGGTCCCGTCGGTGCCGGATAAACGAAAGTTTCCTGTACTCTAGTAGTGTGCAATAATTATGCCCAATTTAGATTGCTGACCCTCATTAATGCACAGGTTTCTGTCCTGCAATGGGACCCATCCACTGAAACTTGCTATCTTGCTCATACCTGGAGGATTGAAAGAGTGAGGCAGTCCATTTGGCCCATCTTAGTTCATCCATCCAGAATGGCCCTAAAGTTCTCACACTGTAGTGTCCAATTGGTTAGTAAATAATTCCAGGGTTTTTTTTTCTCCACTACTCTATCCAGTAGTCCCTTCCATGTGTTGATCACACTATGAAAAATAATTCATAAGAAGCAGTCTTAGATTTGCCCTTTACTAGTTTGAGCCTATGGCCCCTTCTATTGAATTTGATTTAAAGTAATTTTCTGGATTTACATTTTCCATACCATTTAAAATCTTACATTCCTCTACAAGATCACCTCGGAGACCCCTTCCTTCAAGGCTGAAAAGCCCAAGTCTCTCCAGTCTATCCTCACAAAAATCAGCCTTGTGGCTCTTCTCTGCACTGCCTCCAGCACTGGAATGTCTCCCTTATTTCCTGGCAACCAGAACTCGCGGTGTGGTCGGAGCAGAGCACCGGACAGTTCGATAACAATTTCCTCGGATTTGTATTCTTCTGTTTTGGCTATAGAGTTCAACACGTTGTCAGCTTTGTTGATCGATGCTCTGCATTGGCTGGACATATTGAACATGAAGTCACTTAGCTCTCAATTTCATCCTTGGCTATTTCAGCACCATTAATGGAGTATGCATGGCCTATTTGTCTTTCCTATGTGCAACAGTTTTCATTTGTCTGTATTCAATTTCTTCTGCCATTGTTCTGCCCACTTAAATATTTTATCTGGCACATTCTGTAATTTCTAAACTGCCTTCTCCAATTCTACTGCCTCTCCACAAATTTGACTAATTGTAATTGGATTTCTGAGTCAAAGTCAGTCAATGATGTAAATTAGAATCAGCAGTAGTCCCAATACAAAGTCCTGAGGCACCCCACTGAATACTCCCCTACCCCCACCACCTGGACATAACTCCTACAACAAATACCCATTGTTTTCTACCTTTCAGCCAATTTCTTATCCTTATCTGCGATTTACCATGAATTCTCATGGCTGTGAGCTTTAACTAAGTCTTTTGTATGGAACATTGTCAAATGCCTTCTGGAAGTCTAGATACAACATGTCATAGGGTTTTAGAGTCCACTTGGGTTGTCACTTTCTCCAAGACGTTGTGGTCAGACAGATCTTCCAAATTCATGTTGGCTGCTGTTTACTAAGATATTATTGTACAAGTAATTTTCAAGTTTACAACTGCACATATTCAATTAGTTGTGCACATACCCAATTACTTGTTTCACATACCCTGTAATGTACCCGTTCTAAGATCATTATAGCTAATGAATGGAACACGGGGATCCATCCAGCTCAATTTTATCTCCATGTTCCCATATAAATTACAAGAAATCACGTAGACATAGGAACACAGTTAAAGATGACCATTTTCAGCCTTTGCCTCAATCTCAATTGATTGGGAGTGGGAAGCGGGGGACAAGAGGAATGGAGATACTCCTATGAAAGGTTTCTTTAAGAACTTACAAAACTCATAAGCCAGATAGGTTACAGTCCTGAGGTAATGGCTCAAACCTACCAGTCATCTCACCAAATCTTAATTTTTGTAGAGCAGCCTTGCAAGACGTTCTGAACCATATACTGAACTCTGCATTTCTACTTGCAAGATCAGTCTTGATAAGGTATTTAGATATGCAAATATGACACACAGTTTAACCCTACCTGCAACACGAAGATCACATGCCAATGCTAGCTCCAGACCACCACCAAGAGCATACCCATCTATTGCAGCAATGGTGGGCATAGGCAGGGATGCTTTAAAAAAAAACACACCAAAATTGAAGTGTACAATATCAAAACAATCTCAATAACCAAGTTATCAGAGATAGCCCTTCCAACTAGTTTCTAGCAAGCTCTGGCCAAGAATCACATGACCATCTATCAGGTCACTAATGTGGCTTAATGGCTACAGCTAATCACATGACCAATCTGATCATTCCATCTTTGATTGACAAGTCTCTGGACCAATGCTGATAAAGGCTGGCTCGGTGGGGGCAGGGATTCAGCAGCTCTGTTTAGCTAATAATGAGAAGTTGCACAACACCAGGTTATAGTCCAACAGTTTGATTTGAAATTACGAGCTTTCGGAGCTCTGCTCCTTCGTCAGGTACAGGTACAGGTACAGGTACAGGTACAGGTACCTGACGAAGGAGCAACAGCTCCGAAAGCTCGTAATTTCAAATAAAACTGTTGGACTATAACCTGGGTGTTGTGCGACTTCTCATTTTTGTCCACCCCAGTCCAACACTGGCATCTCCGCATCATAGCTAATAATGGTTCGTGAATCCCCAGAAACATGACTGTGTTTCTATGGGTTTTGGTCATGTTGGTTGTTTCTGTGGGAACAATGTAACTGAAAAATCTCAATGACATTGGTCTGTGTGTCTCTTTAAAGCAATCTCAAGTGATCAGATAGCCTTGCCACTGCCCCAATAACCATATGACATAAATGACAGTGACAATAGTTTCAAAAATATTGTTCCCTCAAAGAAAATCCTGTTCTAAAATGTGTTACCCAGGGTCATAAATAAAATATGAAGGGGATAGGTCAACAGTTTCTTTTCATTTATTACAGAAATGAATCATAGGGGCCACCTTTCCTGGCCCCCCTCCTCTGCCCTAGTGCTGGACAGGCAGTTTGCGGCCCAAGTATGCTGCGACTGTCCAAGCCGACCACTATTAACATGACCTGGTCACCCCCTGGCAAGACTTGGGCTGGGTATCAGAACCAGGAAGGAGGATTGGGCCTGCTTGTAAACCTTGGGGCCTTGCACTGAACTAGAAGGGAAATGCCTGGTCATTCAAAATAAAGGCCCACTCACTTTCGGGCCTGTCTTCAACTTTCTGCTGGACCCCACAGACTCTCCAATCTGAGGAGGGTCCGGGTACAGCCCGCCACCACCAAGGGGCCACACACACAAGAAATTGAGGCGGAAGAGCTGGTAATGCTTTCGCTCACCTGGTTTGTATGGGTATGCTGGGCCTGTGTTTATTACAGACACAGGTTCAGCTCCATCCCACAGGAGAAGCCCCACGAGTTCGGAGTTAGAATAAAGTGAGCGTAGACCTGAGAAAATGGGTCTCCACAGCCCTTTTCCTGACCATTGCACCCAGGAAATGGGCATAGCTTGAGGGCAGAAGTAGATGGAAAAAAAAAAAATCGGCCCCATGTAACACAGGCAAGCGAGCAGTGCAAGAGCAAAACAACCTTGAAAACAGAAAGCCAGTTATTGGGGATAATTTTCAGGTAGCGCTCGAAAGGGGCACGGAGTAGGTGAAGTGACTGCTCTGCCTGCCTGTTCATGCCAGCATGACGCCCGGGCCTCATTAGCATGCTACTGGCAAGCTGCAGGCCTCCTGCTGCAACTTGCTGGATCCGAGAGGACGGGAAATTGTCCGACTCACACGCTGAGCCCGCCAGCAGAGGAGGCCTTGCCCAGAGCCAGCAGTGGGCAGGAGTAATTTTAATCTAATCCGCCCAGGGGAAACTGAATGGATCAAACTGGCCACTCTTTTTATACCCAGTCGGATTTTACTTTCCATTGATTTCAATAGAAAGTAAAATTGGGCGGGGTTTAAAACAGGCAGCCGGTTCAATCCCATTGTGCCCCATCGCGCGGGTTACGTTAAAATTGTTCCCCATCGCGCGGGTTACGTTAAAATTGTTCCCCATAAGGCGGGTTACGCTAATATTGTTCCCCATCGGGCGGGTTACGTTAAAATTGTTCCCCATAAGGCGGGTTACGCTAAAATTGTTCCCCATCGGGCGGGTTACGTTAAAATTGTTCCCCATCGGGCGGGTTACATTAAAATTGTTCCCCACCGGGCGGGTTACGTTAAAATTACCTCCTTTGCCTGTCAGCTATGCTAAGGGAAATCAACTAGTAAGAGTTGATAAATGTTGATTGGAAACATAAAGTCACAGAATTATACCAAGGTACAAAATTCTGTGTAGGGTATACAACCTTAATCTTTAGAACAAAAACGCAAAGCTTGTAGCACAAGAAACTGAGTTTATATAGCACCTTTAACACAGCAAAACACCAAAAAGTACGTCAGAAAGGTAAAAATGGACACTGAGCGGTGGTAGAAGAGATACGGGAAGGTGACATCCACCAGTAGCCAGGCACGTTAGTGTCGTGGCTATGGTACTAGCTTAGCGACCTGTAAGTCATGAGTTCAAATCCCTCAAAATCAGGTAATTTGTGATTTATCACCAAAAATAATTAAAGATCATTAAAAATCCAATGGGTACACGGACATCCTTCAGTAGCTACTACTTGGTCTGGTGACTCTAATCCACACTAGGTGGTTCACACTGAACCTAGTGACTTTTAATCTATGATTTTGAAATAATACTGATGACTCTTAACAGAACAGCTCCAGATCCACAAGTTTTCAGGATTATGCAAAAATAATGCATGAAAAAAATCAAAGATTTTTCTGGTGATGATTTTCTTCACTTTGCAGTTTTTGTTCTCTATTTTTCTTGTCGTCATTATTATTTGGTCTATTTTGTTCAATGAGAGGTCATCAGGAGTACACGCTCAACAAATTACAACCATGGATCCTCCTGCTGAAATTGAGACTGATTTGAGCTACTTAGTAACAGTGCAGGACACAAAGTCGATATGGTGAAACCCGACACTGGCCTTCCTGCATTGAACATTACATTACACACAAAAATCTCTGGGCTTACTGACAGCAAGTACCGCTTTGTTTAAAAAAAAACCTTGCATGAAAATACCATTACAGAAATACAGATAGCTCAATTTCTTTGCACTTGCCTATATCGCTCATTAAACTTCGCAGCTTGTGAACAAAGTGGCTGGCCTCAGTATTGCTCATTTTAGCACGTTCCTTCAAGTCAGCACCTAGAAAATAAAAATCGGGGAAAGAGGAAGGGAAAAATCATTTGGAAAACCACTTCAGTAAGAATACAAAGATAACTTAGGTTGGCACTGGCTTAAAAGGAGCAATCAGAAGAATTAAACTTAGTAAGCAATAGTCTGCTGCAAATACACACTCCATGACTCTTCGGAGGTGCACACAATGCAATGATCAATATGGTCACTTCAAGTTAACACAGCTAGGATAAAAATCACCAGTAATGGATCCAATATTTAAAATTAGAACATTCAAATGTTTTAAAATTAAACACTTTTAAAAAAAAATTTTAAGCAGGTTTTCAATACTCTCTTGTTCTAACTGAATTACCAAGTCAAATCTCAGCCATATTCCTGGTATTATCTATTCATCTCACATCATCCAGTAGGACCAGTTATATAAAAAGGGGGGCACTGTAATTTTGCCAATGAATCATAGACATAGTGTAATAGTCCATTGGTGCTACTGGACTGCAACTGAAAGGGGCAGGAAGTGGCTTGGCACCCATGATCCCCCCACATGGGAGGATGGAATGGCACAGCCCACCGTGAATACAGGAATCCTATTGGGCAACTGTTACACCTCATTTATTGGATCAAGAATGGCAACAGTAGAGCCCTGGAAGAAGGACACCTCTTTCCCCTGCAAAATGGAATGGAATTAGGGAAAGCCAAAAGGCAGGAGGTGGTGGGGGAAATATAGATCAGAATATTCAGTTTGGACTCTTGGAATTTAATTAGGGAATTATTAATCTTTGTAAAAATACTTCTAGATTGGGATTTATTAAAACTATAATTTTATGATCTAAAGTAAAATATCACAGAATTAAGTAGTTTTAAAAATATATTAACTCAATACATTTAACATATAATAATTTCAATTTAATATTTGCAAGTTTTTCAGCCATGTTTCATTAATCATATCATCACCAACTTGATTCTAGGTAGGATAGCTCCTCAACAATCAATTACTGAAGTACACCTTCGCTATTAGGTACTGACTATAAAGTTTGGACAGCAGTCTGAAGTCCAAAAACAAAACAATATTCCAAATTACTGCAGGGCCTTGTACGGTTAGTAGAACCTTACATCACTACAACAGAAAAACGCTATCTTCAGACCAAGTGGACTCGAGTTACAAATTACTCAGATCATATCTCTCTTACCTGCACAGAAAACTCCTTTGATCTGACTTTTAAACAGTACCACACGCACACTTCTGTCTTGACGTAAATCTTCAACAGCTTCTTCAAGCTGAAAACAAAGTAGTTGTAGTTTGTCATTGATTTTCCTCACCCATGTCCATATTTACATCGACTACAAAGTCCTCATAATAGAACTGTAAACTCTCATGTCAAAGGGTGGGGCCAAAATTGATGTTATTGGTACAGGTATTGAAAAAGAGACAGAGGAGGGGAAAAAGTGTGAGAGCGAGCAAGCAAGAGAAAAGAAAGCATGCATCTGGCAACGATAAAAATTAAAGAGAGAGAGTAGGTCTTTGTTAAATGTATATTCAGTAATAGTGATTGAACATGTACCAGCATGCTTTGGTTAATTTTTCACACAGTGGCCCAGATTTTCCTGGGGACTTCTTTGGCGCATCTAGGTCATAGGGAGCTTCGAATGGCGCTAACGAAAGAGGAAATGATGTAGCAAATGATTTGCACCATTAATTATGCTGCTTTATATATTCCTGGGATTTTTGCTCTCACCCTGGCCAAAAATAGTGAGAAGTTAATTATCAGAGCTCCGTCCCTCATTAAAATCAACGCCAATCGCGATTTTGCTGGATATACGTCAGTTTTCACGCCGCTGCCATTTAGACTCAAAAATAATAGCACTGGTGGCCTGGCAACGGTGTAATTTATTGCTCTCAGATCGGTTCCTTTATTAATTTTCTGCGGGCATTGGAAATATGTTTAGTCAGCTTGAGAACAGCAGCTGGGCCACAAGCATTGCACCTGCGGCTACAAGGTAAGCGTTCAGCAAGAACAGCAGTGAGTAAAACAGGCACCGTTCTCCAATTTACGATCGCGCTAGTGTATGCGAGTTGCCTTGGTGCGGTGCCTGGAGCCCTCCTGCCCCGCTCTCTCCCGGTTCCAGTTTGCAGGGTGGATTGGAGTAGTGCAGAGTGCCGAGCCTGCCCCCACTGGGTAGCACTTTAAACAAAGCAGGCAAAGTTAAAATAAATGGATGGGGCTCCAGGGAGGAGCAGAGGCAGAAGTTAAAGCAAGTTCAGAGAAGGCAGAAGAGGATTCAGAACTCCCATAAGCAAATAAAGAATGGAATTTCAATAGGAATCATTATTTTTTTTTTTTAAACTTCCCAAGTGGCCTGTGAGCTAGTTTCAATCTCCCTGCTGATAATCGACTAGTTTTGGTCCTGGTCTCCTGTTGTGAAACCGGTTTCACAACAGAGGTCCACATCCCACTAAGTTCTACACATGCCTCAGTGTGCACAGAATCTACTTAGCACCGTTACATTGGTCATTGGCTGCATCGCTTCGGATTTGCCACTTTGCTCGCTGCAGCGGCTGTTAATTCAAAATGCAGGAAAAGAGAGAGTAAATCATCAACAGCACGATTGGCATGCTAAATGGCAAAATGTACGGTGCAAGTCACCAATCTCATCATTACAGGAAAATCTGGGCTTTGATTTGCTCAAGAAATGAAATACTGTACACTTAGCACTATAGCAATGAGCACTCAATGCAGCACAGGAGATGACTGACCGGATCAGGTTTTTAGGCAGAATTGTGGTAAGAGGCGATAGAACAGGATCGTTAGCATCTGTAAAGAGGAAAAAAGAGAGACTGGTAATGATATATCAGATCTGTACTCTTCATCTGAACTAATGAGAGATGCACACCCAAAACACCATAACCTTCACAGATACTGACTGACCTGCTGTGAATTTCCCCACATATTCCTTCTTTATTTCAGATTCCAGCATTTGCAGCTTCTCCTATTTACTTTACTAGTAGAACTGGATGTGTGTACGAGCAATGCTAGTGGCCAGTGAGTAATGGTGGTTCTATAATGGGAGGAAATAACTTGATGAAGGTCTAATGCACCATGCTGACTGAAGAGCATAACAGGCAAATTTACTGCTGCTCCAATGGCAGTGCATATTGGTGAAAAGCAAATACGCACCATGTGCACTCCTCGGCCATTCTACACTGAACTAGAAGAGAAATACATTTTTCTTCCATTTTGTGATCGTGATGTAGAACTGGAATCAGTTTGGGGAGCTAAGAAACAGCAAAGGGCGGAAAACATTGGTGGGAGTTGTGTATAGGCCACCAAACAGTAGTGGTAATGTAGGGCACAGTATCAATCAAGAGATTAGAAGTGCATGTAACAAGGGCAATACGGTAATCATAGGGGACTTTAATCTACATATTGACTGGGCAAATCAAATTACCACTAATGGTGTGGAGGACGAATTCTTGGAATGCATAAGATGGTTTCCTGGATCAGTATGTGGAGGAACCAACCAGGGAACAGGCTATTCTGGATCTGGTACTGTGTAATGAGAAAAGGCTAATCAATAATCTTGTGGTAAAGGGGCCTTTAGGGACAAGTGACCATAATATGATTGAATTTTATATTAAGTTTGAGAGTGATGTAGTCCAATCTGAAACTAAGGTCTTCAATCTAAACAGAGGAAACTACAAGGGTATGAGGGACAAGTTGGCCATGGTAGATTGGGAGACTACACTAAAAGGTATGAAGGTGGACATACAATGGCTAACATTCAAGGAAATAATGCATAATTTGCAACAAACATATATTCCTCTAGGGCATAAAAACCCAAAAGGAAAAAAGTGAGCCAACCACAGCTAACAAAAGAAATTAAAGCTAGTATTAAGTCAAAGGAGGAAGCTTATAAAGTTGCCCGAAAAAGCGGTCAGCCTGAGGATTGGGATCTTTTTAGAAATCAGCAAAGGGGGACCAAGAAATTGATAAAGAAAGGGAAAATGGAATATGAACACAAACTAGCGAAAAATATAAAAACGGATTGTAAAAGCTTCTATAGGTATGTGAAAAGGAAAAGACTGGCGAAGGTAAATGTAATTACAGTCAGAGACGGGAGAATTTATAAATGGGGGGGGGGGGGGATGAGGAAATGGCAGAGAAATTAAATAAATACTTTGTTTCTGTCTTCATGGAGGAAGACACAAAAAACCTCCCAGAAATACAAGAAAACCAAGGGTGTGACGAGAATGAGGAACTTAAAGAAATTATTATTAGTAAAAAAACAGTACTAGCAAAATTAATGGGATTAAAAGTCGCTAAATCCCAAGGACCGGATGACCTACATCCTACGGTTTTGAAAGAGGTGGCCATTGGGATAGTGGACGCATTGGTTGTCATCTTCCAAAATTCTATAGATTCTGGAACGGTTCCTGCAGATTGGAGGATAGCAAATGTAACCCCGCTATTTAAGAAAGGAGGGAGAGAGAAAACGGGGAACTACAGACCTGTTAGCCTCACATCAGTAGTTGGGAAAATGCTGGAATCTATTATAAAGGATGCAATAACTGGGCACTTAGAAACTAATAGTAAGATTGGGCAGAGTCAACATGGATTTATGAAAGGGAAATCCTGTTTGACAAACCTATTGGAGTTCTTTGAGGATGTAACTAGTGGAGTAGACAAAGGGGAACCGGTAGATGTGGTGTATCTGGATTTTCAGAAGGCCTTCGACAAGGTTCCACACAAGAGGTTGGTGAACAAAATTAGGGCACATGGAATTGGGGGTAACATACTAGCATGGATTGAGAATTGGTTAACAGACAGAAAACAAAGAGTGGGGATAAACGGGTCTTTTTCAGGATGGCAGGCTGTGACTAGTGGGGTACCGCAAGGATCGGTGCTTGGGCCCCAGCTATTCACAATCTATATCAATGATTTGGATGAGGGGACTAAATGTAACATTTCCAAATTTGCTGATGATACAAAGCTAGGTGGCAGTGGCAGTTGTGAAGAGGATGTGAAGAGGCTTCAAGGGGATCTCGACAGGCTCAGTGAGTGGGCGAGAACATGGCAGATGGAATATAATGTGGATAAATGTGAAGTTATCCACTTTGGTAGAAAAAACAAAGGCAAAGGCAGAGTATTTCCTAAATGGTGAAAGATTGGGGAATGCAGATACTCAAAAGGGACCTGGGTGTCCTTGTACATGAGTCACTGAAAGTGAATGTGCAGGTGCAGCAAGCCATTAGGAAGGCAAATGGTATGCTGGCCTTCATTACAGGAGGATTTGAGTACAGGAGTAAAGAAGTCTTACTCCAATTATATAGGGCCTTGGTGAGACCACACCTGGAGTACTGTGTACAATTTTGGTCTCCTTACCAAAGGAAGGATATACTTGCCATAGAGGGAGTGCAACAAAGGTTCACGAGATTGATTCCTGGGATGGCGGGACTGTCGTATAAGAGAAGAGATTGAGTAAACTAGGCCTGTATTCTCTTGAATTCAGAAGAATGAGAGGGGATCTCATTGAAGCATACAAAATTATTACAGGGCTTGATAGGATGGATGCTGGGAGAATGTTTCCCTTAGCTGGGGAGTCTAGAACCAGGGGCCACAGCCTCAAGATAAAGGGTAGGCCATTCAGGACTGAGATGAGAAGAAATTTCTTCACACAGAGGGTGGTGAATCTTTGGAATTCTCTACCCCAGAGGGCTGTGGAGGCTCAGTCATTGGGTATATTCAAAACAGAAGTCGATAGATTTCTGACTAGTAAGGGCATCAAGGGATATGGCGACAGGGCCAGTGAATGGAGTTGAGGCAGAAGATGAGCCATGATCTCATTGAATGGCCTACTCCTGCTCCTATTTCTTATGTTGATCACCCTTTGTAAACTGATCCCTGCCTACCCTCACTTAGTCAACACACAATGCAAACGCCCTTTGCTCATATTTTTAAATGACAAGCCTTTGGTTTATCAAGGAATATATGGAGTTCCCAGTTAGGAGTATTTAGGTTGTACAAATGCAGCACAGGTGCTCACATGAAATGATCAATATTCTCCTTCTAGCAGTCTACAGTGGAAGATCAGGTAGCTCAGTTGAACGAGGGTCGCCTGGAAGAAAGGTCTTGGATTTGAATCTTGGCCGAATTCACTCAGTCTATCATCCTTCTGGAGGTGGATAAAATGAATACCATATTTTAGGATGTGGGAGGAAGCAATGTCTGCAGGGGCTATGAGATATTTGCCACAGTGTTGCGGTATCTCCTGGTTGTGTGGCAATGGGGATCAACACCACACACAATAGACATTTCATGCCAAATGGAGACTGACCTCTTGTGGTAATCTCTCTCAGCTCTTCCACAGATGCATGTTCCTCAACTGGAAGGTCCCTTTTCCCACCCATCACCTGTAGTTGGACACCTTCCTTTCCAGAATTCCACAAAAGAAGCACAAATCTTTGAAGGTGTCAGGACAGGTTAACAAAGCAGTGAATAAAGCAGATGGGATCCTGGGCTTTATAAATAGAGGCATGGAGTACAAAAGCCAGGAGGTTGTGCTAAACCTATATAAAACACTAGTTCAGCCCCAGCTGGAGCATTGTGTCCAATTCTGGGCACCACACTTTAGGAAGGAGGTGAAAGCTTTGGAGAGGGTACAGAAGAGATTTACTAGAATAGTTCCAGGGATGAGGGATTACAGTTACGTGGATAGACTAGAAAAGTTGGGGTTGTTCTCCTTGGATGCACTAAGTATGATTTTTCAGAATTCATTAGACTCGGGAACAGTGCCCATGGATTGGAGGGTAGCTAACGTTACCCCACTATTCAAAAAGGGGGGTAGGGAAAAAGCAGGTAATTACAGACCTGTAAGCCTTACATCAGTTGTGGGCAAAATGCTGGAGTCCATCATTAAGGATGAAATAGCGGAGCACTTAGCAAATGGGGACAGGATAGGACAGAGTCAACATGGATTTACAAAGGGTAAATCGTGCTTGACTAATCTATTGGAATTTTTTGAGGGAGTAACTGGTAAAATAGATGGGGGAGAGCCAGTAGATGTGGTGTACCTGGACTTCCAAAAGGCCTTCGATAAGGTCCCACATAAAAGATTAGCAGGGAAAATTGAAGCTCATGGGATAAAGGGGAAAGTATTGACGTGGATAGAGAACTGGCTGTCAGATAGAAAACAGAGAGTTGGAATAAACGGCTCATTTTCTGAATGGCAGGCAGTAACAAGTGGGGTACCACAGGGATCTGTCCTGGGTCCCCAGCTGTTCACAATTTACATTAATGACCTGGATCAGGGAGTCGGATGCAGCATTTCCAAATTTGCAGACGACACTAAACTAGGAGGGGGGGTGGGCTCAGAGGAGGAGACCAGGAAGCTCCAGAGCGATTTGGACAGACTGGGTGATTGGGCGGATAAATGGCAGATGCACTATAATGTGGACAAGTGCGAAGTTATCCACCTTGGGTGCAGGAACGGGAGGGCAAATTATTATTTAAATGGCAATAAATTGGGAGAGGGGGAAGTACAGAGAGACCTGGGTGTTCTTGTACACCAGTCACTGAAGGCGAGCATGCAGGTGCAACAGGCGGTCAAGAAGGCAAACGGTATGCTGGCCTTCATAGCAAAAGGGTTGGAATACAGGAACAGGGATACCTTGCTGCAGCTGTACAGGGCACTGGTGAGACCACACCTCGAGTACTGTGTACAGTTTTGGTCGCCTCATCTGAGGAAAGATGTTCTTGCCATGGAGGGGGTGCAGCGGCGATTCACCAGGCTGATACCAGGAATGGCGGGATTGACCTATGAGGAGAGACTATGTAGTTTAGGGATGTACACACTGGAGTTTAGAAGATTGAGAGGGGACCTCATAGAAGTGTATAAAATTCTGACAGGTCTAGACAGACTAGATGCAGAAGGAATGTTTCCCTTGGCGGGTGAGAACAGAACTAGAGGACATAATTTAAGGATAAGGGCTAAACCATTTAGGACAGAAATGAGGGGGAATTTCTTCACTCAGAGGGTGGTGAACCTGTGGAACTCATTGCCACAGAGGGCAGTGTACGCCAGCTCATTAAATATATTTAAGAGGGAATTAGATGTATTTCTACAGGCAAAAGGGGTTAAGGGTTACGGAGAGAAGGCGGGGACGGGATACTGAATTGGAGGATCAGCCATGATCTCCTTAAATGGCGGAGCAGGCTCGAAGGGCCGGATGGCCTACTCCTGCTCCTATCTTCTATGTATCTATGTATCTATGTAGCAGAGAAGGCTAAGAGGAGATTTGATAGGTGTTTAAAATCATGAAGGGTTTAGATAGAGTAAATAAAGAGAAACTGTTTCCAATGACTGAAGGGTCGATGATGAGGGCACAGATTTAAGGTGATTGGCAAAAGAACCAGAGGCGACATGAGGAAAAACTTTTTTACGCAACGAGTGGTTAGGATTTGGAATGCATTGCCTGATAGGGTGGTTGATACAGATTCAATAGTAGCCTTCAAAAGGGAATTGGATAAATACTTGAAAGAGAGACAATTGCAGGGATATGGGGAAAGAGCGGGGGAGTGGGACTAACTGGACTGCTCTTCGAAAGAGCCGGCACAGACTCGATGGGCTGAATGGCCTCCTACTGTGCTGTACTATTCTATGACGTACGAACTATCAAAAAGAAAAATGCAGATGCATTTCTGCTAACTTGAATCCCCTTCCTACAGATGGTATCTTCTCCCTTCGAATTCCTAGAGGAAACTTGCAAGTTTTGACATGGATACTCCCTGGATATGAAGGACAGCATTACCATAGCATCATGTCTTTCCTGGAAATAATTACCCATCACTTACCTCAGTTTTTTTCTGAATAGTGCTCATTCTTTGTTTACATGTTACATAGGTATTATACACATATTATACAGCACTCCCTCCCCCTTCCGAAGTGTTTTGGTATATAAAACATACAAATACCTATTGGTGCTGTACACTTCTCAGACTGCAAAACTTTCTCTCCCTATACCTCATTTGCATTACATTAAAAATAATTTGGAGAAAAATTAAGCAGCCACGGTTTCATTGCAATCAAGTTTCAGACAGATCATTAGTGGTTAGTGAAGAACTTCGCCAATGGCGGGGAAAAAAATACTTCAGCAGGTAGTGATGAACATATTCTTGTAAATTCTTCTAGTAAAGAATGCTATTGGGAGAGGCCTCACTTTGCTTACCCACCCTCTTCACAAGGGAGGAAATGCTGCACGGAGTGGAGAAATAAATAAATAAATATACATACATATATACCCATGGAATTCCTCTATAGTTTAGGAGGTTAAGGTTATGTATTGATTTCAAAATAAAAAGCTCTAGTTTTTGCTTTCTCTCCACCCCTCCCCCCCCACCAGTTTATGTATATACTTCATATCCTCTTGAAAAGGAGCCACATTTTCCAATTCCATTTTATTTTATATGAACCAGGAGTGTCTGAGCTTTTGTCTTTGTGGGCCGTGTAACAAGGAGCCTCAGGAGAGAAAGTTTGAGTCCATGGTCCAATTAATTTACATATATAATCAGGTTGCTGATACTAACAGATCTTGTTCAGATTTTAGAGTTTATCCAGCAGCTCTAAAAAGAGCCCTTCCTAAATCTCGGCTCACAAAATTCAAACAGGTCAAAGAGGAAATAGGACTGAGTTACTTGTGCGCCAAGGACCAAATGCCAGGACTTTGGTCACAGGTGGTCCTAGGACCATAAGTTGGACACTCCTGATAGAAATAAAACTCACTTTTAAAGCAAGTGACAACACAGTGATAGATTGCACATACTAACCTGCTTAACAAACACATTTCCAAGGGAATTTTTTGCATGAGGTCTGCTCATTAAAACTGCTGCAATTCCTAAAAGGAAAATTAAAAAAATTAACTGACTTCATGATTGCAAGCATCAATTTTGCTGCTGAAAAAGGCTCATCTTGCCACCAGCACTGCTTAACTCAAGCGGAACTAAAGCAGTACAATACAGCACTCGGTGTGCTCAGATGCCCTTCACAAATCCAGATTTGTCCAGTTTACACTGGTTAAAGCATTCATGGTGGAGTAACTCACTTTAATCCTCTACGAGTGAGAGACGTGAGAAACATTTCACAAGACGATGGCTTGGCTGAGCTCTCTACACATTCTACTTCCAGAAAGAACATTTTCTAACTTTTTTTTCTTGAAATCTAGCACAGCATGTTTTAACATTTAAACTGCAGGGAATATTTTCCCTTCCGAGTGCCTGTCCAACACCAGCTACAGGGGAAAAAAGTCCATTTCAAGTGGTGCTATAGCAGCACAAACGTTTATGATGTGTTGTGAAATAAGGTTAGTCTTCAGGTTTACTTTTAGGGCAAAATTAACAAAATTTACCTCACAAGGCGATTTACTAGACAAGAATTTCCCTTTAGGCATCAGCTTTGGTTCAATGGTAGCACTCTTGCTTCAAGTCAGAAGGTTGTACATTCAAGGCCCACTACAGACTTGAGCACATTGGCCAGGATTTTGCGGGCAGCGAACGAACAGCGCTCGCCGTTCATTATGCTTACAGCTACCCACAACTTTTCGTGGGCTTTTGAGCAGCAACTTGCAGTGATTGGGCGTCTGAAACAGTGTGGCACCCTCTACAGGGAATCTGGGACCTGTGTGAACAGGGAAAGCAACAGTGTGTCTCTTCAACCAACCAATCAGATTGAAGAATCCACACTGAGTCTAAACCAGGAAATGGAAGTTAGAATATTTAATTCAATGTTAAATCATGTACAGAAAGCAAAATAAAGAAAGAGAGAGGGGAAGAAAGATGTGATTACAAGAGAGAGGAGAGAAAAAAAAGACAGGAGGAAAAAGTTTTTTAAAAATCTTTTAATTTTAAATTTAATTTTTAAAAATCTCCAACAATAATTAAAATCTGAAGGAATGAGACTCCACATTTGTAAGTGTTAACTTTCAGTGCCAGAGAGGTTGTTTGGCAGTAAATAAGACTTATCACATTATGTTAATAATTCACTTACAATTGAATGGACAAGCCAACCCCTAACTTTTTCTGGCGTGTTTAGTGGGTAGCTAGTGGCAAATTACCACAAAGTCATGCCTTTACAGGTATGTGAATGCCACGTGTCTCTCGACGAGATACCGGTGTAGTGAAGCTTGTGGAGGAGCAGGGCAACTCGGACTGCAACTTCCTGATTTCCGCGTTTTACTGCGCATGTGCAGACGCCGAAGTTGCTGTCCGATTTACTCCATAACGGTGAGGTTATTCTTAATGCAAAATCCAGGCCATAATCTAGGCTGACAGTTTAGTGCAGTACAGGAGTGCTACACTGTCAGAGGTGCTAGCTTACGTTTGAGATATTAAACCATGGTCTCAGAGGTGGGTGTAAAAGATCCCACAGCACTATTCGAGGAGGAACAGTAGCATTCTCCCAGTCTCCTGGGAAAGATTTAACTGTCAACCAGCATCATTAAAACAGATTAACTAGTCATTTGCCTTTTGCTGTTTGTGGGATCTTGCTGTGTGCAAATTGGCTGCTACATTACAACAGTGATTACGTTCAAAAGTACTTCATTGGCTATGAAGCGCTTTGGGAAGTCATGAAAGGCACCATATAAATGCAAGTTCTTTCTTAAACTGATTAGAATCAGTATTATGACTTTACAGAAGGGAAACATCACGGTTAGAGAGATTTAGGTGGAAACCCTACACAGGACATACCGTGCCCTGGAGGGCTGACAGCGCAACAACAGTTTAAAAGTCCTGCACAGTGAGAAAAACGGACAATAAAAATAGCAAACCACCACCCGCCAGTCCCTTACCCGAGTTGTCTCCTTGTAAATGCTGTACTTGGATTTCGGGGGAGCCACAGGTCTCCGAGTATCGCCTTCTGCTGACAGCCAGAGCCGCGCTGCCCGGCCTGGTTAAGCAGCCCACAGCAGCCCGTGCAATCATTCCTATACCGGGCTGGGCAGAACCGGCTCTGCCGCGTCCGGCCACAGACACCACTTGCCTCAGCAGCCCCATTTGTTGCAAGAACTACGGAAGTCAAATTCCCTAATTTCACTGCGAGGCTTGTTTAGAGAGGAAATCCCGCCTGTGCGCCGCCCCTATTGGATTGGCAATGACGGCAGCAGCAGCCTCCCACTGTCCACATTTGGTCTACGCCGTTTGCGATGGGGTGGCGCCGCATTAAAAATGAGCAAGACACAGATGGCCTAATTGGTAAACGTCTAAGGCTCAAAATGGAAGAATAGCCACTTGGGCCAGGGATCAGAGGGCTGCTAGTGCCCATAGAACTGTAGCCCAGCAAGAATTAGTCTCTTCAGAAGATTTTAAAATTTTCATCCTTGTTTTCAAATCCCTCCATGGCCTCACATCTCCCTATCTCTGTAATCTCCTTCAGCCCCACAACACCCCTGAGATATCTGCACTCCTCTAATTCTGGCCTTTTAGCATCCCTGATTATAATCACTCAACCATTGGTGGCCGTGCCTTCAGCTGCCGAGGCCCTAAGCTCTGGAATTCCCTGCCTAAACCTCTCCGCCTCTCGACCTCACTTTCCTCCTTTAGGACGCTCCTTAAAACCTACCTCTTTGACCAAGCTTTTGGTCATCTGCCCTAATTTCTCGTTTTGTGGCTCGGTGTCAAATTTTGTTTGATAACGCTCCTGTGAAGTACCTTGGGACGTTTTACTATGTTAAAGGCACGATATAAATACAAGTTGTTGTTGTTGGCACTCGGTGTACTAATGAAAACTGTAATCTAACTGTTTACACAAGTAAAGGCGTGGGGATGACGGGGAAAAACAGCCTCAATTTTCCAACCAGCAATGCTGATGGTTTGGCAGAGGACGATCTTGTTGAGATTTTCTGAAACTTCTTCTCCTAAAGGCATGGATTCCTTGCTGCAGCATGGTTCCACATTGTGCCTGGCACCCTATAATCATGCCAGTCTAGATAGCAAGCATTGGCAGACTATTTTCCATGGAGAGAAGCACAGCCAGCTAAGCCTGATCCTATCCACATATATGCACTTCCAGCATTTAGGAGCAGGACCCCTGACCAATTTTCCACTCGCTAACCCAAGGGCAGCAAGGCCAATTGTAGTACCCCCACAAAGGCCACAGCTGAGATAAGCCAATTCAGCGCTGACAAGGGATTACATAAGACTCAGATGCTTACTCACAGAGGGAGTTCTAAATTATTTTTAATGCTATATACACTGCATTTAAAAGGACGTAGAAACACTGGAAAAAGTGCAAAAAATATTTATAAGGATGGTACCAGAACTAAGAGATTACAATCATTGGGAAAGATTGAATAGGTTGGGGCTTTTTTCTTTAGAAAAGACTTAGAGGTGACCTGATAAAGGTCTTTAAAATTATGAATGGGTTGGACAGGGTAGATGTGGAGAGAATGGCTCAGAATTGCAGGGAACGCTAGCGTAGTGGTAATGTCACTGGGCTAGTAACCCAGAGGCCTGGACTAATGATCCAGAGACATGGATTGGAGAATTTGAATTCAGTTAATTAAATAAATCTGGAATAAAAAGCTAGTATCAGTAATGGTAACCATGAAACTATCGGATTGTTGTAAAAACCCATCTGGTTCACTAATATCTCTTTAGGGAAGGAAATCTGTTGTATTGTAGGAAACATGGCAGCCAATTTTCACACAGCAAGTTCCCACAAACAACAATGTGATAATGACCAGATAATCTGTTTTAGTGATGTTGATTGAGAGATAAATATTGGCCAGGACACCGGGGTTAACTCCCCTGATCTTCTTCGGAATTGTAAGGGGTTCGGGTGGCTCTGTGCTTAGCCTGGGTGCTAGTGCGGGGTTAGGCCTTGTTGCCTGTTCTGGTCTCCAGCCAGCCTGGTAGCACTAGACACCTGTGAGTGGTTCGACCCACTCGCCCTTACGGTTCTGACACTGGACTTAGGTGCGAGAGCAGTAATGCAGAGAAAACTCAAGTAGACCCGGTTGAATAGTACGAAATGGAAAATCTTTATTGCATATTGTTCAAGATTACGAAATACGTGTCATAAGCACAGATTAATGACAGTACAAGCTTACATACATTTATGCAACTAGGTTTAGGGAAACGAGGAGCGCACGACACATCGAAAAAGGGGACACACATTATAATTATCCTTAAAACAAAACCCTCCCCTATTAATACCTGTCCTAATCTAGATCTGTAGGATCGAGAACCATGCTCACCACTCGTGATAACTCGGAGAATTCTAAAACGATGCTCGGATGTTTTCGCCACAGCACCTGACTATTCACGTGTTGATCAGGGGTCTCTGTACCCCACTTGTTTACTCGCTCTGTTCCGGCTAGCAGGCTGGACCGTCTGCTGTCATGAAGAACTCGACAGTGCTCGGGCCCGGCTGTAGAACTCAAAGAAAAGTCTTTCTGGACCGACACCAGTTAGCCGGTAGAATTCAAAGAAGAGTCTTTGACCAGTTCATGCAGTAACCTGTAGAGTTCAAAAATGGTCTTTATATTTACGGGCGCGGTCGGGGTTTACTGACCGCGGCGGCACGTGGATTCTTCTTCTTCTCTTCTCATCTCATCTCATCTCCTCGGGCCTTCGGGTCCAGACACCGTTTACCGACCTTCGGGACGGTGCACCCAATTTCGCAGCGCGCCACGAGGTCGACCCCAAAAGGGATCAGCGGAACAAGAGAGAATAACGGTCGTCCGGGATAAGAGCCAAATGACGATTCCAAGCGAATGAAAAGGATAAGAGAGCGATGGACGTTTGGACACTACAGTTATAGTACTGTAATTCCTTATCTCCCGCCCAAACTTAATGTTCATCTTTTGTCATGTTTTGGCGCTCAAACTTCTTGTATGGGGTGGTTCTTGTCGTTAATGGGTTTCGGTGATACTTGTAACTGTCTAAGTACCCGTTAATATTTCTCCCATTGTGGAACCGGCTAGGAGTCTCCCTGGAGGGGTTTTTGGGGGCCTCCGAATTCTTGCTGTGAGTACCCGCGAACGGCTCGCTCATCGTAGAGCCGCGGGGAATTTGTGTATCAATGTCTTTGGATGGGCCCTTGATTGCTCAGTACAATAGCCCTCGTTTGTGTATGGAAAACCGATTCCAGCACTTATATTTCTTGCTTAGGTGTTAAAAATGCAAAACGATCGCGTCTTGTCTTATATCAATGTATGCTGAGCATTGTCCGATCTTGCTGAAATGTTTATTGGAACGCCATCTTGTCTGCCTACTGAAAGTCTAGAAACTTCTGCCACGAGGCGCGGCGGCCATTTTACAGGCTTCTTGTGTCCGTTTTTGAACCTGACAGCATTTTGCTGAAATAAAGCTGTTTTTACGAAACTGTATGTCTCTATCTCGTTATTTCGAAATCGCGATAATTTGCGAATTCTACAGAATAGTGCCATGGGATCTTTTACATCCACGTAAGAGAGCAGACAGGTTTAACGTCTCATCCAAAAGACGGCACCTCTGACAGTGCAGCACTCCCTCAGCACTGCACTGCAGTGTCAGCCTAGATTTTTGTGCTCAAGTCTCTGGAGTGGGACTTGAACCCACAACCTTCTGACTCAGAGGCAGGTTGCTACCAACTGAGCAACGGCTGGTACTACCAAGCTGAATGGCCCGCTTCTGTGCTGTATATTCTATGTAATTATGAACTTTCCATATTAGTCTTGAGCAGGGGTGGGCAAAATACGGCCCGCGAGCCATATACAGCCTGCCAGTTCATTCTATCTGGCCCGCTGGAGCTCGAGCTGCACTTTCGTCTGAGTCTTGCGAGGGAAGGTCCGAGGAGGGTTACTGCGGCCCGGGAGTAGGCTGCAACCCTGAACCAGGGCAATTAAAAAAGAGCTGCCGAGACTGCTGCTATATGTCTGATGCAAATCTGCTTCCCTCTTGTGGCTCGGAGGGTGGGGTGAGTTCAGGGCTGGGAGTGTGGGGTGAGTTCAGGGCTGGGAGTGTGGGGTGAGTTCAGGGCTGGGAGTGTGGGGTGAGTTCAGGGCCGGGAGTGTGGGGTGAGTTCAGGGAGAGGAGTGTGGGGTGAGTTCAGGGTTGGGAGTGTGGGGTGAGTTCAGGGAGAGGAGTGTGGGGTGAGTTCAGGGTTGGGAGTGTGGGGTGAGTTCAGGGAGAGGAGTGTGGGGTGAGTTCAGGGTTGGGAGTGTGGGGTGAGTTCAGGGCTCGGAGTGTGGGGTGAGTTCAGGGCTGGGAGTGTGGGGTGAGTTCAGGGCTCGGAGTGTGGGGTGAGTTCAGGGAGAGGAGTGTGGGGTGAGTTCAGGGTTGGGAGTGTGGGGTGAGTTCAGGGCTCGGAGTGTGGGGTGAGTTCAGGGAGAGGAGTGTGGGGTGAGTTCAGGGAGAGGAGTGTGGGGTGAGTTCAGGGAGAGGAGTGTGGGGTGAGTTCAGGGCTCGGAGTGTGGGGTGAGTTCAGGGCTCGGAGTGTGGGGTGAGTTCAGGGCTCGGAGTGTGGGGTGAGTTCAGGGAGAGGAGTGTGGGGTGAGTTCAGGGTTGGGAGTGTGGGGTGAGTTCAGGGAGAGGAGTGTGGGGTGAGTTCAGGGCTGGGAGTGTGGGGTGAGTTCAGGGCTCGGAGTGTGGGGTGAGTTCAGGGAGAGGAGTGTGGGGTGAGTTCAGGGCTGGGAGTGTGGGGTGAGTTCAGGGCTCGGAGTGTGGGGTGAGTTCAGGGCTCGGAGTGTGGGGTGAGTTCCGGGTTGGGAGTGTGGGGTGAGTTCAGGGCTCGGAGTGTGGGGTGAGTTCAGGGCTGGGAGTGTGGGGTGAGTTCAGGGCTGGGAGTGTGGGATGAGTTCAGGGAGAGGAGTGTGGGGTGAGTTCAGGGAGAGGAGTGTGGGGTGAGTTCAGGGCTGGGAGTGTGGGGTGAGTTCAGGGCTGGGAGTGTGGGATGAGTTCAGGGAGAGGAGTGTGGGGTGAGTTCAGGGAGAGGAGTGTGGGGTGAGTTCAGGGAGAGGAGTGTGGGGTGAGTTCAGGGCTGGGAGTGTGGGATGAGTTCAGGGAGAGGAGTGTGGGGTGAGTTCAGGGAGAGGAGTGTGGGGTGAGTTCAGGGTGGGGTTTGTTCAGGGCTCGGAGTGTGGGGAGAGTTCAGGGCTCGGAGTGTGGGGAGAGTTCAGGGAGAGGAGTGTGGGGAGAGTTCAGGGAGAGGAGTGTGGGGTGAGTTCAGGGAGAGGAGTGTGGGGAGAGTTCAGGGAGAGGAGTGTGGGGTGAGTTCAGGGAGAGGAGTGTGGGGTGAGTTCAGGGTGGGGTTTGTTCAGGGCTCGGAGTGTGGGGAGAGTTCAGGGCTCGGAGTGTGGGGAGAGTTCAGGGCTCGGAGTGTGGGGTGAGTTCAGGGAGAGGAGTGTGGGGTGAGTTCAGGGAGAGGAGTGTGGGGTGAGTTCAGGGAGAGGAGTGTGGGGTGAGTTCAGGGAGAGGAGTGTGGGGTGAGTTCAGGGAGAGGAGTGTGGGGTGAGTTCAGGGAGAGGAGTGTGGGGTGAGTTCAGGGAGAGGAGTGTGGGGTGAGTTCAGGGTGGGGTTTGTTCAGGGCTCGGAGTGTGGGGAGAGTTCAGGGCTCGGAGTGTGGGGTGAGTTCAGGGAGAGGAAAAAGAGTCGTTGAGATGAGCAGCCATGACTCATAGAATCATAAAAAGTTACAGCACGAAGGAGGCCATTTCGGCCCATTGTGTCCGCGCTGGCCAACAAAGAGCTATCCAGCCTAATCCCACTTCCCAGCTCTTGGTCCGAAGCCCTGCAGGTTACAGCATCCCAAGTGCACATCCAAGTACTTTTTAAATGTGGTTAGGGTTTCTGCCTCTACCACCCTTTGAGGCAGTGAGTTCCAGACCCCCACAACCCTCTGGGTGAAGAAATTTCCCCTCAAATCCCCTCTAAACCTTCCACCAATTACTTTAAATCTGTGCCCCCTGGTTTTTGACACCTCTGCTAAGGGAAATAGGTCCTTTCTGTCCACTTTATCTAGGCCCCTCATAATTTTATACACCTCAATAAGGTCTCCCCTCAGCCTCCTCTGTTCCAAGGAAAACAGACACAGCCTATCCAGTCTTTCCTCATAGCTAAGATTCTCTACTCTCGGCAACATCCTTGTAAATCTCCTCTGTACCCTCTCTAGTGCAATCACATCTTCCCTGTAATGTGGTGACCAGAACTGCACGCAGTACTCTAGCTGAGGGCTAACTAGAGTTTTATACAGTTGAAGCATAACCCCCCTGCTCTTGTATTCTATGCCACAGCTAATTAAGTCAAGTATTCCGTATGCCTTCTTAACCACCTTATCTACCTGGCCTGCTACCTTCAGGAATCTGTGGACATGCACTCCAAGGTCCCTTTGTTCCTCTACACTATTCAGTGTCCTACCATTTAATGTGTATTCCCTTTCATTGTTTGCCTCCCCAAATGCATTACCTCACACTTCTCCGGATTGAATTCCATTTGCCTCGACGGAGGAGGAGCGTCCAGTGCGCACGTGTAGCAGCGTCCCCACCAGTGAGCGATGAACGGCGGATTTTTGAAAAGTGGTTCAGAGCCAGAGTGGGAGAGAGCCACAGACAGACGTTAGGCTTATCTCAACGACTCTTTTTCCTCTCCCTGAACTCACCCCACACTCTGAGCCCCGAACTCACCCCACACTCCGAGCCCCGAACTCACCCCACACTGAGCCCTGAACTCACCTCACACTCCCAGCCCTGAACTCACCCCACACTCCGAGCCCCGAACTCACCCCACATAGAGCCCTGAACTCACCCCACACTCTGAGCCCCGAACTCACCCCACACTCCGAGCCCCGAACTCACCCCACATTCCAAGCCCTGAACTCACCCCACACTCCCAGCCCTGAACTCACCCCACACTCTGAGCCCCGAACTCACCCCACACTCCGAGCCCCGAACTCACCCCACATTCCAAGCCCCGAACTCACTCCACATAGAGCCCTGAACTCACCCCACACTCCCAGCCCTGAACTCACCCCACACTCTGAGCCCCGAACTCACCCCACACTCCCAGCCCCGAACTCACCCCACACTCTGAGCCCCGAACTCACCCCACACTGAGCCCTGAACTCACCTCACACTCCGAGCCCCGAACTCACCCCACACTCCGAGCCCCGAACTCACCCCACACTCCGAGCCCTGAACTCACCCCACACTCCGAGCCCCGAACTCACCCCACACTGAGCCCCGAACTCACCCCACACTCCGAGCCCCGAACTCACCCCACACTCCGAGCCCCGAACTCACCCCACACTGAGCCCTGAACTCACCTCACACTCCCAGCCCTGAACTCACCCCACACTCTGAGCCCCGAACTCACCCCACACTCCGAGCCCCGAACTCACCCCACACTCCAAGCCCCGAACTCACCCCACACTCCCAGCCCTGAACTCACCCCACACTCCGAGCCCTGAACTCACCCTACTCGGTGCCCCGAACTCACCCCACACTCCCAGCCCTGAACTCACCCCACACTGAGCCCTGAACTCACCCCACACTCCGAGCCCCGAACTCACCCCACACTCCCAGCCCCGAACTCACCCCACACTCCCAGCCACGAACTCACCCCACACTCCCAGCCCCGAACTCACCCCACACTCCCAGCCCTGAACTCACCCCACACTCCGAGCCATGAACTCACCCCACACTGAGCCCTGAACTCACCCCACACTCCCAGCCCTGAACTAACCCCACACTCCGAGCCCCGAACTCACCCCACACTCCGAGCCCCGAACTCACCCCACACTTTGAGCCCTGAACTCACCCCACACTCCGAGCCCCGAACTCACCCCACACTGAGCCCTGAACTCACCCCACACTCCGAGCCCTGAACTCACCCCACACTCCGAGCCCCGAACTCACCCCACACTGAGCCCTGAACTCACCCCACACTGAGCCCTGAACTCACCCCACATTCCGAGCCCTGAACTCACCCCACACTCCGAGCCCCGAACTCACCCCACACTGAGCCCTGAACTCACCCCACACTGAGCCCTGAACTCACCCCACACTGAGCCCTGAACTCACCCAACACTGAGCCCTGAACTCACCCCACATTCCGAGCCCTGAACTCACCCCACACTCCGAGCCCTGAATTCACCTCACACTCCGAGCCCTGAACTCACCCCACACTCCGAGCCCCGAACTCACCCCACATTCCGAGCCCTGAACTCACCCCACACTCCCAGCCCCGAACTAACCCCACACTGAGCCCCGAACTCACCCCACACTCCGAGCCCTGAACTCACCCCACCCTCCGAGCCCTGAATTCACCCCACACTCCCTGCCCTGAACACACCCCACGCCGAGCCCTGAACTCACCCCACACTCCAAGCCCTGAACTCACCCCACCCTCCGAGCCCTGAATTCACCCCACACTCCCTGCCCTGAACACACCCCACGCCGAGCCCTGAACTCACCCCACACTCCGAGCCTGAACAAACCCCACCCTGAACCTTGACGACTCTTAGTTTTACCAAAGAAAGAGACCGGCGCTGCGTTTTTCCTCTCCCCGTACCCAGAGTACAACGGCAGGGGAGTTCTCATCGCCCTCTTAGACACAGGAGTGAATCCCGGAGCACAAGGACTCCAGGTAATGGCACACGATTGTAGTTCAGGCCTTGCGAAGCCTCGGACTCCCGTACTCAGCACACTAAAAAGTGAACACCTCTCGCATCGGAGGCCTCGCAGACTCGAACCACATAGACTTTCATTAAAACGTAATTGATCGATAAATCATTTCATTCATTTAATAACGGTAGATTTTACACTACTTTTGTGTATTTAAGATAGTTTCTGACTACTATCTGAATTTATGTTTATGTTTATGCAATGTTCCCTCTAATTTATTTTCGTGCGTGGTCCCTTTAAATTTGCTGCACGGCTGGGCATGCGCCGTATCTCTTCCAGCGGCAGGAGATAGTGAGCGACCTGCGTGGGACCTCGCGATTGGTGCGCGACCTTAGGGGGAACTTTGGTGTGCGGCCCTCAACAGCGCACCAAAACTTGTTAAGTGGCCCTCCAGCCCAAATAATTGCTCACACTTTGTCTTAAGCTTACATTTTTGTATACAAGAAATTTACACACAAAATGCTAACCTTTAATGGAAAATTTTTGGAATTGATTTATATCAAGATCTTCTGGATTTTCAGAAGGCCTTCGATAAGGTCCCACACAAGAGGTTGGTGAACAAAATTAGGACACATGGAATTGGGGGTAATATACTAGCATGGATTGAGAATTGGTTAACAGACAGAAAACAAAGAGTAGGGATAAACGGGTCTTTTTCAGGATGGCAGGCTGTGACTAGTGGGGTACCGCAAGGATCAGTGCTGGGGCCCCAGCTATTCACAATCTATATCAATGATTTGGATGAGGGGGCTAAATGTAACATTTCCAAATTTGCTGATGATACAAAGCTAGGTGGCAGTGGCAGTTGCGAAGAGGATGTGAAGAGGCTTCAAGGGGATCTCGACAGGCTCAGTGAGTGGGTGAGAACATGGCAGATGGAATATAATGTGGATAAATGTGAAGTTATCCACTTTGGTAGAAAAAACAGAAAGGCAGAGTATTTCCTAAATGGTGAAAGATTGGGGAATGCAGATGCTTAAAGGGACCTGGGTGTCCTTGTACATGAGTCACTGAAAGTGAATGTGCAGGTGCAGCAAGCCATTAGGAAGGCAAATGGTATGCTGGCCTTCATTACAAGAGGATTTGAGTACAGAGTAAAGAAGTCTTACTCCAATTATATAGGGCCTTGGTGAGACCACACATGGAGTACTGTGTATAATTTTGGTCTCCTTACCTAAGGAAGGATATACTTGCCTTAGAGGGAGTGCAACAAAGATTCACGAGATTGATTCCTGGGATGGCAGGACTGTCGTATGAGAAGAGATTGAGTAAACTAGGCCTGTATTCTCTTGAATTCAGAAGAATGAGAGGGGATCTCATTGAAGCATACAAAATTATCACAGGGCTTGATAGGATGGATGCTGGGAGAATGTTTCCCTTGGCTGGGGAGTCTAGAACCAGGGGCCACAGCCTCAAGATAAAGGGTAGGCCATTCAGGACTGAGATGAGAAGAAATTTCTTCACACAGAGGGTGGTGAATCTTTGGAATTCTCTACCCCAGAGGGCTGTGGAGGCTCAGTCATTGGGTATATTCAAAACAGAAGTCGATAGATTTCTGACTAGTAAGGGCATCAAGGGATATGGCGATAGGGCCGGTGAATGGAGTTGAGGCGGAAGATCAGCCATGATCTCATTGAATGGCGGAGCAGGCTTGAAGGGCCGAATGGCCTACTCTTGCTCCTATTTCTTATGTTCTTATGTTATGTTCAAGAATTTCAAGATGTCCTTGTCGCTCACATAATCACCTACTCCACAGTTCTAACAGGAAAATGTTCGCTTGTGTTATAAATAATCCAGTGGACAAAGTTTAATATATCCAGAACGACAGATTCCAAGATGGAGTGACATGACTAGTAATCTAATGGAGGTGCTTTAAATGAGGTAAACTGTGAGAATAAAAATTGAACACTGAGAGTAGGTAACTGCCTGGAGCCCTTGGTCTCGATTTTGCCAGGCCCGAGGAGGCGGGTTTGGAGGCGTGTGAGGTGTTAAATTTGCAAAAAAATGGCGGGCGGCTCCGATCCTGCCTCCAGCCCGCCTCTGACCAATTTCCCCAAAAGCAGGCTTTCAGACCCCGTTTCGATCCTGCCTCCAAGAAGCGGGATAGGCCCTTAACAAGCACTTAATTGCCTTTATAATGCCATTTTGAGAGGCCTTTCTAACTTTAACACATTTCCCCCGTGCTGCACGTCTCCTCTGGAACATGCCAGTTAATCCTGGCGGCCTCACAAGTGGATGGCTTACTAACAGCTGCAGCACCACCATTAAAAAGGATTTTTCAACAATGATCATTTGTAGGTGGCAGAACTTTGTTTTCTCAGGTCTGCGAGAACTTTTAGCAGGCCTACTCATTGTGGAAGTTTTGAAGCTGAGATCCATCTCCAGTGGGACCTCCTGGCAATCCCCTCTCCCCACCTTGACTGAGCGCTTCCTCAACTGAGGTATATACCTGCAGCATGGGAACCATTTATTTCCTTTCCTCCTGGACTTCAGATCTGGACAAAGACCAGCCGCGGCAGCAGCAGAACCCGGAACAGCAGCAGCACCAACAGCAGGAGCAACAACAGGAGCGCCAAGCTGCTGCTCACCCACCTGAAGCTGCACAGGCCAGAAGGCGCCAGCGCATGGAAGCACGTTGCCGCAGGAGATACCCCCAAAACAGGGTTACAGACAGAGGATGAGCTACCTCAACATGACTGAGCAGCAGTGCCAAAGGAGGCTCAGACTTTCGCGAGAGGTACTGGGTGACATCTGCGCAATGCTACAGCAAGACCTGGAGCCCAGAGGAGTGGGTGGACACCCCTTACCAGTGGCCGTCAAAGTCACCACCACACTCAACTTTTTTGCTTCAGGCTCATTCCAGGGATCAACAGCAGACATCAGTGGTATCTCCCAGGCGGCCACACACACTTGCATCACGCAGGTAACCGATGCCCTCTTTGCCAACGCGCACAATTACATCAAATTCTCCAAGGATCAAGCAAGTTTAACGGCGCGTGCGGTTGGATTTGCTAATCTAGCAGGCTTTCCAAGGGTGCAGGGCGTCGTTGACTGCACACATGTGGCCCTTAAGGCACCCCATCACAATCCAGGTATTTTTGTCAACCGCAAGGGCTTCCACTCCCTCAACATGCAGTTGGTGTGTAACCACAATAAGGAAGTTTTGCATGTTTGCACCAAGTACCCTAGCAGTTGCCATGACTCCTTCATCCTGCGGCAGTCTAGTGTTCCTCCGCTCTTCAGTCCGCCGGACGAACTTTGTGGATGGCTACTTGGAGACAAGGGCTATCCCCTGAAGACGTGGCTAATGACGCCGTTGCGGAGGCCATCCAACGAAGCTGAGGAGCGCTACAACTCCAGCCACATTTCAACCAGATCCATCATCGAGCAAACCATCGGCTTGCTGAAGATGCGATTCAGATGCCTTGATAGATCAGGTGGAGCCCAGCAGTACTCAGCAGCCAGGGTCTCCAGAATCGTCGTGGTCTGCTGTGCACTTCACAACATGGCACAGCATCGTGGCTTGCAGCTGCCTGAGGTACAAGTGGCTCATCACATAGCCTCCTCAGATGAGGATGAGAATGAGGAGGAGGAGGAGGAGGAGAGCGACATTGAACAGCTTGCGGAGACGCATCAACCAGCGGCAGCAGGACGCGAGCACATTGCTGCCCAGGATGCAAGGGATGCACTCATCTTGGCCAGATTTGCTTAGCCTGCCCAATCAAACACATTTGCCTCGCACCATCTTACCACACCATCAACAATGGGCAATAACCTGCGGCTTCCTATCACTCTGACCACCATACTGACAATTCCAAGTCGCCCTAAGCCCTCAATGGGGAAGTCCCATTTGCGAAATGACACAGGCCACAACTTCAACAGTTTGCCATCAAGTTATTTTATCACATAAATGCACAGATGGCTTTTCAAAAATAAACACAATAGAACACCCAAGTGAGTACCCTTGTGACTACTTGTGCTTTATCTTCCTCTTACGCGTGCTCCTACGTGGTGCTTCCCCTGTGGCTTCAGCAGATGTGGAGGCCCCTTGCTCACTTTCTTGCTGCTCCTGCCTCGACACATTTGGCAGGCGTCCTCTGGGGTTGTGAGCCTGCGAGGGCTCGCCAACAGTCTGCTGCTCCTGCAGCTGTGCAGGGGATGAGACGCCGATTTCAGTTGGGTGAGGACTCTGGTGGTGCTCTGACCGAGGGCTCTGCAGTGGCATGGTCGTGTGAGCGCTTGGAGAGGAGCCCTCACTTCCTTGTTGTCTGCCACCAACATCCCTCTCATGGGTCAGCCCCACTTCAGAGCAAGCAAGTGGCTTGACAGCACCTTGCTGCACTTCAGGGGGGCCATGAGGACCCGTTTCTGCACTGGAAGTCCTACTCCAGAGGACTTCCATGAAGGTCTGGTTTCTCTGCTCAATAGCTGACCATCGCTCCTCAAGAGATGTCAGTCTATTCTGAACAATGACCATGTTTCCAAGACCCTGACGACTTAGCTCCTCCATGGCCGTAGCCATCCTCTTCTCTACCGTAGCCATCCTCTCCTCTACGATAGCCAGCCTTACCACGGAGGTAGCCATCCTTTCCACGGAGGTTGCCATCCTTTCCATGGTGATACGTTCATGCGCCAATGCCTCCACAAAGGCTCTGCTCATGTTAGCGATGGACTCCTCCATTCGCTCCACACTCGCAGCGACCCTGGAGACAAAACCTGCCAGAGACTCCTGCACCTGTTCCTGGAGTTCCAGCACTGCTCTCCTTCTGGATGGACCCGGAGGCAGAGGGTCGACATGCAGCTGAGCCGAGCTGGGAGAGTCCTGCATCCTCCGACGAGGACTCGTCACTGCTGTCCCTGTCTCCACCATCTGCTGATGCTCACTTGTGATACACCAGGTGACAACACTACTCTATGTCCCGAAGGTCCCACCGAGGTGTGAGTTTCTGCGCTGGTGCTGGGTGCGCTTAATTCTGCTGACGCTGCGCCCTCAGAGGTTGCAGCTTCCTCTGAGGAGTCTGGTGGTTCAGGCTGTTCCTCCTGGACAGTGGGGAGGGGGGCTTTCGATGGTCCTGTGGGGGAGTAAAGGAAAGAGTTAGGCATGTGAGATAAACGTTGCATGCACATTGAAGTGTGCAGATTATCAAAAGTCTATCTGTTACAGCATTAGAATGAAAATCAGTGACTCATGCAATGTCAATGAGAGAGATGAAAAACTATTCTGTCACCAGCTTGCTCTGATGCGCCCGACTGTCCGTCCCCCACTTGCGCATCCTCCTCGACCCCCACGATCTCCAGAGCCACCTCCTCTGCAGTGGTGAGCTGGGCTATTGAGGGTGGCCCTCCGCCTGTCCTCGCCCTCTCCCTCTTATTGTGGGCTCTCTTTTCCTGCAATGAGGGACACAAGTGGAGTTTGAGTGAGAATGAAGGAGTGAGTGTAGAGAATCCATAGCATAGATGCTTAGAAGGACACAAAGATGCAGTGAGGTCCCAAGACCAAGGGCCCTCCCTGTGTGTTGTAAGTTGTTGTCATAGCATCACAGTGATAGGGAGTGTGAGGGCTCCATAGTCGAATAGTTAAGTGAATGTGAACATACAGAGAGAGGGAATGGTTAAGGGTGCAGGGATGTAAGGGTCAAGTGGGATGTGGAGGAGGAGGTTGACAAAGCAGAGTGCTGGTGATGAGAGGCGATGGGGATCAGATTGAGGGTGATGGTGATGGAATACTCATTTTTCCTGTGCGGAGAAGGTCATGAAACTTCTTTCTGCACTGCAGCCAGGTTCTGCTGCACATAGAGATGGCACTGACCTCCTGTGCCACTTGCAGCCACACAGCTTTGGTCTGTTGGGGAGGTTTTTTCCTCCCTGAAGAAGGAAACAGCACTTCCTTATTAGCTCTTGCTCCCTCCAGCGGAGCTTGGAGGGAGTCCTCATCAAAACGGGGAGCACACTTTGGTCTGGAGCTTGCCATGGTTGAGCCCTAATCCCTCAGAAGTGTAATCCAGAAGTTGTAAGGCAGAAAATGAACCAAGGCTGCTTGCAGGCCTTAAATGCAGCTGCATAGATGACGGCATCAGAGGCGAGTTTCAGGACCAAAAGACTCATTGGGCCAGGGGTTCCCACACGCTGGAAATCAAGTGCCCAATTCGGGCAAAATCCCTCAATTGTCCCGCCTGACATCGGAGGCGGGGGCAGGACCCGCCAACCACTTGACCCGACCCCAGCCCGCCCCCAATGACAAAATCCAGCCCCTTATGTCAGATTTGTTGTTTTATATATTAAATCCTGCACTATTTCTCTTTTCAAAACGATTGGGAATTTCAGTGCCTTAATGCTATGACAGTCACAAGAAGACATTCATTGTTACAGTATTAACCAAAAAAAATGAGAAAATTACAGAGAATGCAGTATAATAAAATCAAAAACTTCTTCAGATTATTCTGAGTTTAGAGGGGATGGGAGCAATTACATTTCTCCCCCTCCAATAACTGGAAACAATTCAAGCAATTATTTACTTGGATTCACCACCATTAAACATCAGTGCAAGCTTTAATTTGTGTTATATGGTCTAAATAAGAGTGTACAAGAAAATCCCCAATCTATACAATCCATACTGGTTAAATGTACAGTATAATGGGTCACTGGCAGATAGCAGTTAACATGAAGACGTCCAGCATGTTTAACAGTATGCCTGGACAGTTTCACATAATTCTGGTAAAACTATTCTGCCTTGAATTCTACTTAACAAAGTGTCATAAGAAATTTGGCAAAACACCAAATGTTCCTAATATGAAAATGCATCTCCATTCATGCTATTGCTATAAAGCTGCTCTCAAATAGCAACTGATAATATGCTAATAGTATTTGCCAGCCATAATTTCTTGTTTGCAATAAATAAGGTCAGAAGTGGGGATGTTCATTGATGATTACAGTGTTCAGTTCCATTTGCAACTCCTCAGATAATGAAGCAGTCGGTGCCCGCATGCAGCAAGACCTGGACAACATTCAGGCTTGGGCTGGTAAGTAGCAAGTAACATTCGCGCCACACAAGTGCCAGGCACTGACCATCTCCAACAAGAGAAAGTCTAACCACCTCCCCTTGACATTCAATGGCATTACCATCGCCAAATCCCCCACTATCAACATCCTGGGGGGTCACCATTGACCAGAAACTTAACTGGACCAGCCACATAAATACTGTGGCTACAAGAGCAGGTCAGAGGCTGGGTATTCTGTGGCGAGTGACTCACCTTCTAACTCCCCAAAGCCTTTCCACCATCTACAGGGCACAAGTCACGAGAATGATGGAGTACTCTCCACTTGCCTGGATGAGTGCAGCTCCAACAACACTCAAGAAACCTGACACCATCCAGGACAAAGCAGCCTGCTTGATTGGCACCCCATCCACCACCTTAAACATTCACTCCCTCCACCACCGGCGCAGTGTGTACCATCTACAAGATGCACCGCAGCAACTCGCCAAGACTTCTTCTACAGCACCTCCCAAACCCGCAACCTCCATCAGGACAAGGGCAGCAGGTGCACGGGAGCACCATCATCTCCAAGTTCCCCTCCAAGTCACACCCTTCCTGCCTTGGACATATAGCGCCATTCCTTCATCATTGTTGGGTCAAAATCCTGGAATTCCCTACCTAACAGCATTGTGGGAACACCTACACCACACGGACTGCAGCAGTTCAAGGAAAACGGCCCACCAACATCTTCCCAGGTCAACTAGGGATGGGCAGCAAATGCTGGCCTTGCCAGCTACGTTCATGTCCTGAGAATTGATAAACAATTCTCCTAATTCTATAAATGATTCAGAACAATATTGCACTTCTAATATTTTTAGACAAAGTATTAGATACTATATGCAAGTTGCTTCATATCGTACAAACAAAAATAAGCTAATGATTGGTTGATCTTGCATTATCAGAACATAAACTACATCAAACTCATAACATGGCCATTTGATCTGACATTTTACAACTAGTGCTATTTTTCCAAAATGTTTGTGCAAAATCTCTGAGAATAAGTGCAGAAATTCTTTGCATTACGAGTATGGACATACCCAGTCTGAGAGACTTTGAATTTTTAAGAACTTCATGCTCTCCTCCTAATTCTGCTGCCCCATTCTGAAGATGCTGATGGGTGATAGTAGCCCTCTGAGAGCTCACCTAAGTGGCCATTTTCCGCACGAGCCTAGACATAAGTGTCAGCAGGTTATTCAACCATGAAGGGTACCATAACTGAGTTTAATGCTATTCTCACCCAAAATTCATATGTGCATTTTCCAGCAGGAGTCATTAAATAACAATCAGAAGTGGGAACACTGGCTGATTTCCCCGCAAACCCCCACCCCCCCCACCCCCCCACCCCCCAAAATAGCCAAGGAGCACTGAGGGCAATTGTAGTGCCTTGACTGCTACCTTGGACTTTGAATTATTCATTGCATTAAGTGTTTTTTTTGTTGAAGAATCTAGTCAAAGGTGTCTGCCAAATGCATTCCTTAAGGAAACTGATGCACCTGGTGGAATACTTATCAGGGAATACTCTAAAATGGTTTACATGCTGTGATGTGTTAAAATCCACAGATTGCACCTGAATATCTAATCGTTTTCTAACTTTGATCATTGCCTCTATATTCTTGTAAGAAATTACTTTATCTGCTTTCGAATACAAGAAAAGTTGAGGCCACCTCGATGGGTCCACCTTCAAAGCATCATAGAACGATAGGGAGACAAATTGTGTAACTGGATAAAGCAGAACCTTAAGGAACACAATCACGACAAAAGTGGGAATAGCAATGCACTTCACAAAAACGTTGGTTGAAGAATCCAAGACAGCATACAGTGCACGGATACCACCCTGCAGATTCCTGTTTCCAGGTGCACTATCAAAAATGGTTCCTACTACATTTAACTTGGTGAAGTAAGTTTCAGTTTTGTTATATTGGAGCTCAACAATGTGGCGGTACAACATGCATCCACCATTACTGAAAACATGGAACAAGATTGGATGATCTTCTATGCCAATGTCAAACAGAAGATCTAAGAGTTTTCTTGCAGTGCAATGGAGATTTTTGCTGAAGGTTCCAGGGAAAAATATCTGGCGCCACGGAGCGGTATATCTGAGAACTATACAACCCTGAAACAAGAAAAGTAAATACGTTTTAATACAATATATAAAGACATTTATCACTATCTCAAGGTGAACATGTTCTTTAAGCAAGGAAGAGAGACAATGGTGAATTCTGTGATAACTGTGGAGGATTCTCAATATCCCAGAGACAGAGCGGAATTTGAATTTGCGCAGGTTTAAAAATCCACAGGCTGCAGCCACTGCGACACGGGCGGGCGGGGGTGAGGTTTAATGTGGTAAACAGCCAACTTTCCTTATTGTGGTCCACCATGATGTTGCAATTCGTTATCTCATAACAAAATGACCATACCTATTATCGTGGGGATAATTCTATTCATGTGAGCTGAGGATGAAATATCTTCTGAGAATATATTCACGGAAGAAGAGGCTTGGCTAACAGGCTTACTGGTAAATTCCTGGGAAAAAGTAGCAGTTGAAGGCACAGCCCTCCAACTTGCTGGGGAAACAGGCAAATGAGACACTCTTTAAACAGAAGACTGCAATGTGCAGGCCTGGAGCTGGAAGGCAAAATGCAGAAGGTCAGTTCTTGCAGTGAGAATTTGTCTCGAAAGAAAGGTAACACTTAAAAAAAAAGCAAGTCAGCCCATGAAAGGGATAGGACGTGTGGTTTACTATTTTTTCAAGGAAAGAGCTGTGTGGAAGAAATAGGATTTGCTTTAATTGATACTCTGTAAATTCACTTGCTGCCTGCAAAATAAAGCAGCTTAATTAAACAGCAACAGGCTGTGCCTCACTAAAATGTTTCTCTGTCTGCCTACTGAAAGATTGGAGAAGTGCTAGTGACGGCACGTGTGAAAGACATGTACCAGGAATTTCCTCAGGGGCTCTCCACTGCCGTAACTTCGGAATTGCTGCCCATTTTCCGCTGAAGGTACTACGGCCAATCGAGAGAACCCCAAGGAAATTCATGTAAATTAGATGCAGTTTGGATTACAAAGGTGTCCCAATTGTTATACCCTTTTATTACGCTATTGTATAATTAGATATTGGGCAGAACAGTCAGAATCCACAATGCAAGATGCTTGAATCACTTACAGAAGTGACCAACACCGCTGTACCTGAAAGAATATCTAAGGCAGGCCCAAATTTGATAACAGAAGTGCATTCATAAAAATTACATGCGTGTACGCATTTCCTATCTGTCATGTCACACTTCTCAGCCACATTTTATAAGCAAATTTCTCACAACAATTTCAAAAAAAAAGCTAATCATTTGGAATGTGCAGAGAAACTCTCCCGCCAACAGGAAATACCTCAACACAGGAATCAAAATGTCTGTAGCCCATAATATAAAATAACCGTAATAATCACACTTAAAAAAAGATATTTCATTCTGCATAATTCTCTCACCAAACAATTTAATTCTCATTGAACTGAGGCTCTGTCTACTTAACAATTAGACATTGTGCATTGCATGTGCATTCCTGTCCTTATTATATAGCATATCACCCGAATTATGGGCAACACCATAGGAGATGTACTAATATTCAGAAAAAAAAGACATGAATCAGGATAATACAATGATGTGGAGATGCCGAGTTGGACTGGGGTGGACAAATGTGAGAAGTCGCACAACACCAGGTTATAGTCCAACAGCTTTATTTGAAATCACAAGCTTTTGGAGCGCTGCTCCTTCGTCAGGTGAAGTGAAGAGATGCATATAGGCACAGCATATATAGTCAGAGAACACTGCCAGATGATTACAGTTAATCTTTCTAACTGCCCTTTATCACACCTCGGCAGAGAGATAATCACGGCAATCAAAGGTGTGGATGGTGTCCAAACAGGTCAGTCAGGAAAACATTACATCAAAGACAATGTGGCAGATGCTGGGGTCTGTATGGAAAACAAAAAACTTTTTTTGCTGGAAATTACAGCAGGTCCGGCCGCATCTGTGTAGAGAGAACAAGCCAATGACGACTCGAGTCTGGATGACTCTACGTCAGGTGGGGTTACATGTAGCGTGACATGAACCCAAGATCCCGGTTGAGGCCGTCCTCATGGGTGCGGAACTAGGCTATCAGTTTCTGCTCGACAATTTTGCGTTGTCGTGTGTCTCGAAGGCCGCCTTGGAGAATGCTTACCCGAAGATCGGAGGTTGAATGTCCTTGACTGCTGAAGTGTTCCCCGACTGGGAGGGAACACTCCTGCCTGGCGACTGTTGTGCGGTGTGTCGTAAGAATGAGCCTTACGCGTGGTGAACTTAAAGTAAGCTTTAATCAACTAAAAAGGTGCTACATACAAAAGAGGTCTTACTCTATGCCTCTCCAGGATCCAACTGCTCAGTCCAGTATTTATCCTGGACTAATCACAGGAAGTGATGCAATAAAGTTCGAGTCACAGGAAGCTGTATTGTGTTACCACATTCTCCCCCCCCAAAAGATTAGGAGGCCGGGATGCTCCCTCCATTTCGTAGCCGCCGGACGAGGGAGAGCCGCACCCGTTTGGGTTCTCGTAGCGGTAGAGGGCCCCTAGCCCGTTTACCCCGCCGCGGGCCGTGGACCAGAGTCCGAGTGATCCAGCCCGCTCTGTGAGGGGTCAGGACGATCCTGACTGTGTACTGGTGCCCGAACGGGTGTCGGGCAGGGCTGTGGCAGATCCGTTTCCGAGCGTACGGTACAGGGTGGATCGTGGCTGCGCGTGCGAGCCCCGACGGGCTCATAGTCAGTCTGCCCCAGGTCGGCACGCTGGAGTGAGGTACCAGCCGGCGTCAGATCCAGATCGTGATGAGAGGCACCTGGCGAGCCCAGAGATGTGCCTGGTACAATATCATCCCCTGGTGTCCCTCTATGTTTCGGCGGGCAGGGAGCCAGATCCCGTAATGACACGGTAGATTCCCGACCGTCAGGATACCGAATATAGGCGTAGGTAGGGTTGACGTCAGTGAGCTCAACCTCATCTACCAGGGGGTCATTCTTAGACGCCCGAACATATCTTCGGAGTAGCACTGGTCCCGGTGCAGTCAGCCACGACGGGAGAGATATCCCATAGGATGAGCAACGCTGAAATCGGAAGAACCGTTCATGAGGCGTCGTATTTGTGGCGGTCGAAAGGAGGGACCGTGTGGAGTGTAATGCGTCTGGAAGTACTGCTTCCCATTGCTGGTTGGGTAGGCCCCGAGATCTCAAAGCCAGACGTACCGCATTCCAGATGATAGCGTTAAAACGCTCGACTTGCCCATTCCCGACCGGATGATAAGGCGTCGTTCTGCTGGCAGCAATACCCCGTTCCGAGAGATAGGCCTTGAGTTCTCCTGACATAAAAGAAGGGCCCCGATCCGAATGAACATAGGACGCCATGCCACAGAAAGCAAATACCTGCTCAAGGCAGCTGATAACCGTGGTCGTCAGCATATTGGGGCAGGGAAAGGCAAACGGAAAACGGGAATACTCATCGACCATGGTCAATAGATAAGTGTTGCGAGTTGAAGAGGGCAACGGCCCCTTAAAATCGATGCTAAGCCGTTGCATTGGCTGGGTCGCATGTATGAGTATACCACCCGAGGGGCGGAAAAACTGAGGTTTCAATTCCGCACAGACTCTGCAGTCCGAGCACATCTTCTTTACATCCCCGGTAGAGAATGGGAGATTTCGGGACCGCACGAAGTGTAGCATGCGAGTAACGCCCGGATGACACAACCCATCATGGATGTCTACGAGCGTAGAGGGTGCCATGGCGGAGCAGAATGCTCGTGTGAGGGTATCCGGAGCCACATTCTCCTTGCCAGGTCGATAGTGGATGGTGTAACCAAAAGAGGCCAATTCCAGCCGCCAAAGCTGGATTTTATTATTTTTAATTTTGGTCCGTTTTCGATTATCGAGCATGAAGGCGACCGATCGCTGGTCCGTGATTAAGGTAAAGTGCTGGCGAGCTAGGAGATGAGTCCACTTCCGTACTGCCTCTATGATGGCTGTAGCTTCTTTCTCGACTGGAGGATAATGTAGCTCAGCCCCTTGAAAAGTCCTGGACAAAAATGCCACCGGACGACCTTCCTGATTCAGAGTGGCCGAGATCGCCACCTCCGAGGCATCACACTCAACAACAAAAGGAAGACTCTCATCGATGGAGTGAAGAGCCGCTTTCTCCAACTGTTTTTTCAGGAGGTTAAAGGCTGCAACAGCCGCTGTGTCTAGTGGGAATGTGCTGGCCTTCAGTAGAGGTTGGATTCGGTCCGAGAAGTTAGGAATCCATTTAGCATAGTATGCAAACAGGCCGAGGGCCCGGCGCAAGGAGGCCGGATTCTTAGGTGGCGGGAGCTCTTGGAGTGGGCGAAGCCTTTCAGGGTCAGGTTTAATGATGCCATTGCCCACACAATAGCCAAGGATGTTGATGGTTGGTTGTGACTCAATGGATTTAGCCGCATTTAATGTCAAATTACGGTGCTGGAGTGCATCCCAAAATCGTTGGAGATTGGCGTCATGTTCCCGCTGATTGCGACCTGCGACAGTAATATTGTCCAGATAAGGAAACGTATCCTTCAAGTCTTCCTGTTTGACCAGGTCATCCATTGCTCGCTGGAAGACAGCCACTCCATTAGTGACCCCAAAGGGGAGGCGACGAAATTGATACAGCCGTCCATTGGCTTCAAAGGCCGTATACTGCTTGTCTGAGACCTTCAAGGGTACCTGATGATAGGCACTTTTCAGATCATATGTTGAGAACACCGTGTACTCAGCCAGTTTATTAACCATATCATCGATGCGCGGCAATGGGTATGCGTCCAAGTCCGTATATTGATTGATGGTCTGTGAATAGTCAATGCACAGCCGTTTCTTGTGAGGTTGTAGAGGGTTCTTAACAATAACGACCTGGGCGCGCCATGGCGACGAACAAGGCTCGATGATATCCTCTGCTAAAAGCCGAGAAATCTCAGCCGCAATAAAAGACTGGTCTTCCTGACTGAAACGTCGTGACTTTGTTATAATCGGTTTGCATCGAGGAGGGATACTGGTAAACAGTGAGGGTTCATCCAGTGAAGCTGCTGACAATGCACAGAACGGTAATCGAGGTCGTATATTAGAAATAGTGAGTTCAGGTTTGGATCCGCCGAACTCAATGGTGAGCTTCTTATGCTGCTTTTGAAAATCCAGCCCTAAGATAAGATCACTACATAAGTCCTTGAGCACCGAAAGCCGGGTGGAGGGATACCTGTGACCATTAAGTGTTATTTCAACCATACAAAAGCCAGAAATTCTGGTATTAAGTGATGACTGAGCCATCGCAATTGCCTGGTCCGATGGGAAAACATGTAGCTTTAACTCTGCAACAATCTGTTCCCTAATGAAACTATCAGTGCTACCTGAGTCAATTAAGGCATCTAAAGTATGTCCATTAATTGATGCTTTTGTAGCTGCATGGAATAGGTTCTGAGGACAAGCAGCTGTAATTGGTGTCGTTGCACAAAGAGTGGCTGAAACTCTAGGTGTGTTTCTTCGAGAGAAAACCCGAGAGGAAGCACGATAGATTTTAGCCGGAACATCTTGATAGGCCCTTACCGGGGCAGTTCGGTAGGACTTAGCTTGATAAGCCCTCGTAGAGGCTCTTGATAGGCAAACCTTTGCAAAATGACCCTTTTTGTTGCAATGACTGCAAAACGCATTGCGAGCAGGGCAGAATTTCCGAGGGTGAAACTCATCACCACAAAAGAAGCATTTCTTAGATTGCCAAGAGGCTGCCACAGTGGGGTCATCATCCTCTTCATCAGTGAAGTCATCAGATTGATCGTCAGGGATAAAGTCCTCCCTAATAGAGTTCACCTGTGGCCTCTTAAATTGCCTGACTGTAGTTAAGGCAGCAGACCGAGGTCTGGGCACTGTATAAAGGTCTGCATTTCTTTTTGCCAGATCTAGAGAGCAAGCCATGTCATAAGCTCTCTGAAGCTCAAGTGTCTTACTTTCCAGTAGACGCTGGCGTATAAATGGGGAGGCAAGCCCGCAGATGAAAGCATCACGGATCATTTCTTCACGGTACAGCTCAGCTGAGGCCGCCTGAAAGTTACAGTCCATACTAAGTCTGCGAAGCTCTTGGAGGAATTTATCAATGGATTCCTCCGGCCCTTGTTGGGCTGTAGCTAGTAGATGTCTGGCATAGACCTCATTCGGTGTCTTAGTATATAGTCTTTTAAGCGTCCGAATTGCCTCCTCGTAACTGCCCCATTCCTCAACATACTGAAATACATTCGGAGTGACACAGTTGATGAGTATCCGCAACTTTGTGTCATCATCAGCCTTGCAATATTCGAGAAAATTGTCAAACGTGCGATACCAGTGTTTCCACACCTTACTGGCTGCTGGGGTGTTTGGGTCCAAGTCAAGACGCGATGGTTTAAGGATGTTTTCCATGATGGGTGATTCCCTGGATCCTTAGCTCCGAGTTCGTCCAAAAAGTTTGAGTGCGAAGTTTTTCAAAGTTGATTAAATTGTCGTAAGAATGAGCCTTACGCGTGGTGAACTTAAAGTAAGCTTTAATCAACTAAAAAGGTGCTACATACAAAAGAGGTCTTACTCTATGCCTCTCCAGGATCCAACTGCTCAGTCCAGTATTTATCCTGGACTAATCACAGGAAGTGATGCAATAAAGTTCGAGTCACAGGAAGCTGTATTGTGTTACCACACGGTGTCCGTTCATACGTTGTCGCAGTGTCTGCATGGTCTCGCCGATGTACCATGCTCCGGGGCATCCTTTCCTGCAACGTATGAGGTAGACAACGTTGGCCAAGTCACATGAGTATGTACCATGTACCTGGTGGGTGGTGTCCTCACGTGTGATGATGGTATCTGTGTTGATGATCTGGCATGTCTTGCAGAGGTTGCCGTGGCAGGGTTGTGTGGTGTCGTGGTCGCTGTTCTCCTGAAAGCTGGGTAATCTGCTGCGAACGATGGTCTGTTTGAGGTTAGGCGGCTGTTTGAAGGCGAGTAGTGGGGGCCTGGGGATGGCCTTAGCGAGGTGTTCGTCGTCATCGATAACATGTTGAAGGCTGCGAAGAACATGGCGTAGTTTCTCCGCTCCGGGGAAGTACTGGACGACGTAGGGTACTCTGTTGGTTGTGTCCCGTGTTTGTCTTCTGAGGAGGTCTATGCGATTTTTCACTGTGGCCCGTCGGAACTGTCGATCGACGAGTCGAGCGTCATATCCCGTTCTTATGAGGGCGTCTTTCAGCGTCTGTAGGTGTCCATCGCGTTCCTCCTCGTCTGAGCAGATCCTGTGTATTCGCAGGGCTTGTCCATAGGGGATGGCTTCTTTCACGTAGTTAGGGTGGAAGCTGGAGAAGTGGAGCATCGTGAGGTTGTCCGTGGGCTTGCGGTAGAGTGAAGTGCTGAGGTGTCCGTCTTTGATGGAGATTCGTGTGTCCAAGAATGAAACCGATTCTGAGGAGTAGTCCATGGTGAGTTTGATGGTGGGATGGAACTTGTTGATGTTATCGTGTAGTCTTTTCAGTGATTCTTCGCCAGGGGTCCATAGGAAGAAAATGTCGTCGATGTATCTGGTGTATAGCGTTGGTTGGAGGTCCTGTGCAGCGAAGAAGTATTGCCTTTTCCTTACTGACCTGTTTGGACACCATCCACACCTTTGATTGCCGTGATTATCTCTCTGCCGAGGTGTGATAAAGGGCAGTTGGAAAGATTAACTGTAATCATCTGGCAGTGTTCTCTGACTACATATGCTGTGCCTATATGCATCTCTTCACTTCACCTGACGAAGGAGCAGCGCTCCGAAAGCTTGTGATTTCAAATAAAGCTGTTGGACTATAACCTGGTGTTGTGCGACTTCTCAGGATAATACAAGGCAGATAGCAGCAGGAAAAATATTCAAGAGCATATTTAATTTAAGAAGATCCTCATCAGTAGTCAATACAGTTTTAGAAAAAATAGGTTATCCATCAAGAAACATAAATCTACCAGAATTCTTACAGATAGCAAAGTAAGATACTGAATAAGCACAATTTTGTGGATCACACTTGGTCAGTATTTTAATTTGACCTGGATTTTCAGAGAATATTTGATAAAGTTCTGTATTTGACCTTTTTAAAAATATGAATGTGAATGGAACTTACAGCAAATTAGTGATGCCATGTGTAATCCACTTTTGTGTGTGGATCGTTGAAAACTTACAGATCTGCTCTGCTAATACTCATTAACTGACTAACCAGCAAGTTAATATTTACCTAGTAAAACCACCAGAAACTCAGCACAGACCAGGGATCAGTGCCTTTTCCCAGTAAATCATTGGGGACTCAGCACAGAGAAAGGATTGGTGTCTTTTCCCAGTAAGCATGCAGAAGGAGACTCACTAAAAAAAATTGTGAGCCTTGTTATGTGAAGTGCTTTAGTGTTAATTAGATATTGTAACATTAAGGTATTTGGGGGGAAAAATTGGGCTGCTTTGCGCCTCCCGTTAGCGCCCCAGCAAAGCCCCTAGCGCCTGGGCGCGGTGCCGTTAACGCTTCCCGTGAAATTCAGCGGGAGGTTAGCGGCGGCTATTGAGTGGTAGCGCCCCACAGCGCTGCGCCTCTGGCGATGAAGTTATCGCTGTATGCAGCGCCCCGCTCGCGCCCCGGCTGCAAACTTTGGTTGCGCCCCCTGACCTACCGCCGGACGATATGTCCGACAGTGTCAGGGTGGTGTTTTTGCGGCCACGGTGGCGCAAATTAAAGGTCAAGTGCCGGGCGGCCATTTTTTTGGGCCACCTGCCAGCACCTGCCCCCTTCCGCTTCTTCATGTGGCGTGCCAGCCGCGATCGGTCAGCCCGGCACTGCTCGTGCTGACGCGCGTGGCGCTATTGTGCGTAGCGCTGCGATATTGAATGGTAGCGCCCCAGGAAGGAGGGGGAGCGCTTCCAGTAGCGCCCCACCTCCTGCTTGGGGTGCTACCACTCAATTTACGGCACGGGGCACCATCTTTTTTGGGGTGCTAAAAGTAGCACCCCGGCAAAGTTTTTCCCCCTTAGTGTAGCACATTTTGATCCATCTGGTAAAAGGCACCTGAAGCAAGGGGGAAGGATCTCTGTTTACGACCAAGACATGTGTCTCTTAATTTCTACCATGCTTATGTAACCTGAATTCCCTCTGAGTGTGCATTTTGGTTACAGACCCTAGACCAATACTTCTGCCTCCCCTTTTTATCCTCTCTTGGCCCCTTCTCTTCAGTCCCGTCATGCCAGCTTTGATTTCTTCCCTCTCAAGTACTTTGCCACCCAATCCCTACCCCAACCCACCACTATACTTCTGCATCCCTACTCTTCTGCCACCACCTCAATCTTCAATCACCCTTGAATAAGCCCACTCTCTTGGAATTCTCCAATGGGTCCGAAAGACATTACTCCGACAGTGTCAGCCTAGATTTTGTGCTCAAGTCTCTGGCGTGGGACTTGAACCTACAACTTTCTGACTTAGAGGCGAGAGAGAGTGCTACCACTGATTGGCGTGCAGCTGGTTTAGCCAAATCTCACCATATGGCTGGACCACATCAAGTGCTATTGGGCTTCACTCTGCTGTTGTTGCTTGACTGAAAGTTGGCTTGCACGAAAACATAAGACTTCTTGTTTTTAAGAAAGTAGCAGTGGAAGGAATTAATTGATGGATGTTTAATAGGGGTCTGTTCAAACTCTTCATGAGTTGTAAGCTAATGCAAATTAGTCAGGGAACATAAAACAAACACTCAATGTACTAATATTAGTTTAGTTCTATCTTATATGAGCTGGTGAAATTGAGAGATTGAGGAAAGCCCAGCCACATGGGGATACACTGTGCATCCCCTTAAAAGGGAGGCACCATTAAAATTTCAGAGATGGCTGGCCCTACAATTAGAATTTGATAATATTAAAAAGTGTCCCATTTTAGCTAGGCTGGTGGAAATTATGAGATAGGGCCAAACCCAACCCCACTGGGTTTGTACAACTGTCTTCCATGGAACCATAGAAGCTTACAGCACAGAAAGTACTCATTGTGTCTTGTGCTGGATCTTTGCAAGGGTAATCCAAAACTAATCCCACTGCCACACTCTCTCCCTGTACCCCTATATCTACCTCTGCTTCAATATTTCTCTAATTTTCCCTTAAAGGATATTATGGGCTCTGCCTCAACCATTCCCTATGGCAAAGCATTCCATATTCCAATAATTGTCCAAGTAAAGATATTTTTCTTAACCTCTCTCCTCACTCTTTTATTGACAAATATAAATTGGTGAACCCTCATCACTGGCTTCCCAACTAAAGTAAATAGTCTTTTGCTACGCACCTTATCAAAACCTTCATAATTTTAAAAACCTCTATTAAATCTCCTTTTAGCTTTCTCTGCTCCAGTGGAAAAGTCCAGTAGCACAAGTCTTTCCTCATAACTATAGTTTTCCCAATCCTGGTAGCATCCTGGTGACTCTCTGTTAAAGGAGCAAGTAGCACTGAAATTCCAGGGAAGGAACAACATTGAAGGTGGTAATAGGTTAATCCTATTTTAAGGACTCCAGTTGAAAATTGGGGATTGAACAAGTGACTCCCTTTAAAACAAGCAAAACAATTAAAATTCCAGGGAGGGTTGGTCCACTGAAACCAGTTTTAAACAAAATAAAAAATAAAATCAGAGCAGCAAAATTAGGGAAAATCAAAACAAAAATTCCATACAATGCCCACTGGTTATGGGATGTATGCAGTGAGATGGTAGGATAATCTGGGCATGAACTATAGCTTTAAACATTGGCAAGCAACCACAGTGAGCTTGGCCAGTGACTGTGTGCATCCTGAATCTTCGGACAGTAGATTTGGTCTGACCCAGGATCACTGACTGAAGAGTGGCAAATTTTTATTGTTACAATGATCTCAATTAATGATGTTAAAGCAAACTTCCTCTCCCCACATGGAAACCTGCTGTCCCATCACACAAAACCAGATGAGGCCTAGCCAAGGTATCTTAATTAGTTAAAAGACAATTTCATGTTTTGATAGAGTAAATAAAGAGAAACTGTTTCCAATGGCAGAAGGGTCGATAACCAGAGGGCACAGATTTAACGTAATTGGCAAAAGAACCAGAGGTGACATGAGGAAACTTTTTTTTTTACACAGAGAGTTTTATGATCTGGAATACATTGCTTGAGAGGGTGGTGGAAGCAGATTCAATAATAACTTTCGAAAGAGAATTGGATAAATACTTAAAGGGGAAAATTTTGCAGGGCTATGGGGAAAGAACAGGGGAGTGGGACTAATTGGACAGCTCTTTCAAAGAGCCGGCACAGGCATGATGGGCCGAATGGCCTCCTTCTGTGCTGTATCATTCTATGATCCATGTACTTTCTTCTTTCTATCCATTACATCGTTTGCCCTTGAATATCTCAAATAAGAAAGACTTGTGAGGGACTTGCCTATCAGTAGAGACTGACAAAGCTAAATTCAATCATTGTCTTTGGTGCCCTTTCCCTACATGCTTTTCACCTTCAACTGCATGCCAACAGTTGAACAAAAAGCAAAATGCTGCAGATGCTGGAAATCTGAAATAAAAACAGAAAATGCTGGAAACACTCATCAGGTCAGGCAGGATTGTGGAGAGAGAAACATAAGGTTAATGTTTCAGGTCAATGACCTTATGTCAGATTGGCAAATGGTCATCATTCTGAAATGTTAACCCTATGTTTCACTCTCCACAGACGTTGCCTGACCTGCTGAGTGTTTCTCAAATGTTCTGTTTTTATGTCAACAGTTGAGTTCATTATAGGAAAACAAAAGCAACTGTCTCTCTTACCTTTGGGTACTGAATGTCTTTTGTAGCCTTTGAAATATACATACATGTACACAATTTGAAAAGAAATGTTAAGTGTAGATAGCATTATGATAACCATGATTAAATGTGGCGGGATTTTGGGATGAGTAAGTTCTAAGTAAATATATGAAAAGAAGTCATGTTTCTCAATACCAACCTGATTTTTGTAGATATAGCTGTATTTTGCTAAATGCTTGTCTTGGCAGCCTGCCCAACCCAACAGAATTATCACAGGGTCTTCTTTAAAGCCTAAAATACACAAAAAATTACATGTACAATGTATAACAGTACACCTAACACAGTGATATTTGCACAATATTATAAGTACAATTTCTATTCAGGTTCCTATCTGAGAAGTCTAGCTTTGTTAAAAATGAGTCCTTCCCGAACAATCACAATCAAGCAACTATTAAAGGGTGATTAGATGGTTACAATATTCTCCTTTTATTCCTCGGATTCAGGTTTCAGTTCAACTCAAACTGATGGTGCAATGAAAGTCTGTTCTGCTGAATGCAAGACTCCAAAATATTTGCTTGTGTAGTTTTAATTGAATGCACAGCACAAAACGGTCCATAATTCAGCATTAAGAGGATAGAAATAAATAGGGGGAGATGGAAGCCTAATATGACAGTTTGTATAGAAAACTTAATTGTGAGCCAAGACAGTAAGTGTTCAAAAACTATTTGAGCTTGAAGACTTCACAGCTCAGCCAAATCCTCTTTCCACCAACGGTCCTATTATAAAGGTGGCTAGTGGGGTTGTAGGAACAGTCAAGCCTATTCCTACTGGGATACATAAAGAGGCAATACCCCTAAATATCCAGGGAGTGGTTGGCCCACTCAAAATGATTTTAGAAAAAATAACCAAATTAAATCAAAGGGGTCAAATTAGCCAGATAAAACAAAGATTCCACATGGTGCCCACTATTCATAGAAGGCACCCAGCCACAAATAGTGGGTTTTATTCAGACAGGAATCAGGAATAGAAAAGCAAAAATCCTGCGGATGCTGAAAATCTGAAATAAAAACAGAAAGTGCTGGAAATACTCAGCAGGGCAGGCAGCATCTGTGGAGGGAGAAACAGAGTTAACGGCCGCGATTTACACTACCTCGGCGGTCCGGTGCGTCCGGGGTCGGTGGCGGGTCCCGACCTTGCTGCTGGCTCCAGCCCACTCTGTAGAATGATTTTACCCTGATTGGACTTGTTAAGCCCACCCAGCGCGTTTGCCAGCCAATCGAAGGAAGCGGATCTGATGATGTCACTTGATGATGCGTCATCAGCCGGTTTCCTTAAAGGGACCATGCGCAAATTTAATTTGACAGTTGTGCTTCAGTGTTCTACAGCATTGAGATGCTGCAAACACTGACAAGCACTGCACAGAGTTGCACGTCTGCACCCAGGCTCTCCCATGACTCCCTCCATATGCTTATGGAGGGAGTCACAGCACGCAGGGAGGTTCTCTTCCCTTCCAATGGGCGGAAGGGACCTCCTCAGGAGACCAATGCAGCCTGGTTGCACATTGCACAGGAGGATCAGGCTGCAGTGGCACAAACCTTTCAATGATCTCAGTTGATCACGAAACGTTACTGCAAAGCCACACTCAACCTCATCCTGCTGTGCCACTCATCACATCCCCATCACTCTGCCTTCCCTACCCTACTCCTGCACATCCTTACTCACACCAACTTACCTTGCACCTCCACCCATCCCTCTCTATCTACATTATCACTTCCCCATCTCACTAGCCACCCCTCACACTCACCCTCATCCTAGTCCAATCATACCAACTCGCCAAGGCTTCTTCGCAGCACCTCCCAAACCCGCGACCTCACCCACCTAGAAGGACAAGGGCAACAGGCGCATGGGAACACCATCACCTGCAAGGTCCCCTCCAAGTCACTTACCATCCTGACTTGGAAATATAACGCCTTTCCTTCATCATCGCTGGGTCAAAATCCTGAACTCCCTCCCTAACAGCACTGTGGGAGTACCTTCACCACAAAACTGCAGCAGTTTAAGAAAGCGACTCACCACCACCTTCTCAAGGGCAATTAGGGATGGGCAATAAATGCTGGCCTTGCCAGCGATGCCCACATCACAGGAACAAATAAAAAAAACCAAGGGTAGGCACTTGTGTGTTTTAGCCAATGTTCATGTGAAGTTTCTGTTAATGTGGTGTCAAACATTGAAACCTTTATTCTCAACACTTTGCGTTCTTGGACAGATCTGTGTGCACCTTTGGAAGTGGCTTAGTGAGTTGCAGTGAATGGTGAGACATAACGGTACCCCCCGCAATGGTGATGAGTGTGAATGGAATGGCTTGGGCATTGTAGTAATGCTTTATGGTGTTGGTGTTTGGTTTGGCCAACCTGGCGCATCATGTGGCAGCCAGGGTGTACAGCGTCAAGTGAAGTAAATCTGGCTATGGTGAAGCCATCCCTGGCCTCCCGGGCAGCAATGTGGTCAAGTGCTGATGCCCTGTGTCCTGTGCAGCATCAGTTGACTGCGGAGAAGGTTGGTGTTGTTGTTGGTGCTGCTGGTGTTGGGGCTGATCGTGGTGGGATTCTGAGGACCAAGGTGAGATAGTTTCAAGGGCACCGATGCTGATGTAATAAATGGCAGGTGAACTTGAGATGACAGAAGCGATCTGACAATGGTGAGAGAGGTTGTTCCAATAAGGTGACACTGGATACAGAGATTACTCCAAACACTTGCAACCTGCATAAAGCTCAATCTGTCTTCCAAATGCAGTAAGCAACAGCTTCTGAGCTTGGAAAGTGAACAGCTGTGAGATGGGAGCTTTTATAGCACATTTGCAGCTGTCAAGTAAAGAAATGATATCATGGTAACACAACTCCCGACCTCCTTACCTGATGTGATCTCCGAGCAGCGTGGACCCCGTGGGTGACCTCGTAAAATTTAAAGGTGAGCTCAAAATACATTTTAAGTGGCTCTTAACAAGGTCATAATGACCTAAATTGCCTCCCCCGCCGCTGCGTGTCAGGTCTGCTCAGCGTTGACAGATCCGACATCTGAGAAAGCCGCATGGCGGCAGGTTGACAGCAGGTTCCTGACCTGCTGTCAAAAAATTTTTTCCCACCCGACCCACCAACAAACGCGTCCGCTGACCCCCCGAAAAATTTCCCCCAATGTTTCAGGTCGATGACCTTTTGTCAGAACTGAAAAAAGTTAGAGATGTAACAGGTTTTAAGCAGGGAAAGTGGGGGGCAGGGAAGGGAGGAACAAACAAAAGGCAAGACTGTGATAGGTGGAAGGAAGGAGGTGTGATTAAATGACAAAAGGGATGATGGTGCAAGGCGAAAGGGAGTGGTAATAGGACAAGAAAAGAAACAAAAGATGGGTCTAGAGGAGCTGAAAATGACAAAACAAGAATCATTACCAGCAACTGCTATCTGAAAATATGGGGAGACCAAACCCAGATTGGGTGATCGTTTTGCGGAACTCCTCCATTCAGTCCGTAAGCATGACCCTGAGCGTCCAGTCTCGTGTTACTTTAATTCTCTGCCACACTTCCACTCTGACCTTGGCCTCCTACACTGTTCCAATGAAGCTCAACGTAAGCTCGAGGAACAGCACCTCATCTTTTGATTAGGCACTTTACAACCTTCCGGACTCAATACTGAGTTCAAAAGTTTTAGATCACAACCACTGCCCCCATTTTTTCAGACAGCAGTTGCTGGTAATGATTCCAGTTTTGACACTTTAAGCTCCTCTAGACCCATCTTTTGTTTCTTTTATTGTCCCATTAACACCCTCGTTTGCCTTGCACCATCATCCCTTTTGTTATTTAACCACTCCTGCCTTCCAACCTATCACAGACTTTCCCTTTTGTTCTTTCCCACCCCCCACCCCCTTTTCCTGCCTCTGTACTTACTTAAAACCTGTTACATCTCTAACTTTTTCCAGTTCTGATGAAAGGTCATCGACCTGAAACATTAACTCTGTAACTCACACCACAGATGCTGCCTGACCTGCTGAGTATTTCCGGTATTTTATGTTTTTATATCAGGAATCTAATCCTGTCTGATACTTCCTTCCCTATCCCAGAGACACTGAAATCAATGGGCTGGTACCCTCATGTGGCTGTATTATGTTTGTGTTAGCTTGACTCAGCGGTAGCACTCTCACCTCTGAATCAGAAAGTTGAGTTCAAGCCCCAATCTAGGACTTGACCACATAATCTAGGCTGACACTTAATGCAGTACTGAAGAAGGGTTGCATTGCCAGAGGTGCTGTTTTTTCCAGATGAGGCATTAAACTGATCAGCCACGATTCTTGTTGCTGATTGTCTTTTTTTTAATTACCACATCTGCCTGTTCATGTAGAAGTAAAAAAAAGTCTTATTATTCAAAGTAATTCATTGGATCTGAAGTTCTCTTGATGACACAATAAGACACTAAAGAAATGCAAGTTCTTTGTTTCTTACAGTCATTAACATTTTTTATGAATTTTCATCATCAGTAAAGAAATATCAGAATAACAACTTGCACTTAATATAAACACCTTTCATGTAATAAATGTCTCAAAAATTGGAGGCCAGAAAGTGAAAGAGAATTTTGGGAGGTGACTGAAGGCATAGTCTTAGAGGCAAGTTTGAGGAAACTTTTGAAATTGGGGAAAGAGATGGTAAGGAGGAACAGTTTAGGAAGAAAGTTCCAGAGTGAAGGGCACAAAGGCTGAAGATGATGGTGGATTGGGGACAAATAGTAATCCAGAGTTGGAACAGCAAAGGGTGTGTGATAGGACAGAGGGCTTTAGCAGATTCCTGAAGTGGAGTGTGTCAGCCGTGACACAGTTGTTGGCACCCTCACCTCTGAGTTAGAAGATTGTGCGTTCAAGTCCCATTCCAGGGACTTGAGCACAAAAATCTAGGCTGACACACCAGTGCAGTACTGAGGAAGTGCTGCACTGTCGGAGGTGCCGTCTTTCAGATGAGACGTTAAACTGAGGCCCCGTCTGCCCCCTCAGGTGGATGTAAAAGATCCCATGACACTATTTCGAAGAACAGCAGGGGAGTTATCCCCGGTGTCCTGACCAATATTTACCCCTCAATCAACATCACTAAAAGACAGATTATCTGGTCATTAGCACATTGCTGTTTGTGGGAGCTTGCTGTGTGCAAATTGGCTGCCACGTTTCCTCCATTACAACAGTGACTACACTTCAAAAAATACTTCATTGGCTGTAAAGCGCTTTGGGACATCCGGTGGTCGTGCAAATCTTTCTTTCTTTGAAGTCACGGAGGGATTTGAAAATAAGGGTGTGGATTTTAAAGTCGACATGCTGGGGTACTGGAGAGCCAAATGAAGAATAGCGAGGACATGGGTGATGCGCGTTGAGAAAAGAAACCATGAGCTCCACACACTTGTTCTTGGAGGCAAGGGAGAAGGGGCATGGGAGAGGGGTTGAAGAAGATGGTTGGTAGTGAAAAAAGAAGCCTGGGTTCTCTTTGCTTTCCAGGATGATCCTAGAGTAATGAGTGATTTTGGCACAGGAGAGTGAGGCAGGATAGTGCTTGATGTGGTCCAGCCAGATCTGGTAATGGATGGCAAAACCAGTTGTGCACCAGATACGCTCAAGTCTGTGGTGCACCGTTTCCCATTTGACTGCTGAGATTAGTGTGTTATATTGTAATGGAGCAATTGACTAACTGGAACACCAATTATGTAGTTTTGTTTATTTGGGTGTATTTTTTTTTCCAAGGTAGGTTGCACTGTGTGAAATTGTGTTGTCACATTTAATATATCAATATTATTTGTTAAGTAAAAGAAATGTGCCATTTACCAAATAGAGTATAGTGCTTGAAACTCAGCTCAGGGTTGAGCAGGGCTCTCACTGAATCTGCACAGCGTCAGATTCCACCTTATCCTAGTGCTGTTTGGTTTTGGATTCAGGGGACAAGCTCAATGTGATATGCCACTCGAATAGATGGCAATAAATAACTATACTCAGCAAAAATCAACATAGAATCATAGAATGGTTACAGCACAGAAGGAGGCCATTCGGCCTGTCGAGCCCGTGCCGGCTCTCTGCAAGAGCACTTCAGCTAGTCTCACTCCCACGTCCTTTCCCTGTAGCCCTGCAAATTTTTCCCCTCAGGTACTTATCCAATTCCCTTTTGAAAGCCACGATTGAGTCTGCCTCCACCACCCTTTCAGGCAGTGCATTCCAGATCCTAACCACTCGCTGCATAAAAAAGATTTCTTCATGTCGCCTTTGGTTCTTTTGCCAATCACCTTGAATCTGTGTCCTCTGGTTCTCGACCCTTCCGCCAATGGGAACAGTTTCTCTCTATCTACTCTGTCTAGACCCGTCATGATTTTGAATACCTCTATCAAATCTCCTCTCAACCTTCTCTGCTCTCAGGAGAACAACCCCAGCTTCTCCAGTCTATCCATGTAACTGAAGTCCCTCATCCCTGGAATCATTCTCGTAAATCTTTTCTGCACCCTCGCTAAGGCCTTCACATCCTTCCTAAAGTGCAGTGTCCAGAATTGGGCACAATACTCCAGTTGAGGCCGAATCAGTGTTTTATAAAGGTTCATCATAACTTCCTTGCTTTAGTACTCTATGCCTCTATTTATGAAGCCCAGATCCCGTATGCTTTTTTAACCGCTTTCTCAACCTGCCCTGCCACCTTCAATGATTTGTGCATATATCCCCAGGTCTCTCTGTTCATGCACCCCCTTTAGAATTGTACCCTTTAGTTTATATTGCCTCTCCTCGTTCTTCCTACCAAAATGCATCACTTCTCACTTTTCTGCGTTATATTTCATCTGCCACGTGTCCGTCCATTCCACCCTCACTATACCTCCAAGTTTTGTGTCATCTGCAAATTTTGAAATTGTGCCCAATACTCCCAAGTCCAAGTCATTAATATATATCAAGAAAAGCAGTGGTCTTAGTACCGACCCCTGGGGAACACCATTGTATACCTTCCTCCAGTCCGATAAACAACCGTTCAGCACTACTCTCTATTTCCTGTCACTCAGCCAATTTCGTATCCATGTCCCTTTTATTCCATGGGCTTCAACTTTGTTGGTAAGCCTATTATGTGGCACTTTATGAACATTATGGCAATCTGGATTAACAACTTCGAAATTCTCGACAGGGATCTAGCTCGCGAAACTCTTTAAAGTTAAAGCATTCTAAAAGATAGAAATAAATCATGGCTTCATGTCACCTCCGATGGCTGCTAAGCGGAACTCAGAGACTATTCTCATGCATCTGGAGGTGGCCACAGGAAGAGCTATGGCAGGTGCAAAGATAGCAACTCGCAACACAGAGCCAACTTCACCTGAATCGGTGGGATCAGGGAACACGATGGTATATTCCAGCTCGGTATCTCCCATCCTTTAATCGCCGCTCGCCGTCCTTTCTCCGCTTAAACCGCAGGTCTGTAATATCACCGCTGTCGATAAACACCGGGAGCCAGCCGATCCGGAAGTGCCTTTTGACAAGGCCTTTCATTTCCTTGGCAACCGCTGCAAACAGGAGGCTCAGCCTAACCTGGCGGCGCAAAGGCCCGCCCCCTCTCCCACTCCGCAGCTCCGATTGGTTCATTAGGGCCCAGCCCGCTGTTGTGATGCAGCAATTGGCTAACGGGAACGCCAATTACACAATTGCTGCTCGTCAGTGTACTTTTTCAAGGTAGGTTGCACGGTGTGAAATTGTGTTGCCGCTTCCACTGTATCAAAATAACTTGTTAGCTAAGTAAAATAAATTTGCCAGTTATTAAAACTCTTCTGAATCGACCAAACACGTCCTCGAAGCCGAAGCAATTACGATTGACTAAGTTCAGGAGACGGTGCTAGCTAATAAGTTAATTGATCTTTCTCGTTTTCAAATGATAAAATAGATAGAAAAAGAAAAAGTTAAGTCACGAAGTACAGTTCTCCACATCATTTCATGAAATCCCAGCGAAATAACAAACAGTAAATCATTTGAAATGATATATGTATACGCTGGCAATGTACCTTTTACAGAAAGGAATATTCTGGGCCAGAGAGAGAGAGGTTCAATGATAACTGCAAACGTATTTAATTATGTACAAGTGAGTCTTCCGTGGCGTTATTTGTGGATCATTTTTTTTAAAGATTGGAGACACAAAGAGAGAGAGAGGCAAGAAACGCACAGGGACGTCGGGCGATTGAGTACCTAGTTGAAGGGAGCAGCTGCTGTATCATACTCAGGGCAGGAAACCTTTATTCCTCCTACGTACTCTGTCTTTTTGACTTTCATTTTTTTCTTCCCTCTTTAGTCATTTTCCTCCAGAACCCATTAATCGTTACTGTACCATGCATAAATAGAATCTGGGAAAACAGTGCCATCACGCATGTATCAGTGCCACTGATGGATAAAAACATATCAGGAAGAAGCACTGAGCTCTTAGGGTGTGCTTGTGTGGAGCAATCAAAAAATGTGATGACCTAAGGCTCAGCTCAAGGATCAAAGCTCTGGGCATAGAGCAGAAGGCATAACCAGGGCCCCTGAAAGAGAGGGCTTGCGTGGGGGAATGTTGTCAAAGGTATTAGAAGATAGGAGGGGCAAGTTTGTTATAAATTCTATCTTTAGGTGTATATGGTGGAGTGGTTAAGAAAGCAACATGGCCACACCAAGAACTTTTTTTTTCAGGTACGTGGTAATTTTTTAATTTTTTTTTTTGGTTGCTTTTTAGCAAATATTAAATGTTAACATTTGAGCAGAAACAGGTTACATTTTTCACTAATAAGTTTTTTTTTAACTGCAATTTGTGTTGAGTACAGGTGTGGATTTAAAACACTGACGTATTAATCTTTTTTTCTCAGCTGACAAGACATTGATGACATTAAGAAAATGGCTGCATCAAAAGAACAAGTGGAAATTTGTACACTTATGGGTTTTCTACAGGATTGGGACCATGGGACCAAAGCTGTCCGACATTGTATATTGAATGACTTTATAAATACGAATAAAGGTAAAACTGGTCCAGAGCTGGAATTACAGTTTGCTCAAGGGGCCAGTTTGTTTCTCACAAGATTGACAGCATGGCTCAGATTAACGTATCCTTTCCTTTAGACTGAATTTTAACACTGTCTTCTGTCAAATTGTCAGGGACCATTTCATTTTTTACTTTTAAAATAATCATTGAAAATCAGGAGGGGAACAATGAGTGGGAATTCACTGTTACAAAACTGAAGAATTTTTTTGCATATCTTAAAGAATCATATTTTGATTTAGCCACTGTGTTCAGAAATCTGGCATGAATTTATCAGACACAGCACAGTACAGCACTGCCTGAAAGGGTGGTGGAAGCAGATTCAATAGTAATTTTCAAAAGTGAATTGGATATATACTTGAAAAGGAAAATTTTGCAGGGCTACGGGGAAGAGCAGGGGTGTGGGACTAATTGGATAGCTCTTTCAAAGAGCCGACACTGGCACAATGGGCTGTATGGGCTCCTTCTCTGCTGTATGATTCTATGATAATCAGCGAGAAATGGATGCTGAACCAAATAAGGAGGGATGATCAAAAGCTTAGTCAAAGAGTTGGGTTTTAAGGAGATTGTTAAAGGAAGGGAGCGAGGTGGAGAGGCATAGGGGTTTAGGCAGGGAATTCCTCAGCATAGAGCCTAGACGACTGAAGGAACGACTGTCAATGGTGGGGTGAAGGGAGGGGGATGCAAAAGAGGTCAGAGTTGGTTGAACTCAGAGTTCTCGGAGAGTTGTAGGGCTGAAGAAGGTTACAGAGATAGGGCGGGGTGAGGCAACAAAAGGATTTGAATACAAGGATGAGAATTTTAATTTGAGGCTTTGGGGACCAGGAGCTAATGTAGGTCAGTGAGCACATGGTGATGGGTGACTGGGACTTGGCACGAGTTACAATACAGGCAACAAAGTTTTGGATGAGCTCAAGTTTATTGAAGGAGGGAGGCTGGCCAGGAGAGTATTGGAATAGTCAAGTCTGGAGGTGACAAAAAAGAAAGAAAGATTTGCATTTATATAGTGCCTTTCATGACCTCAGGACATCCCAAAGCACTTAACAGCCAAGAAGTACTTTTGAAATGTAGTCACTGTTGTAATGTAGGAAATGCGGCAGCCAGTTTGCCTTCCACAAGGTCCCACAAACAGCAATGCGATAATGACCAGATAATCTGTTTTTCGCCATTGGTTGAGGGATGAATGTTGGCCAGGACACTGGGGCGTACTCCCCAGCTCTTCTTTCAAATAGTGCTGTGGGCTCTTTTACCTCCACCTGAGAAGGCAGACGGGTTTAACGTCGCATTTGATAAATGGCACCTGCAACAGTGCAGTACCCCCTCAATACTGCACTGGAGTGTCAGCCTAGATTTTTGTGCTCAAATCCCTGCACTGGAATTTGAACTCACAATCAAAGTGCTACCACTGAGCCACAGCTGACACCTAAAAGTATGGATGAGAGTTTTGGCAGAAGATAAGGCAGGAGTGGAGACAGGCAGTGATACAGAAGTGGAAGTAGCCTTATTTTTTGATGGAGATGATATGGGGCCCAAAGCTCAGCTTGAGGTCAAAAAGGAAACCGAGGTTGCAAACAGTCTGGTTCAACCTGAGACAGCGGTCGAGAAGGAGGGTGGAATTGGTGGTGACAGAGTTTGTGTGGGGGCTGAAGACGATGGCTTTGGTCTTCCTAATGTTTAACTGGAAGAAATTGGAGCTTATCCTGGACTGGATGACAGACAAACAAGCCGACAACACAGAGGCAGTGGAGGGGTAACGAGGTGGTGGAGAGGCAGACCTGGTTGGAAGCTGACCCCATGTCTTCAGATGATGTCTCCAAGCGGCAGCATGCAGATAAGGAAGAGGCGAAATCCAAGGATAGATCTTTGGGAGACTCTAGAGGTTATGGTGTGGGGGCGGGAAGAGAAGCCATTCATGGCGATGCTTTCATTACGATTGGATAGGTAGAGTGGAAACAAGCAAGGGCAGTCCCACTGAGCCGGCAATGTGAGAGAGGCGTTGGAGGAGGAAGGTGTAGTCAACTGTTTAAAGGCTGCAGAGAGGTCGAGAAGGACAAGGAGAGATAGTGCACCACAGAGGATGCCATTAGTTACTTTGATTAGGACCATTTCAGTGCTGAGTCAGAGTGGAAATCTGATTGGAGAGATTCAAACATGGAGTTGCGGGACAGATGGGCACGGATTTGGGAGGCAACAACTCATTCAAGAATTTTGGAGAAGAAAGGGAGGTTGGAGATGGGGCAGCCATTTGCAAGGACAGAGGGGTCAAGAGTATTTTTTTGCTGCAATATGGTGGGTAATGCAGCAGATTGGGGGTTGGTATAGCAGGTTCAGCAGTAGTTGGGAGAGCAGCTTGTGGAGTTTAGCGGCAGTTATGGAGATTGCTCTTCTGTAATAGAACTTGGGGTGTTTCTGGGGGATGGCAGTACTGTGAAGTGAAACATGGGGCTTGGTAGGACTGGGGATGGAATAAAGGGTTTGGTTTACTGTATGATTGCTGGGGTCTGGTTGTAGTGGTCGGACGACCTGGAATTTGGTTTACTGTATGGTTTGGCTGTAGCAGTAGGAGGATCCGCTGTTTGGCAGTAGTGGGTCCAGGATATGGTAGCATCATCGGTTGGCACCCGGTGTCTTTTGAGCATTGGGCAGGAGGGGTCGGGGTGGGAGTGGGTAGCAGTTTCTCAGCACTTAGTAGAGGAAATGCTCAAATGTTCCAGCACTGTGGAGGATACCGGTGTTTGGAGTGCTGCAAGAGTAAAAGGGGTCCAGTAGTAGTAAGTGAATTTGTTAGGGTCTGGAGGCTGTTAGGACTGTGGTTTCAGAGTTGGAAAACATGTTTTTTTTATTCATTCATGGGATGTGGGCATCGCTGGCAAAGCCAGCATTTATTTCCCATCCCTAGTTGCCCTTGAGAAGGTGGTGGTGAGCCGCCTTCTTGAACTGCTGCAGTCTGTGTGGTGAAGGTACTCCCACAGTGCTGTTAGGTGGGGAGTTCCAGGATTTCGACTCAGCGACGATGAAGGAACGGCGATATATTTACAAGTCAGGATGGTGTGTGACTTGGAGGGGAACATGCAGGTGGTGGCGTTACAATGTCCCTGCTGCCCTTGTCCTTCTAGGTGGTAGAGGTTGTGGGTTTGGGAGGTGCTGTCGAAGAAGCCTTGACGAGTTGCTGCAGTGCATCTTGTAGATGGTACACACTTTAGCCACGGTGCGCCGGTGGTGCAGGGAGCGAATGTTTAAGGTGGTGGATATGGTGCCAATCAAGCAGGCTGCTTTATCTTGGATGGTGTCGAACTTCTTGAGTGTTGTTGGAGCTGCACTCCTCCAGAAAAGTGGAGAGTATTCCATCACACTCCTAACTTGTGCCTTGTAGATGGTGGAAAGGCTTTGGGGAGTCAGGAGGTGAGACACTCGCCGCAGAACATCCAGCCTCTGACCCGCTCTTGTTGCCACAGTATTTATGTGGCTGGTCCAGTTAAGTTTCTGATCAATGGTGACCCCCAGGATGTTGATGGTGGGGGATTCGGCAATGGTAATCCCATTGAATGTCAAGGGGAGGTGGCTAGAGTCTCTCTTGTTGGTGATGGTCATTGGCACTTGTGTGGCGCGAACGTTACTTGCCAATTATCAGCTTGGGGGAGGTACCATGAGGAGGTCTCATGGTCTGAAAATACTGGGGTCGGAATCCCAGAATTTGGTAGTATTGGGAAGGGGATCTCAGGATGCCATAGCATTGGGAGGGTGCTTATAGGATTTAAATGCAACGAAAGTGAGTCCTGGATTCTGCGAGAATTTAGTTGAATGCAGAGAAATGCCACTATTGGTGGTGGGCGAGGCCCAGGAGAATGCGGCCTGACTTGTTCCAGGAGCCCGGGACCTGGCCTGAAACCAGTTTTTAACTACAAAATCCATTGTTACTGTCTGTCCTGTTCTGCTCTCTCTCTCCCTCTCTCTCTCTCTACTTATCTGCTTCTCTCTCTGTCTCACCTCCACTTTTTTCTGCATTCTTCTACATTTTCTCAACTGACAGTCATTTTTTGGGTCACAGGATGCTTTTGGCCAGAACCACAGGCCTGCACCATGGGGAGTGGGAGGGATCTGGCCAGGACATCATTGTGGGGATGCTGCCTCGCCTGCTGAGTTTTTCCAGCGTTTTCTGTTGTTATTTTGGATTTCCAGCATCTGCAGTATTTTGCTATCGTATCATTGTGGGGAATTGGAGTGATCTGGCCAGGGCTTCAGGCTGGTTATTGATGGAGCTGTAGTTGTCGCTTAACCTGTTTTACACACTCTCTCTCTCTCTCTCTCTCTCGCTGGCAGTCTGGTTTGGGAGGGGTAGCGAGTGTAAAACAAAAAAAACTTTCTGTACTCCTTCTATGCTGTATCATTCTATGATTCTACTCTTTGAAAAAGCCAATAGTTATGGACAGTCCTTAAAATAATTCTAATTTATGCATATTTAATTAAATAAAAAAGCACTTTAAGATATTAAATTATGTACAGTTTATATATTTACTGGAAGTTGGGAGCATTGCTCTATTGTGCCATAAAACAGGAGAACAATAAATATTTCTTAAGTACTTAACTTCTTTGAACAGCTACATGGTTGGTACCTGTGTAACTGAGCAATTACAAGCCATTGGTGTATTTTTATCAGCAACAAGTGGGTAAGCATTAATTTAATCGTGGCAATAATATTTTTAAAATGTTTATATCATCAATAGTTCTTGATTTTTTTGGTGAGGATATGAACCTTCCAATTGTCGCCCTGAGGCTGTTGCTGGGAAATAAGGGCCCTGAGCCAAGGCCGTCATTGAGCTGTTGCTGGAAGGTGGGCAGCAGACTTGTAGTGATTCCATCACTCGCTTTCTCCGCATCTGTAGGGAAGTTCTTACCCTCCACTCCATATTTTTTCACAGAAGTGCAGTTGAGATTGAGAACTCAGCAACATCACTAATCACATCTGTGGCTTCCACTATCTTGGCATTGTAATGGACTACACCCCTGAATAGTTCTAATTCTTGCCTAATCAGGATAACAATTACTGTAACTGTTAAATATAGAATATTATCTGTATCAATATACCTATATATACTTTCATTGCACAGTAACAACTTATCTTTGTCATTCCTTCTCAAGGGCAATTAGGGATGGGCAATAAATGCTGGCTTTGCCAGCTACGCCCACATCCCATAAACAAATAAAAAAAATTCCTGTTTGATCCTGAAAGCTGTGCATTTTAACACTTTCAGTCTAATGACTGTTTAATTTTATTTATATGCAAATCATCCAATACAGTTATATAAAATTTGAGAAACCATGTTGTACAAGTTTTTTCAGTTAGATGTTTTGAATTGAACCGTTCCTTTCTGGTTGGTGTAGATAATCTAAGTCTACAGAGCAAATTTTTATTTATATGTAGGCTTGTTATTTACATTTTTTTTACAAAGTCTGTGTATGTGTGTGTAAATATTAGCTAAAATATTGTTCTTAGACAATTATACCATGTTTAAACATCTGAATTTTAAAATTTATTTCAGTCATCGATATCTGGTAGAGGTTTTAGAAGTTGGTGGCCTTTTGACTTTTCTGGAGATTCTGAGACTAAAACAATTGCGAGAAGATAACAAACAAGAAGCATTAAAATTACTTCAAATTATTGCAAATGCTGGACGAAAGTACAAGGAACTAATCTGCGAAAGCTATGGTAATCTAACACTTTGGCACTGGTTTATGTGATTCTGGTTATGTAGTGCTAGCTGGACCTGCCCCCAAGTGCGCTAACCTGACCCTATATTGTGAGGTCAGCTCATTAACATAGTTTTATGGAGTTCCCAGTGTGTAGTGTGACGTGCTAGGGATTCGGCCAGGATTTTCAGTTGCTAGCAGCCAGTGAAACACCAATGTCATTTTCCAGGTAAAGTAGAGCACAAGGACTGGGGTGGCAAAAGGTGAGGCATGGAGATGGGACAGGCAAGACAATATTAAAAACATGTATTAAGGCCTCACTTACAACGTCTGTTCCAAATGGGTGCTGTGCGGTTGAAGCACTGCGTAGATGCTCCAGTTGCAATATGGGAAGTCTTTCAATTAAATTTTTCTTGTGGCCTTAAAAAGCCTTCCCTTACATTCACCATCCACTTTGGGTCGTGTTAGATGCCTCCGCATCCAATACAGGGAGCTTACACTCAATGTCCCTCAGTGCATCAGGCACTCAACAGCGCATTATCAGCCCTGTGGTATCTTACACAAATCTTACACAGCTCTGCACAAATCTGCCCAAATCAATATATAGGATGAAAGAGTGTATTTTCCAGATGGTAGATATTTACCTAATGGCTTATATAGCTATTTCATTACTTTGAATATTAAATCAAATTTGACATCTCTAAACCATGAACAGGGGCATAACACATTTCTCTTGTAGGAATTGTTGTGGCATTTGTTGAAAAAAAAAGCCAAAAATGCAAATTGTTATTGCCGCTGATAATAGGGAGGGGTTACACAATATGCATTACTTTTCACTTATTTGGATGATAGATGCCTCCTCTACATTTAGTTAATGGCAGTTTTTGCTAAAGAATAAATGGGAAAGCCCTCAAAACAACAAATTAGCTAATGTGGACTCTTGTAACTGGAGTCCAGTGTGGAGGGGATGTGTGTGGGGCAACGTGGCATTTTGTAAAACATGAGAAAATGAATGAATGAAGGGTAGAATTATAGACGTCCACCATATCATTGAGGGGATCTACTAAGTGGAAGATGGGCACATCCATATAAAGGGGTGGGGGGGGGTGGTGCGGAAATCTGTGAGAATCATCTTTGCGATGTTGTAATTGCACACTTGCTAGCAGCTGTTTCACAGCGACACCAAAAGAGGACAGAGTTGTTTAGCTGCAGGGTCATGTTCTGTCCCTCAGTGCAACAGCATTTTGGAAAGAAAGAAAGAAAAACAGCATGTTGGAGTGCCAAAGTGGTGCATTATGGTGTTGCCTCTGTAATAACTTAAGTGGCAATGAATAATAATTTGGCCTTTCCCTTTTAAAATATTTTATATTTAAAAAAAAATTAAGGTGTGAGAAATGTTGCAGAATGTTTGGCAAACTCGAAATCGGAAAAGACCCAAGAACAGGCTCAGGTCTTGTTGGAATTACTAGCCCAAGGCAACCCAAAGTATCAACTACAAGTTTACAAAGGACTGATTGCATTATTGCCATGCACCTCCCCAAAGGTACAATATCTGGCTCTTCATACATTGAGGACTCTGCAGGTAAGAAACAATAATTGTAAGTCTGCATATAATTAATAATAGGAACAATAAATGAGAACTCTATTCACCCAGTGTTTCAAATTGGATTTAATCGAAAATCAGGGTAATTGATCTGCATAGTTTTAGATACCTTAATTTGTTTAATGTTGTCCTTTTATTTTTAATTTTAATATTTTTATTCCTTTTTTGTTGTTTTCTGCCCTCTATTAGTCCCTTGCATCTCTTTTTAGCCAGAAGGGAACCAGCATCCTGCACGAGGTCTCCTTTAGCTTAGTGTGATATGAGATACAGAATAGGATTCAACAACAGCTCATTTTTATGGTTTTGTGGCGGATCGCGGTGGCACAGTGGTTAGCACTGGTGCCTCACAGCGCCAGGGACCCGGGTTCGAATCTGACCTCGGGTGACTGTCTGTGTGGAGTTTGCACATTCTCCCCGTGTCTGCGTGGGTTTCCTCCAGGTGCTCCGGTTTCCTCCCACAGTCCAAAAATGTGCGGGTTAGGATGATTTGGCTATGATAAATTGACCCTTAGTGTTAGGGGGGTATTAAATATGTGGGGTTATGGGGATACATAGATACATAGAAGATAGGAGCAGGAGTAGGCCATCCGGCCCTTCGAGCCTGCTCCGCCATTTAATGAGATCATGGCTGATCCTTCAATTCAGTATCCCGTCCCCGCCTTCTCTCCGTAACCCTTAACCCCTTTTGCCTGTAGAAATATATCTAATTCCCTCTTAAATATATTTAATGAGCTGGCGTACACTGCCCTCTGTGGCAATGAGTTCCACAGGTTCACCACTCTCTGAGTGAAGAAATTCCCCCTCATTTCTGTCCTAAATGGTTTAGCCCTTATCCTTAAATTATGTCCTCTAGTTCTGTTCTCACCCGCCAAGGGAAACATTCCTTCTGCATCTAATCTGTCTAGACCTGTCAGAATTTTATACACTTCTATGAGGTCCCCTCTCAATCTTCTAAACTCCAGTGTGTACATCCCTAAACTACATAGTCTCTCCTCATAGGTCAATCCCGCCATTCCTGGTATCAGCCTGGTGAATCGCCGCTGCACCCCCTCCATGGCAAGAACATCTTTCCTCAGATGAGGCGACCAAAACTGTACACAGTACTCGAGGTGTGGTCTCACCAGTGCCCTGTACAGCTGCAGCAAGGTATCCCTGTTCCTGTATTCCAACCCTTTTGCTATGAAGGCCAGCATACCGTTTGCCTTCTTGACCGCCTGTTGCACCTGCATGCTCGCCTTCAGTGACTGGTGTACAAGAACACCCAGGTCTCTCTGTACTTCCCCCTCTCCCAATTTATTGCCATTTAAATAATAATTTGCCCTCCCGTTCCTGCACCCAAGGTGGATAACTTCGCACTTGTCCACATTATAGTGCATCTGCCATTTATCCGCCCAATCACCCAGTCTGTCCAAATCGCTCTGGAGCTTCCTGGTCTCCTCCTCTGAGCCCACCCCCCCTCCTAGTTTAGTGTCGTCTGCAAATTTGGAAATGCTGCATTCGACTCCCTGATCCAGGTCATTAATATAAATTGTGAACAGCTGGGGACCCAGGACAGATCCCTGTGGTACCCCACTTGTTACTGCCTGCCATTCAGAAAATGAGCCGTTTATTCCAACTCTCTGTTTTCTATCTGACAGCCAGTTCTCTATCCACGTCAATACTTTCCCCTTTATCCCATGAGCTTCAATTTTCCATGCTAATCTTTTATGTGGGACCTTATCGAAGGCCTTTTGGAAGTCCAGGTACACCACATCTACTGGCTCTCCCCCATCTATTTTACCAGTTACTCCCTCAAAAAATTCCAATAGATTAGTCAAGCACGATTTACCCTTTGTAAATCCATGTTGACTCTGTCCTATCCTGTCCCCATTTGCTAAGTGCTCGGCTATTTCATCCTTAATGATGGACTCCAGCATTTTGCCCACAACTGATGTAAGGCTTACAGGTCTGTAATTACCTGCTTTTTCCCTACCCCCCTTTTTGAATAGTGGGGTAACGTTAGCTACCCTCCAATCCATGGGCACTGTTCCCGAGTCTAATGAATTCTGAAAAATCATGCTTAGTGCATCCGCTATCTCTAGGGCCACCTCCTTCAGTACCCTAGGATGCATGTTATCAGGCCCTGGGGATTTGTCCGCCTTCAATCCCTTTAGCTTCCTTAACACCATATCCTTAGAGATATTGATTTGCGTCAGTTCCTCCTTTGCCAATGTCCCTATTTTTCCCGATATCCCAGGGAGGTTTTTTGTGTCTTCCTTCGTAAAGACTGACCCAAAGTATGCATTTAGTTGGTCTGCCATTTCCTTATTTCCCATTATATATTCCCCCGTATCTGACTGCAATGGACCAACTTTGGTTTCCACCAGTCTTTTCCTCTTGATATACTTATAAAAGCTTTTGGAGTTAGTTTTTATATTTTCCGCCAGCTTGCTTTCGTAAGCTATTTTGCCCTTCTTGATTAAGCCCTTTGCCCTCCTTTGCTCTATCTTAAACTGTTCCCAATCTTCCGCTCTGGCGCGTTTTTTGGCTATTTTATACGCCCTATCTTTGGATTTTATGCTGTCTCTAATTTCCCCTGTTATCCACGGTTGAGTCACCTTTTTAGATTTCCTTTTATGCCAGATTGGTATAAACAATTTTTGCAATTTTGTCATTCTATCTTTAAATGCTTTCCATTGTTTATCTACCTCCAGTCCTCCCAGGAACGTTGTCCAATCAGACCTACTCAGTTCCCTCAGGGATAGGATGGGATATGTTAGGGGGAATTAAATATGTGGGGTTACAGGGGTAGGGTGGGATATGTGTACTGTGGGGATTAAAGCAGGGACAGGGTACTGGATTTGGATGATCAGCCATGATCGTATTGAATGGTGGAGCAGGCTCGACGGGCCGAATGGCCTACTCCTGCTCCTAGATTCTATGTTTCTATGTAAAACGGGCATAATCCACTCTTCTGTCTGTGGACAAATTTCCAGCCCCTTCCCTTTAAGGCAGAAGGGGGCGGGGCCTCAGGTTTTACCCAGAGAATTCTGGGAGTTTACCCAGAGAATTCTGGGAGCAGCTTTCTCAGACATTTTGTTTTGCCATGCAATGAATAAAAGCTTCTTGTTTTCCACATATGGATTCAGCCTCCATTCGTGTTTCGCGGCAGCCTCAACATTGGTGACCCCGACGCTCAGAACGTATTCCGAGCACTGCAATGGTGGACACGAACGCAGTTTCCGTGAAACTGCCGGAGTTTTGGGAAAACCAGCCCGAAGCCTGGTTTCTCCAAGCTGAATCTCGCTTCCGGCTGCAAAATATCACCACAGATGGGACGAAGTACGACTATCTCGTCACATCACTCAGTAACGCCACAGTTTCCAAGGTTTGGACAATGCTGCAGAACCCACCAGAGGAAGGCAAGTACGCACATCTCAGAACAGCGCTCCTTAAAAAATTTACGGCCTCGGCATATCAGCGAAACTGCCACCTCCTCGACCTTCCAGGCCTCGGTGATGCCTCACCGTCAGACCTCCTCTCCCACATGCTCTCCCTCACCGATGAGAGCCCACCCGGATCCCTCTTCCGCATGCTGTTCATCCGCCAGCTCCCTCTCAGCATCTGCCCAGCGATCGTGGCGTCCGGCCTCACGAACCTGGAAGCCCTGGCCGATGAGGCCGACAAGCTGCTGTCCGCTCACTCCAGCCGCGACGTCACTCCGGACCTGGCAGCCAATGCCTGGGCGCGCCCCTCACCATCCAGCCCGCGGCCACAAGGGCCTGTCACCAGGCCCACGGGGCCTTCACGCCCCACTAACCCGGGCCACTACCACGCACGGTTCGGCGCCAGGGCACAACGGTGCACACCTCCTTGCTCTTTCAAGTCCGCCCCCGTTCCAGCCCCCGCGATGGCCGTGGGCCACGCGGGCTCCCTGCTGTTCGTCACGGATGACAAAACCGGCCGTCGGTTCCTGTGCGACACTGGGGCTCAGCACAGCATCATCCCGGCCTCCTCCCTCGACATCCAAAAGGGCGAACGAGGACTGGCGCTGGCTGCTGCTAACGGCTCGGAAATCCGGACGTATGGCACCCGGACAGTCACCCTCGACCTCGCTGGTCACCGCTACCGATGGGAGGTCATCACTGCCAAGGTGCTCTCCCCCCTCATCGGCGCAGATTTCCTGTGTGCCCACGGCTTACTGGTAGACATCCCTCGTCACCGCCTCGTGGACATGAACACCATGTCCCCCATCCTGGGCGCCATGGCCCCCCGTCAACCCGCCGACATGGCGTCACAGTGCCACGCCCGGGCCACGGATGACTACTCGGCACTCCTGGCCGAATTCCCGGCCCTTACCAATCCGACCTTCTCCGCGGAGGCCGCCAAACACGGGGTGGAACACTTCATCCCCACCACAGGCCCCCCAGTGTACGCCCACGCCCGCAGGCTGGACCCGGCCAAACTGGAGATCGCGCGGACCGAGTTTGCCACCATGGAACAGCTCGGCATCATCCGCCGCTCCAACAGTCCCTGGGCCTCCCCACTCCACATCGCCCCCAAACCAGGCAGGGGTTGGCGCTCCTGCGGGGATTACCGCCACCTCAACGACGCCACCACCCCTGATCGGTACCCCGTGCCGCACATTCAGGACTTCTCGGCTAGACTGGCTGGCCGCTCAGTCTTTTCCAAGGTCGACCTGGTGCGCGGCTACCACCAAGTCCCCGTCCACCCCGCGGACGTCCCCAAGACGGCCGTAATCACCCCCTTCGGCCTGTTCGAGTTCCTGCGGATGCCCTTCGGCCTCAAAAACGCGGCCCAGGCATTCCAACGGCTCATGGACTCGGTCCTTCGGGACCTGAAGTTCCTGTTCGTCTACCTGGACGACATCCTGGTAGCCAGTTCCTCCAAGCAGGAACACCTCGAACACCTTCGCATCCTGTTCGGGTGCCTCAGCGACCACGGGCTCATCCTCAGCCCAGCCAAATGCCAGTTCGGCCTGGACAAGATTGACTTCCTCGGCCACCACATCACCCATGCTGGGGCCATTCCCCTGCCCACCAAGGTGCAGGCCGTCCAACAATTTCCCCGCCCCACCACCATCAAAGGCCTCCAGGAGTTCCTCGGGATGGTGAATTTCTATAACCGCTTCATCCCCAAAGCGGCGTCCCTCATGAGGCCCCTGTATGAAGCCCTCCGGGGCAGGAGCGGCAAGATGGCGGTCGAATGGACGGCAGATGCGTCCGCCGCCTTCGATTCCACCAAGACCGCGCTCGCCAACGCCACCCTGCTCGCGCACCCACGGCCCAATGCCAGGGTAGCGCTCACCACGGACACCTCCGACCACGCGGTCGGCGCCGTGTATGAGCAGTGGGTCGACGGCGCCTGGCAACCACTTGCCTTCTTCAGCCGCCAACTACGCCCCCCCGGAGGTCAAGTACAGCACCTTCGACCGCGAGCTCGTCGCGCTGTTCCTGGTGGTCCGCCATTTCCGGTTTTTGCTTGAGGGCCACCCCTTCACTGCGTTTGTCGACCACAAGCTCCTGACATTCGCAATGGCAAAGACAACCGACCCCTGGTCCGCCAGGCAGCAGCGCCAGCTCGCGGCAGTGTCCGAGTTCACCACGGACATCCAACATGTCTCCGGCCGAGACAATGTGGTAGCCGACTGCCTCTCCCGCCCCGCCATCCACGCCGCACACCTAGCAGTCGACTACGCTCAACTTGCAGCAGACCAGATCACCGACCTGGATCTGCTCTCCGCACCCACCAACCTACCAGGGCTACGCCTGGCCGACGTCGCCTGTGGCCCGACCGCAGTCACGGTCAAGTGCGACATATCCCTATGTCAACTTCGGCCCGTTGTCCCAGCATCCTGGCGCCGCCGGATATTCGACATTCTCCACAACCTCTCCCACCCCGGCGCCCGCGCATCCATCAAATTGGTAGCCAACCGCTTTGTCTGGCGCGGCCTTCGCAAGGATGTGCGTACTTGGGCCAACTCCTGCCTATCCTGCCAACGTGCCAAGGTACCGCAACACACGAAAGCACCCCTCGAGGAGTTTACTGTCCCCTCGCGGAGATTCGACCACATCCACGTGGACATCGTCGGGCCCCTGCCGCCGTCGCAAGGCTACACGCACTTGCTGACCATCGTTGACCGCACCACACGCTGGCCTGAGGCAATTCCACTGACCTCTACCACCACCGCCGACATCGCCAGAGCCTTCGTCAGGACCTGGGTCGCACGGTTCGGCGTCCCCTCCGACATGACGTCGGACAGAGGTCCGCAATTTACCTCTGAACTCTGGACCGCCGTCGCACGCAATCTCGGGGTGACCATCCACCGCACCACAGCGTACCACCCCCAAGCCAACGGACTGTGTGAGCGGTTCCACAGATCCTTGAAGGCATCTCTTCGAGCCAGCCTCCAAGATGGCGCCTGGACTGACCGACTTCCATGGGTCCTCCTTGGCCTGCGCACCGCGGTTAAAGAAGACCTCCACGCATCGGCAGCAGAGCTCGTGTACGGTCAGCCGCTGCGCGTACCCGGCGAGTTCCTGCCCACCGCCACGACACCTTGGTCAGCCGACCAGCAACGCCACAACTTCGCCTCACCGGCGCTGCAGTTCGCCCCGGTGCCCATTGCCCGACACGGCGAATCCACCTCACACGTCCCACTAAGCCTGCACCAGGCACGGTTTGTTTTCGTCCGGCACGACGCCCACCGCGGACCCCTTCAACCCCCGTACGACGGGCCCTACAAGGTGCTACAGGCTGGGGACAAATTTTTCACCCTGCAAGTGGGCGACAGGACCAAAAAAGTGTCGGTGGACCGACTCAAGCCAGCACACTCGGAGCCCGGGGAGCAGGTCCCTGTAGCTCGTCCACCTCCACGCGGCCGACCTGCCCTCAAGCCGGTTCACCCGGCTGCTCCACGCCCGGCCGTCCCACGTCCACCGGTGTCCTACAAGAGCCGCTCCGGCCGGCCCATCAGACCGCCGCACCGTCTCGTCCACACCTCCTAAGCGGATTCTGGGGGGAGCTGTGTGGCGGATCGCCACCTAAAACGGGCATAATCCACTCTTCCGTCTGTGGACAAATTTCCAGCCCCTTCCCTTTAAGGCAGAAGGGGGCGGGGCCTCAGGTTTTACCCAGAGAATTCTGGGAGTTTACCCAGAGAATTCTGGGAGCAGCTTTCTCAGACATTTTGGGGTAAAAATTCACTTGGTTGCGCCGCCCGTTAGCGCCTTAAGAGGGCGCTAATGGGGCGCAAAGCCGCTAACGCCCGGGCGCAGCGATGTTTGCGCCGCTCGAGAACTTAACTTGAGATTGTGCGGCGGCGCTAAAACTTACCGCTGCGACCACCTGCGCGCGCAGATTGTGACGTCATTCCATGGTGCAACGCCCTTGGGGCGCCCCGTAGCGGAAATTGAGTGGCGCCCCCTGCCTTACCGCCTGGCGCTTCCAACGACCAGAAGACTGGAACGCTATCAATCGCTGTGGGGCTGGGGGGGGCGCTATTTAAAGGGGGCCTCTTCCTGTCTTTTATTGTTGGTGGCATTTTTGAACTACGCATTCTGAGAGAGAGAGGGAGAGACTTCTGGAGAGATTCAACGTTGTGTGAAGGAGTTTTGGGTACTGAGCAGCACTTTGCAGGTTCATTTTGATTTGCCATTCCTTGTATCGATTTAGCAGAGACCGTGGGAGCTGCACTCTGAGCTCTTTGACTGGTGCTCTCCATTGTTCTTTCCAGCACATTTGATGTGCAAGTCTCTCCAGGCCGAGATTCAAGGCAGCAATGAACAGGATGTGGATGGAAAGCAAGATTAACCATCCCCTTTAAGAATTGGCCCGTGCCATTGTGTGTGTGTTCCATTGCTGACTGACATTACATGAGCTTCGCCAGCGCTCCGAGTTAGCGCCTCACTGCTCGGCCTTTGCACCTTAAGAGAGGTGTGCAGCGCCTGCTTTAGCGCTCCACTCACCTCCCGGGGCGGTAAAAGTGAAGTTTCCCGTCAGTGCCGATAATTAGCGCCAGGCGCTAATATTTGCGTCCGGACGATATTTGCGCCCCAAATGGGGCGCGACCTAATTTCTACCCCTTTGTTTTGCCATGCAGTGAATAAAAGCTTCTTGTTTTCCACATATGGATTCAGCCTCCATTCGTGTTTCGCGGCAGCCTCAACAGTTTCCTATTAAATAAACCCTTGGAGTTCTGCAAATTTATAATATAAACCAGAATTTTCTTTCTTTTTATAATTTATTGATGACCAATTACATGGCTACAGATTTTGTGTATTGGGTTTAACACAATCAGCCATTTCCAGGGAGTTGAAAAGAAATAGAAATGTGCCAATCACCAACAGAATTTTAATAATCACTCTTACTAGTCATATGCCTATATTAAATATCATTATTTTGATTGGCTGTTTCCCTACAAAATACTGACAAATGCCTGAGTTTTCTGTCATTCATCCTTGTTCGGTAATCCAGAACCTTCATCTGGTGGAATCTCCATTTGGTGAGAGTCCATGCTGTGGCCAGGAGAATGATAGTAATACGCTTGCACATTTTAGGGCAATTTAAGGTGCTATCAGAGCATTTGGAAGGAATACCTACCTAATACCTACTGTCTGTTTAGTGAGGACTCAAACACAGGCATTTCAGCTTCACCAACTACTGATGATCCTGCCTGGGGTAGGGGGGAGAAAGTAAGCAGGGTGTATTTGGAATTAAATATTCTACAAGATGACTCACCTGGTGAAGGGCAATTGGAACTGAGTCAGTCTTTAATGGCAGACTCAGTAATCCATGATCTACCCAGATAGGTCCACAGTACACTGGACCATGTTGATGATTGACCATTGTGGAGAGAGAAACAGAATTAACATTTCAGGTCAGTGACTTGAAAGGCTAACTCTGTTGCTCTCTCCACAGACGATGCCTGACCTGCTGAGTGTTTCCAGCATTTCTGTTTTGATTTTATATAGCGCCTTTCATGACCTCAGAATGTCTCAAAGTGCTTTAGAGCCAATGAAATACTTTTGAAGTGTAGTCACTGTTGTATTGGAGGGAAACGAGGCAGCCAATTTGCACACAGCAAGCTCCCACAAACAGCAATGAGATAATAACCAGATCATCTGTTTAATGATGTTGGTTGAGGGATAAACATTGGCCAGGATACCGGGAGATTTCCCTCGTTCTTCTTCGAATAGTGCCATGGGATCTTTTACGTCCACCTGAGAGGGCAGATGGCATCTCGGTTTAACGTCTCATCCGAAAAATAGCACTTCTGGCAGTGCAGAACAATTTTGTATTGCCAAGTCAGTTAATTTACTCCATAACAGTAAGGAAAGAAAAAAAAAAATCACAGGGAGAGTCACTTCAGGTCACTGTCCTGTACCATCGAGTCAACAGTTGTGGAGCACTATTGGCAGAGGGCTGGCAGGAAGCTGCATGCTGGCCTTGTGTGCCAAGGAATGGTACTGGGGAACTAAACGGTGATTTATTTTTAAGAGTTTAATATATAAAAGTGTTTTTAAATGTCAACCTGGTATCTTACATAACATTTTTTGTTCTTGTTTAGGTGGTTGTGAAGATCGTACATCCGTGTATTGTTGAACCTCTTTTGAACTTATTGAGAACCATACACTACGAAGTGCAATATGAAGGTAAAATACTGTGTTGGGCTGAGAAAAGAGTTGGGCTGAGCAACACAGTGGATTGCAGCTCCAGTTGGATTCCTAGACTTCTGTTTCTTTAATTTTCAGGAGAAAGATTTTATCCCGAGACTGTGCTGTTTAAATGCTTCAAAAACTGTGTTGCTGAAACCCAGACTGAATATACCCTTTATCAGACCAAGACTCAGGTCTATATATTTTTTTTATTCGTTTATGGGATGTGAGCGTCGCTGGCAAGGCCAGCATTTATTGCCCATCCCTAATTGCCCTTGAGAAGGTAGTGGTGAGCCGCCTTCTTGAACTGCTGCAGTCCGTGTGGTGAAGGTACTCCCACAGTGCTGTTAGGTAGGGAGTTCCAGGATTTTGACCCAGCGGTGATGAAGGATCGGCGATATACTTCTAAGTCAGGATGGTGTGTGACTTGGAGGGGAACTTGGAGGTGGTGGTGTTCCCATGCTGCCCTTGTCCTTCTAGGTGGAAGAGATCGTGGGTTTGGGAGGTGCGGCTGAAGAAGCCTTGGCGAGTTGCTGCAGTGCATCTTGTAGATGGTATACACTGCAGCCACGGTACGCCGGTGGTGGAGGGAGTGAATGTTTAAGGTGGTGGATGGGGTGCCAATCAAGCGGGCTGCTTTGTCCTGGATGGTTTATTTAAATAAAATGGGTCAATGGACACCACTATTAATGCTTAATGCATAAAATAATAAATGCGTCACTCACTTTCTATCTATACATAGCCTTTAAAACAAAAGCTCGCTTATTACATTGTGAAATGTGCATAAGCTTCAAAATGGCCAAGCTCCTCTGCTGACCAGCAGAAACTTAAATACAGAAATTTTCTGCTGGCTAAGCAGCAGGCACCCCGGAGGAGACATTGGTTTAGGCCCCTTTTTGAGCTGAAATGGTCGGTGCGCTCGCTGCGCGCACCAGAAGCCAGAGGCCTAAAACTCATCCGAAATTGGACCTTATCTGAATAATTCTGGTGAGCTGCTAACGCCTGTCGAGCCTGCTGAGGCAGCTTACCGGTTTCCTGCGTCGCTGGCAACAGGTAAAAGGGGTGGGGGGCGAACGGAAGGGAGCAAGTACGTGTCGGCAGCAACCCACAGTAGTACTGTGGACCCAGGAGGAACACTCCTGCTCCTCCGCGCTCCATATTAAGGCAAGTTAAAAAGAAACATTTTCTTTTCTGTTGGCGGCCTCCAGCCAAAAGGAAGCAGAACTTTCTCACCAGTTTTGGAGAAGGGTCCTTAAACAGACTTTAGACCCTTCACGAGCATATGCAAGCGACCTAATGGCTGTTTAATGGCACACCTGAATATCACTCAAGCCAATATGGCATCGGATGAATTTCAGGTGCCCTTGGAGTGCAGGACATAGCCCTGCAAAATTGGAAATTTTGGCCCCTGTTTTGCGTCCAAGAAACGGGAAAAACAAGGTCCAATTTTGTCCCTACTGTCTCAGAGATTCAGCCTTGCCACAGAAATATAATCTAAACACCTTTAAAGTTATACTGAAACTAAAGGCTGCATTTCCGTTATCAATGTTAAGTGTATAGCCAATCCTTGTCATGCAGTGTAAAACCTGGGGCCATTTAACTTTATTAGCAAATTAAACTCACTGTTGTGCTTTCTCTCCATTTTGTGAAGTCTGCTGCAGTACCCTGTGTGGTCTCTGAGTTTGTAGCTTTTTCTTTGAGCAACACCCTGTGTTCCTGTGGGTTTTTAATCCTTCACATGCTCTCTCCAGCAATAAAGAATACAAATTAAAAATTCAGCAGACAAACATCCAATTTTGTCACAATGCCACAGGAGATCAATGAATCAGTGTAAAAAAAAATGACCCTTTCTAGATCTTTTCATTGCTAACTGCCAGCGTGACATCGGCCGTCTCAATTTCTCTGCTCCTCTCACTCACTCCAACCTACCTCCCTCTGAACTTGCAGCACTCCGTTCTCTCCGATCCAACCCTAATATTGTCATTAAACCTGCTGACAAGGGTGGTGCTGTTGTTGTTTGGCAAACCGACCACTACCGTGCAGAGGCTGAATGCCAACTCTCTGACATCTCCTCCTACCTCCCCCTGGACCATGACCCCACTATCAAACATCAAGCCATTGTTTCCAAGATTGTCACTGACCTCATCTCCTCTGGAAATCTTCCCTCCATGGCTGTCAACCTCATATTCCCCCAACCCCGCACAGCTCGCTTCTACCTCCTTCCCAAGATCCACAAACAGGGCTGCCCTGGTAGATCCATCGTTTCAGCCTGTTCTTGCCCCACGGAACTGATTTCTTCCTATCTCAACTCTATTTTTTCTCCCCTTGTCCAGTCTCTTCCCACCTACATTCGCGACTCTTCTGACGCCCTCCACCACTTTAACAGTTTCCAGTTTCCTGGCCCTAACTGTCTCCTTTTCACTATGGCCATCCAATCCCTCTACACCTCCATCCCCCACCAGGACGGCCTGAGGGCGCTCCGCTTCTTCCTTGAACAGAGGCCCAAACAGTCCCCATCCACCACCACCCTCCTCTGCCTGGCTGAACTTGTTCTCACATTGAACAACTTCTCCTTTGACTCCACTCACTTCCTCCAAATTAAAGGTGTTGCTATGGGAACCCGCATGGGCCCGAGCTATGCCTGCCTTTTCGTGGGATATGTGGAACATTCTTTGTTCCAGTCCTACTCAGGTCCTCTCCCTCACCTCTTTTTCCAGTACTTTGATGACTGTATTGGTGCCATTTCCTGCTCTCGCCCTGAACTAGAAAATTTAATTCACTTTGCTTCCAATTTCCACCCTTCCCTCACCTTCACATGGTCCATCTCCGACTCTTCCCTTCCCTTCCTCAACTTCTCTGTCTCCATTTCTGGGGATAGGCTATCGACAAACATCCACTATAAGCCCACTGACTCCCACAGCTACCTGGACTACACTTCCTCCCACCCCTCTTCCTGTAAGGACTCTATTCCATTCTCCCAGTTTCTCCGTCTCCACCGCATCTGCTCTGACGATGCCACCTTCCATACTAATGCTTCCGACATGTCTTCCTTTTTCCTCAACCGAGGATTCCCCTCTACTGTGGTTGACACGGCCCTCGACTGTGTCCGTTCCATTTCCCGCACTTCTGCGCTCACCCCATCCCCTCCCTCCCAGAACCACGATAGGGTTCCCCTTGTCCTCACCTTTCACCCCACCAGCCTCCACATTCAACGGATCATCCTCCGCCATTTCCGCTACCTCCAGCGTGAACCCACCACCAAACATATCTTCCCCTCCTCCCCCTTTTCAGCATTCCGAAGGGACCGCTCCCTCCGCAACACCCTGATCCACTCCTCTATCACCCCCAACACCCCTTCCCCTTCCCATGCAAGCGCAGGAGATGCAACACCTGCCCTTTTACCTCCTCCCTTCCCACTGTCCAGGGCCCCAAACACTCATTCCAGGTGAAATAGTGATTTACTTGTACATCTTACAATTTAGTATACTGTATTCGCTGCTCACGATGCAGTCTCCTCCACATTGGGGAGAGCAAACGCAGATTGGGTGACTGCTTTGCGGAACGCCTCCGTTCAGTCCGTAAGCGTGACCCCGAGCTTCCGGTCGCCTGTCACTTTAATTCTCCGCTCCACTCCCACTCTGATCTCTCCATCCTCGGCTTCGTACACTGTTCCAATGAAGCTCAACGTAAGCTCGAGGAACAGCACTTCATCTTTCAAATAGGCACTTTACAGCCTTCTGGACTCAACATCGAGTTCAACAATTTCAGACTATAACCTCGGCCCCTATATTTCCTTTTTTCTCTCACATGGCAGCTGTTGATGATTCTGCCATTGCCATTTACACCTCATCTAGAGTCATCTTTTGTTTCTTAACTTGTCCCATTACCATTTCCTTTTGCCTTGCACCGTCATCCCTTTTGTCTTGTAATCTCTCCTGCCTTCCATCCCATCACAGACCTTCCCTTTGTTCTTTCCTCCCCTCCTCCCTTTCCCTGCCCCACACTTGCTTAAAAATCTGTTACTTCTCCAACTTTTTCCAATTCTGACGAAGGGTCATCGACCTGAAATGTTAACTCTGTTTCTCTCTCCACGATGCTGCCTGACCTGCTGAGTGTTTCCAGCATTTTCTGTTGTTGTTTCAGATTTGCAGTGCGATTTTGCACTGAGTGCGGTTTAAACAGAGTGCTGCGAGTTGGGTGAGTCAGGGAGTTAGCTGAGGAGTGGAAGGAGGAGCTCCCTTGCTTCGCCTTTGTTTTTCCTAACTTTTCACCCTGTTGGAATTGGTTCTTACTTTACACCAAGGAAGGAGTCAGAGAACGGGAGCAGTCAAACAACAACATCTGCGAAACCGCTAAAGTGACATCACGTCCAGGGAAGGAGCTGATTGGTAAGTAGGACCAGGTGAGTATTTCTACAGTCCAGTCGTTAAAGTAAAAGTAAGGTCTCTAGTTTAGAGTAAGTAGTGTTTAAAGGGAAGTAAGGTCCCTAGTGTATTTTAATATTCTTTAATTTAAAGGAAGTAAAGGGAGTAAATTAAGGGTAGGACATGGCAGGGCAGCTCGGCAGCGTGGAGTGCTCCTCCTGTGCTATGTGGGAAGTCAGGGACACTTTCGGTGTCCAGGGCGAACACATGTGCAGGAAGTGTCTCCAGCTGCAGCTACTCAAAATCCGCGTTTCGGAGCTGGAGCTGCGGCTGGAGTCACTGTGGAGCATCCGCAAAGCTGAGATCTTCGTGGATGGCACGTTTAACGAGGTGGTCACACCGCAGGTAAAGAGTGCACAGGCAGACAGGAAATGGGTGACCGCCAGACAGAGTAAAAGAACTAGAAAAGTAGTGCAGGAGTCCCCTGGGTCCATCTCCCTCTCCAACAGATTTTCTGTTTTGGATACTGCTGGGGGAGATGGTTTCTCAGGGGAATGCAGCAAGAGCCAAGTCCGTGGCACTACGAGTGGCTCAGCTGCACAGGAGGGGAGGAAAAAGAGTGAGAGAGCAATAGTGATAGGGGACTCTATCGTAAGGGGAACAGATAGACGTTTCTGTGGCCGCAGACGTGACTCCAGGATGGTATGTTGCCTCCCTGGTGCCAGGGTCAAGGATGTCACTGAACGGCTGCAGGGCATTCTGAAGGGGGAGGGCGAACAGTCAGAGGTCATGGTTCACATTGGTACCAACGACATGAGTAGAAAGAGGGATGAGGTCCTGCAACAAGAATTTAGGGAGCTAGGTAGCAGATTAAAAAGCAGGACCTCAAAGGTTGTAATCTCTGGATTACTCCCAGTGCCACGTGCTAGTGGGTATAGGAATAGGAGGATAGAGCAGATGAATGCGTGGCTAAAGAGTTGGTGCAGGAGGGCTTTAGTTTCCTGGATCACTGGGTCTGCTTCTGGGGAACGTGGGACCTGTACAAGTCGGACGGGTTGCACCTGAACCGGAACGGGACCAACATCCTTGCGGGGAGGTTTGCTAGTACTGTTGTGGGGGGTTTAAACTAACTTGGCAGGGGGATGGGATATGGAGTGGAGCTATAGTAGGGGGTGATGCACAGCCAAATATAGAGGAAAAAACAAGTCAGCCTGGAAGGCAGAGCAAATATGTAACGGCACAAGGGAGTATGGCAAGGCTGGATGGCATTTATTTTAATGCAAGGTGTCTTGCGAGTAAGGCAGATGAATTGAAGGTGTTGATGAACACATGGGAGTATGATATTGTTGCTATCACAGAGACATGGTTGAGGGAGGGGCAGGACTGGCAGCTCAATATTCCGGGGTATAGAATCTTCAGGCGAGACAGAGGGGGGTGTAAAAGAGGAGGGGGAGTCGCAATATTAATCAAGGAGTTATTTACTGCTGTAAGGAGGGATGATATCTTAGCAGGTTCCTCTAATGAGGCCATATGGGTAGAACTTAAAAACAAAAAGGGGGAAAGCACTTTGCTGGGAGTGTACTATAGGCCCCCAAAAGGTCAGGGGGAGATAGAGGAACAGATATGTAGGCAAATCTCAGAAAAGTGTAGAAATAATAGGGTAATAATAGTAGGGGATTTCAACTTCCCCAATATTAACTGGGATAGTCAGAGTGTGAAAGGCTTAGAGGGTGCGGATTTCTTAAAGTGCATCCAGGAGAGCTTTTTGAGCCAGCATGTAGAAAGTCCTACAAGAGAGGGGGTGGTACTGGGCCTAATTCTAGGGAATGTAGCCGGGCAAGTGGTAGAATTGTCAGTAGGAGAGCATTTTGGTGACAGTGACCATAATTCGGTGAGATTTAAGGTAGTCATGGAAAAGGACAAAGATGGACTGGAAATAAAGGTTCTAAATTGGGGGAAGGACGATTTTAATATGATAAGGCAGGATCTGTCCAAAGTGGACTGGGATCAGCTACTTGTAGGAAAATCCACATCAGAACAGTGGGAGTCTTTCAGAAAGGAAATAGAGAGAGTACAATGCCAACATGTTCCCGTAAAGGTCAAGGGTGGGACCAACAAGCCCAGGGAACCCTGGATGTCAAGGGATATACAAGAATGGATTAGGAAAAAAAGGGAGGCTTTTGGCAGATACAAAGGACTAAAAACAGTGGAAGCTGTAGAGGAGTATAGAAAGTGCAGGGGGGTACTTAAAAAAGAAATTAGGAGAGCGAAGAGGGGGCATGAAAAAACACTGGCGGGCAAAATAAAGGAAAATCCCAAGGTGTTTTATAAGTATATTAAGGGCAAGAGGATAACCAGGGAAAGAGTAGGGCCCATTAGGGACCAACGTGGCAATCTGTGTGTAGAGCTGGAAGATGTAGGTGAGGTTTTAAATGAATATTTTGCATCTGTGTTCACTATGGAGAAGGACGATGTAGGCATAGAAATCAGGCAGGGGGATTGTGATATACTTGAACAAATTAGTATGGAGAGGGAGGAGGTACGAGCGGTTTTAGCGGGCTTAAAAGTGGATAAATCCCCAGGCCCAGACGAGATGTATCCCAGTTTGCTGTGTGAGGGAAGAGAGGAGATTGCAGGGGCTCTGACACAAATTTTCAGAACCTCTCTGGCCACAGGGGAGGTGCCAGAGGACTGGAGAACAGCTAACGTAGTACCATTATTCAAGAAAGGTAGTAGGGATAAACCAGGGAATTACAGGCCAGTGAGCCTAGCATCAGTGGTAGGGAAATTATTGGAAAAAATTCTGAGGGACAGAATTAGTCTCCACTTGGAGAGGCAAGGATTAATCAAGAATAGTCAGCATGGCTTTGTCAGGGGGAGATCATGTCTAACCAATTTGATTGAATTTTTCGAGGGGGTGACTAGGTGTGTGGATGAGGGTAGTGCAGTTGATGTCGTCTACATGGACTTCAGTAAGGCTTTAGACAAGTCCCGCATGGGAGACTGGTCAAGAAGGTAAGAGCCCATGGGATCCAGGGCAATTTGGCACATTGGATCCAAAATTGGCTTAGTGGCAGGAGGCAGAGGGTGATGGTCGAAGGTTGTTTTTGTGACTGGAAGCCTGTGTCCAGTGGTGTACCGCAGGGATCGGTGCTGGGTCCTTTGCTGTTTGTAGTGTACATTAATGATTTAGATATGAATGTAGGAGGTATGATCAGTAAGTTTGCAGATGACATGAAAATTGGTGGAGTGGTAAATAGCGAGGAGGGAAGCCTCAGGCTACAGGACGATATAGACGGGTTGATCAGATGGGCAGAACAGTGGGAAATGGAATTTAACCCTGAAAAGTGTGAGGTGATGCATTTTGGGAGAACTAACAAGGCAAGGGAATACACAATGAATGGTAGGACCCTAGGAAGGACAGAGGATCAGAGGGACCTTGGTGTGCATGTACATAGATCCCTGAAGGCAGCAGGACAGGTAGATAAGGTGGTTAAAAAGGCATATGGGATACTTGCCTTCATTAGCCGAGGCATAGAATATAAGAGCAGGGAGGTTATGATGGAGCTGTACAAAACGCTAGTTAGGCCACAGCTGGAATACTGTGTGCAGTTCTGGTCGCCACACTATAGGAAGGATGTGATTGCATTGGAGAGGGTGCAGAGGAGGTTCACCAGGATGTTACCTGGGCTGGAGCGCTTCAGCTATGAAGAGAGACTGGACAGGCTGGGGTTGTTTTCCTTAGAGCAGAGAAGGCTGAGGGGGACCTGATTGAGGTGTACAAAATTATGAGGGGCATAGATAGGGTAGATAGAAAGGAACTTTTCCCCTTAGTAGAGGGGTCAGTAACCAGGGGGCATAGTTTCAAGGTAAGGGGCAGGAGGTTTAGAGGGGATTTGAGGAAAAACTTTTTCACCCAGAGGGTGGTTGGAATCTGGAACTCACTGCCTGAAAGGGTGGTAGAGGCAGGAACCCTCACAACATTCAAGAAGCATTCAGATGAGCACTTGAAACGCCATAGCATACAAGGCTACGGACCAAGTGCTGGAAAATGGGATTAGAATAGACAGGGCTTGATGGCCGGTGCGGACACGATGGACCAAAGGACCTCTTTCTGTGCTGTATAACTCTATGACTCTACGGGCTCGATTTTGCCAGGCCCGAGGAGGCGGGATTGGAGGCGTGTGAGGTGTTAAAATCGCGAAAAATGGCGGGCGGGCTCCATCCCACCTCCGAGCAATTTTCCCAAATGCGAGTTTTCTGACCCCATCTCCAACCCACCTCCAAGAGGTGGGATAGGCCCTTAAGTCCCTTAACAACCAGTTAAGTGCCTCTATAATCCCATTTTGAAAGGCCTTTCTGATTTTAACACTTTTCCCACGTGGTTCACGTCTCCCCTGAAACACGCCAGTGAAAACTGGTGGCAGCACAAGTGGAATGCTTACTAACAGCTGCAGCTCCACCATTAAAACGGAGTTTTCAGCAATCATCATTTGCAGGTGGCAGAACTTTGTTGTCTCAGGTCTGGGGGAACTTTTAGCAGGCATACCCATTGTTGTGGAAGTTTGGAGCCTGACACCCATCTCCAGTGTGACCTCCTGGGAAACCCCTCTCGCCACCTTGAATGAGCACTTCCTCAACTGAGGCATATACCAGAAGCATGGGAACCATTTATTTCCTTTCCTCCTGGACATCAGATTTGGACAAAGACCAGCCGTGGCAGCAACAGATCCATGAACAACAGCACCACCAACAGCAGCAGCATCAACAGGAGCGCCAAGCTGCTGCTCACCCACCTGAAGCTGCACAGGCCAGAAGGCGCCAGCGCACGACCACATTGCTGCCCGGGATGCAAGGGACGCACTCCTCTTGGCCAGATTTGCTTAGCCTGCACAATCAAACACTTTTGCCTTGCACCTTCTTATCAGACCATCGACAATGGCCAAGAACGTGCGGATTCCTATCACTCTGACCACCATACTGACAATTGCAAGTCATCCTAAGCCCTCAGTGTGGAAGTCCTATTAGCGATATGACAGATGCCACAACTGCAACAGTTGCCATCAGAATTTTTTATTTACAATAAACCACTGATGGCTTTTCACCATTAAACATGACATTTCACCCAAGTGACTACCCTTGTGACTACTTGTGCATTATCTTCCTCTTACGCGTGCTCCTACGTGGTGCTTCCCCTGTGGCTTCAGCAGATGTGGAGGCCCCTTGCTCACTTTCTTGCTGCTCCTGCCTCGACACCTTTGGCGGGCGTCCTCTGAGGTTGCGAGCCTGTGAGGGCTCGGCAACAGTCTGCTGCTCCTGCGGCTGTGCAGGGGTTGACACGCCGATCTCAGTTGGGTGGGCACTCTGGTGGGGCTCTGACCGAGGACTTTGAAATGGCATGGTCGTGTGAGCACTTGGAGAGGAGCCCCCACTTCCTTGTTCTCTGCCACCAACATCCCTCTCATAGGTCAGCCCCACTTCAGAGCTAGCAAGTGGCTTGACAGCACCTTGCTGCACTTCAGGGGGGCCATGAGGACCCATTTCTGTACTGGAGGACTTGCCTGAAGGTCTGGTTTGTTTGCTCAATAGCTAACCATCGCTCCTCAAGAGTTGTCAGTCTATTCTGAACAATGAACATGTTTTCCATACCCTGGCGACTAAGCTCCTCGATAGACGTAGCCATCCTCTCCTCTACCGTAGCCATCCTCTCCTCTACGGTAGCCAGCCTTACCATGGAGGTAGCCATCCTTTCCACGGAGGTTGCCATCCTTTCCACGGTGATGCGTTCATGCACCAACGCCTCCACAAAGGCTCTGCTCATGTTAGCGATGGACTCCTCCATTCGCTCCACACTCACAGCGATCCTGGAGACAAAACCTGTCAGAGACTCCTGCACCTCTTCCTGGAGTTCCAGCACCGCTCTTCTTCTGGATGGACCCGGAGGCAGAGGGTCGACATGCAGCTGAGCCGAGCTGGCAGAGGCCTGCACTCTCTGACTAGGACTCTCCACTGCTGTCCCTGTCTCCACCATCTGCTGATGCTCATTTGTGAGCTGTGATACACCAGGTGACAACACTACACTATCTTGCGAAGGTACCACCGAGGTGTGAGTGTCTGCGCTGGTGCTGGGTGGGCTGAATTCTGCTGACGCGGCGCCCTCAGAGGTTGCAGCTTCCTCTGAGGTGTCTGGAGGCTCAGGCTGTTCCTCCTGGATAGTGGGGACGGGGGCTTTCGATGGTCCTGTGGGGGAGTAAAGGAAAGAGTCAGAGATGTGAGGCCAAGGTTACATGCACTTTGAATATTGCAGATGATCATAAGTCAATCTGTTAGAGCATCAGAATCATTATCAGTGACTCATGCAATCTCAATGAGAGAGATGAAAAACTATTCTGTAACCAGCTTGCTCTGATGCACCCGTCTGTCCGTCCCCCACTTGCGCATCATCCTCCACTCCCACGATCTCCAGGGCCGCCTCCTCCCAGGGGGTTAGCTGGGCTACTGAGGGTGGCCCTCCTCCTGTCCTCGCTCTTTCCCTCTTATTGTGAGCTCTCTTTTCCTGCAATGAGGGAGACAAGTGGAGTTTGAGTGAGAATGAAGGAGTGAGTGTAGAGAATCCATAGCATAGATGCCTAGAAGGAGACAAAGATTCAGTGAGGTGCCAAGACCAAGGGCCCTCCCTGTGTGTTATAAGTTGTTTTCATAGCATCACAGCGATAGGGAGTGTGAGGGCTGCATAGTCGAATAGTTAAGTGAATGTGAACATACAGAGAGAGGGAATGGGTAAGGGTGCAGGGATGTCAGTGTCAAGTGGGATGTGGAGGAAGAGGTTGTCAAAGCTGAGTGCTGGTGAAGAGAGGCAATGGGGATCAGATTGAGGGTGATGGGAAAGTCATACTTACTTTTCCAGTGCGCAGAAGGTCATGAAACCTCTTTCTGCACTGCAGCCAGGTTCTGCGGCACATAGATAAGGAGTTGACCTCCTGGGCCACTTGCATCCACACAGCCTTCGTCTGCTGGGGAGGCTTCTTCCTCCCTGAAGAAGGGAAGAGCACCTCCTTATTCCCTCTTGCTCCCTCTACCAGAGCTTGCAGGGCGGCGTCATCAAACCTCGGTGCAGACTTAGGCCTACTGCTGGACATTTTGCCTGGAAGAAACTATCAGAGCAAAGGCCAAAAGGTTTGCAGTCTGCAGAAGAAGCAAGGCTGCTTGCAGGCCTTAAATCCAGCAGCATTGATGATGTCATCGGAGGCGAGTTTCAGAATGGAAAGACTAATTGGGCCAAGGGTTCCCACACGCTGGAAATCAATTGCCCAATTAGGGGAAAATCGCATATTTTTCCCACATCAAATTGGAGTCGGGTGGCTAACATGAAAAGCGGATGACACGCCCCCAGCCCGCCCCAATGACAAAATCGAGCCCTAAGACTCTATTTCCAGCATCCGCAGTATTTTGCTATTTAAAAAAAAATTAAGATGTTCTTGTGTTACATGTAATAATTACTGTTCTTTAGGGATTGAATTGATCAAGATACTCCTGAATTATGAAGTACGACATGCTTTGCTAGAAGGAATTGTTGCACGTCTTAATCCATCAATGGGCGACATAAAGAATCGACCAAAAATTCTTGATGGTAAGAAAGAACAATGCAAAGACCCCCAGGTGTAACTCTAAAGTACTGAGTCCTATCAAATCAACAATGCTCAACCTGAATGTTTGAACAATTGTATTTGTTTCGTTTGCCACTTAGTGCTGGCAAAACAAGTTCACTAGAATAAGTAGCATTGGATCACTATCCCTATGGAGTCCTGTGAGTAAAGCGTCAGATAAAACTTTGTAAAGTGAGGCAAGGACTGTTGTGTTAGTGCAATCAGAAAACACGTGAGGCTATTAGCATGGCACACCATAGATAATACATTTGATTTAGTCTCAATTAGGACACTGCAACTTAAATGTCCCAGTTTCATAAATTTGAATCAGTGCTCAATTTAAGGTTAAACTAAATATAAAATACTCAAATAGTCTGACTTTTATAACACTTTAGAAATCCACTGTGACACTTTAAAATATAACAGTATTGTAGAGTTTGCAATTTGTGGTGTGAGTTTGGCTTAGTTGGTACCACTCTTGCCAGTTATTAGTTGTGGATACAAGCCTCCCTCCAGGTCTTGAACATGTAATGCGTACTGAGGGAGTGCTAATTGTCAAGAGTGCCATCCTTTAGATGAGCTATTGAACTAGCGGTTCAGCTGTATATCAAAGATCCATGTGAAGGGCAAGGAGCTCTCCCCATGTTAACATTCCCCCAGCCCCCCACCCCCTCAACCAATACCACCAAAAAATAGACTAGCCAGTCAGTATATCAACAACAATTCGCATTTACATCATTATCATCAATGGTCTGCCTAAGGCAGGTACTGGCTCAATTTTCCCTTCGCTAAACTACTCTGTCTTGTTCTTCTCCATACGATCTCCTATTCGTCAGGTGGTCCAGAAGTCTCCTTCTTTTCCTCCCTCTTGGTCTTTTTCCTTCCATCCACCCATCTATCACCTCTTTCAACATACCATCCCCTCTCAGCATATGCCTAAACCAATTAATTTGCCTTTTTATGATAACATCAATCAAATTACTTTCTTCTTGTATCATTGCTAGCACCTCCTCATTACTTTTCTTGTCTGTCCATTTTGCTTCTGCATGTGTCTCCAAACCCACATCTCAAAGCTCTCTAGAAGCCTGAGGTCAGCATCCATGTTTCAGCAGCATATGCGATATCAAACTCTTCACTAATCTTTTCTTCAGTTCTCTATTCAGTTGTCCAGTCTTTCTTCTATTAAATGCAACTTTTCCCATTGTAATCCTAGCTCTCACCTCCTTGGCACATCTGCCATCTTATATCCCACTTATTCCAATATTATTCTGCTCTTGCAGAAAACAGAGAGTAGGGATAAACGGATCTTTTTCAGGTTGGCAGGCTGTAACTAGTGGGGTGCTGCAAGGATCAGTGTTGGGGCCTCAGCTATTTACAATCTATATTAATGACCTAGATGAAGGGACCGAGTGTAATGTATCCAAGTTTGCTGACGATACAAAGCTAGGTGGGACAGTAAGCTGTGAGGAGAACACCGTGGGTTCGATTTTGCCATTGGTGGTGGGTTGGGTGCGGGTCAGGTGGTCGGCGGGTCCCGATCCCGCCTCCGCTGTCGGGCGGGATAAAATTGCGATTTTGCCCCAATTGGGCAATTGATTCCCTGCGTGTGCGCACCCCTGGCCCAATTAGCCTTTTGGGTCTGAAACTCGCCTCTGCTGACATCATTTCTCCAGCTGCATTTAAGGCCTGCAAGCAGCATTGCTTCATTTTGTGCCTATGTTCTTCCAAAGTGACAACTGCTTAAAGTGTGGGCTACGTCTGAAATGTCGAGCTCAAGGGCCAAGGCCTCACCATGTTTCGATGATGACTCCCTCCATGCTCTGGTGGAGGGAGCCAGAGTTCAAAAGGAGGTGCTCTTTCCTTCCTCTGGGAGGAAAAAACCTCCCCAGCAAACCAAAGCTGTGTGGCTGCAACTGGCACAGGAGGTCAGCTCCAGATCATTGTGCAGCAGAACCTGGCTGCAGTGCCGAAAGAGGTTCAATGACCTTGTTCGCACAGGAAAAGTGAGTAGACCATCACCTTTACCCTCATTCTGCTCCCCATCTCCTCTCAGCACCAGCACTCTGCATTGCCAACCTACTCCTACACATCCCACTTTACCCTTACATCCCTTGCACACTTAACCATCCCACCCTCTCTATGTACACAATCAGTTCACCATTCGACTATGCTGCCCTCACACTCCCTATCACTGTTATGCAATGACAACAACTAACAACACACAGGGAGGGCCCTTGGTATTGGGACCTCACTCCATCTTTGTTTCCTTCTAAGCATCTATGTTATGGATTCTCTACACTCACTCCATCATTATCACTCAAACTCCACTTGTGTCCCTCATTGCAGGAAAAGAGAGCCCACAATAAGAGGGAAAGGACGAAGACAGGAGGAGGGCCACCCTCAATAGCCATCTCACCAGCGCTGAGGAGGCGGCCCTAGAGATCGTTGGAGCCGAGGAGGATGTGGAAGTGGGGGACATCAGAGGGCGCATCAGTGCAAGCTGGTGACAGAATAGTTTTGTATCTCTCTCATTGACATTGCATGAGTGACTGATATGGCTTCTGATGCTCATACAGATTGACTTATGATCATCTGCACAAGTTCATGTGCATGCTACGTTAATATCACATGTCTAACTCATGCCTTTACTCCCCCACAGGACCATCGACAGCTCCCCTCCCCACTGTCCAGGAGGAAGAGCTGGAGCTGGAAGACTCCTCAGAGGAAACTGCAACCTCAGAGCACAGCGTCAGCACAATTAAGCGCACCCAGCACCAGCGCAGATACACACGTCGGTGGGACCTTCAGGAGATAGAGTAGTGTTGTCACCTGGTGTATCACAGCTCACAAGTGAGCATCAGCAGATGGTGGAGACAGCGACAGCAGTGGAGCGTCCTTGTCGGAGGCCACAGGATGCTCCCAGCTCTGCTCAGCTGCATGTAGATGCTGTGCCTCTGGGGCCATCCAGAAAGAGAGCGGTGCTGGAACTCCAGAACAAGTGCAGGAGTCTCTGGCAGGTTTTGTCTCCAGGGTTGCTGCGAGTGTGGAGAGGTTGGAGGACTCCAACTCTAACATGAGCAGTGCCTTTGTGGAGGCAATGGCGCATGAACGCAGCAACACGGAAAGGATGGCAACCTCCGTCGAAAGGATGGCTACGATCATGGAGGAAATAAGTCGCCAGAGTCTGGAAAACGCGGTGAATGTTCAGAATAGACTGACATCTCTGGAGGAGCGATGGGCAGCTATTCAGCAGAGAAACCAGAGCTTCATGGAAGTCCTTTTGAGGAGGACTGCCAGTACAGATACGGGTCATCATGGCCCCCGTGATGTGCAGCAAGGTGCTGTCAAGCCACTTGCTAGCACTGAAGTGGGGCTGACCCATGAGAGGGATGTTGGTGGCAAGCAACAAGGAAGTGGGGGCTCCTCTCCAAGCGCTCACACTCCCATGCCACTAGGTAGCCCTCGGTCAGAGTTCCACCAGAGTCCTCACCCAACTGAGATGGGCGTCTCAGCCCCTGCACAGATGCAGGAGGAGCAGACTGTTGCCAAGCCCTCAGAGGCTCGCAAAACCAGAGGACGCCCGCCAAAGGTGTCGAAGCAAGAGCAGCATGAATGTGAGCAAGGTGCCTCCACATCTGCTGAAGCCACAGGGGAAGCACCACATAGAAGCACGCGTAAGAGGAAGATAAAGCACAATTAGTCGGGGGGGGTCAAAGACAATGGGTTCAGTCTTCCTGATTTACTAGAGGGAAATTACGACTCATACAGGACTGGATGTCGAACAAGCAGGCTGACAACACACAGGCAATGGAGGGGTCGATAGAGGTTGTGGGGAGGTAGATCTGGGTGTTGCCAGCATACATCTGAACCTGCCGTCAGTTCTTCGATGATGTCGCCGAGGGGCAGCATCTAGATGAGAAATAGTAAAGGGCCAAGTATAGATCCTTGGGGGCCTCAAGTGGTGACTGTAGATAGTATCATAAAAGAGCCATGTGCCCACAAACTGTCCTGAATCAACGTCTACAAGTGCAAATTTTCCAACAGAAATCACTGGGATCTCTGACTGATGCATTCCTTCCCTAACCAAGTGGTACTGAGGTGAATTACATTATAAGATCAGCTATATGACTAAGATCAGCTAATTCAATACAAACCAGATGTTAAACCTAGTACCTACTGGTCTTTATAGCTTAGCTACACATTGCTTTTACCAACTGAGCCATCTGGAGAGCTGCTATTTTGTTTTGTGTTAGCACCTGGAAATAATTTTCACAAATTAATTTTTTGTTTTGTTTTTAATTTATAAATTTAGTATAACTTAAAACCAATAAAATTATATAATTTCACTGGCATCTAATTGTGTCTAAAATTTCTTAAGACAGTAATTTTCTTTTACATTTAGATGAACCCACAGCAAACCTTGCAGAATCCATACCTTTGTTTGTACAGCAAGCTGCAGCAGCAAAAGTTATAGGGTAAGTCATGTGACAAATGATTTTATTAAAGACAAAATCCAAGTGCGTTTCTGCATTTCCACTAATGTTGCAAATCATTGTAATTGAGCAACAGCTGACAAACCAAGGAAAATGTTATGGTATACTGAATAATCTCCTGTGGCATTGCTCACAGGGAGTTGGCGAATACTCTTTTATGACATTAGGGGTGTTTAAGCCATGTAGGAGATAACATCTCGATGCAAGATTCTGTTTGAAATTTTTTAATTTTTGTTTAAAATCTTATGTTGGACTCCAGAAATTTCAGTTACTGAGAAACAAAATGACGGACATTTTTTTTTCAAAAAGCATTTGGAGAGATCCAATTATAAAATGTTGATAGTGCTGGAGATACTCAGCAGTTCAGGCAGCATCTGTGAAGAGAGAAACAGAGTTAACGTTTCAGGTCGATGACCTTTCATCAGAATTGGAAAAAAGAGGAAATGGAACAGATTTTTAAGCAAGTGTAGGGGCTGGGAAAGGGGGAGGGGATGAAAGAACCTGTCCCATTACCATCTCCTTTTGCCTTGAATATGTCTTAATGGGGGAAAAATTCAGTTGGTTGCGCCTCCCGTTAGCGCCTTAAGAGGGCGCTAATGGGGCGCAAAGCATCTAGCGCCCAGGCGCGGCGATGTTTGCGCCACTCGCGAAATTAACTAGACATTTTGCGGCGGCGCTAAACACTACCGCCACAATCTCCTGCGCCGGCAGATCGTGACGTCAGTCGAGTGCGCAACGCCCCAGTATCGCCCCAGAGCAGATATTGAGTGGCGCCCCCTGCCTTACCGCCTGACGCTAACAACGATAGGTTGAGGGGAGCGAATTGCAGTCATGAAGGGACTGGGGGAGCGCTATTTAAAGGCGACCGCTTCCTGCCTTTTATTCTTGGTGCCATTTTTGAACCACGCATTCTGAGAGAGAGAGAGACTTCTGGAGAGATTCAACGCTGTGTGAAGGAGTTTTGGGTACTGAGCAGCACTTTGCAGGTTCATTTTGATTTGCCATTCCTTGTATCGATTTAGAAGAGACTGTGGGGGCTGCACTCTAAGCTCTTTCCCTGGTACTCTTCATTGTTCTTTCCAGCAGATTTGATGTGCAGGTCTCTCCAGGCAGAGATTCAAAGCTGCAATGAGCAGGATGTGGATGGAAAGCAAGATCAATCATCCCCTTTAAGAACTGGCCGGTGCCATTGTGTGTGTGTTCCATTGCTGACTGACATCACATGAGCTTCGCCAGCGCTCTGAGGTAGCGCCTCGCTCCTCGGCCTTTGCGCCTTAAGACAGGTGTGAAGCACCCGATTTAGCGCTACAATCACCTCCAGGGGCGATAAAAGTCAAGTTTGCAGTCGGTGGCGATAATTAGCGCCAGGCGCTAATCTTTGTGCCCGGCCGATAATTGCGCCCCAAATGGGGCGATACTGAATTTCTCCCCCAATGTCTCTTAACCTCTCCTGCCTTCTATCCTATCACAGACCTTCCCTTTTGTTCTTTCATCCCCTCCCCCCTTTCCCAGCCCCTACACTTGCTTAAAAATCTGTTCCATTTCCTCTTTTTTCCAGTTCTGACAAAAGGTCATCGACCTGAAACGTTAACTCTGTTTCTCTCTTCACAGATGCTGCCTGACCTGTTGAGTATCTCCAGCATTTTCTGTTTTTATTTCAGATTTCCAGCATCTGCAGTATTTTCTTTTTATAAAATGTTGATATTGGTTTTCCCATTAGAAATGTTTACATAGCAATTTCCATTGTAAATGTTGACATGAAAAGTGTTGCAAGAAATAACTCTTTTGACAGGATGTGTATACCATATGCAAGATTATTAATATATTGATAAATTGATTGAAGGAGCTGATTCCATACTTTTAGCAGGGAGCAGCGCATGCAGTTAATACATGGTGAAAATTCATGGACACACAGTCCACATATTCCATCCATTTTTAATGTATTTCCTATTGGAAGCACAGACTTGGCCCTTAACATACTGGTAAATGAAGGTCACAGTTCAGGCTAGAGCATTGTGTGGGGAGGTTACAGTATGCACATTCAATATTGTTGACAAAGAAATCAGTTACCTGAGCAATTTATAAAATAGACACAATCTGCCTCACAGTTCCATAATTTATCATCTTTTTAAATCTTCCTTTCTCTCTTTAGAGCCCATCACATCACACACCCTTCACATGCTGAAACAATGGGCAGTAACATGCCATCAGGCTTAGCTACATCGTTCTTTAATCAGAAGAAGCTGTGGAATGGGGGCATGATCAACTCTCCTGGCTCTAAGATCTTATATGAGATTGGTTTGGGGAACTTCAGCTTAGTTTTTACTTTGGGAGGGCACCAAACTTTCAATAATTGATACAAACATTTCAGTATCAATTAGAATGGATAGTGTGGACAGGAAAAATTTATACCACTACACTAGAAAATGTTCTTTTGGGTGTGTGGTTAAGGTACATATTGACACAATAAAGAGTGCTCTGCATTGCATCTGGCTACTGTTATATCTGACCTAGGATGCTTGATGCCAACAGTCACAAAAGTGTTCTATTTCCCAGCACTGACATCCAGATGAGAATTTAATTTTTTTGGTGGGAGAAATAAAACAAAGTATTATTCATTCATTCTAATTGTAGAATTTATAATTGCCTTACATCTGTTTTATTACCCCATACCTTTCACAGTATGATCATTCAAGAATCTGCTGAGATAGCTGAGGAATTGCTGCAGCTCAGAGTGGTGCATTGCCTCATGATTGCTATGGGGAACCTGGAGCACGCTGACAGCCAAAGACAGGCTAGTTTGGCATTGGAAGTAAGCATATCTTTATGGGAGTATTTTTCCAAGTCTGTGCTGCTAGCAGGGAGCTTCACTTGTCAGCAGTTGGGAAATTATGAGAAATGAGCCCATGATTTCCCAATATGTGCTGCCGGTGGACGAAGTTCCCTGCCAGCAGTGCGAAATCGGCGTAATCACTCCTTACATCTCGGAGGATGACTGTAAAGGACAGGTGAACCCATGTTCCAATAACTGTACTGTGATTATATTCATTCATGATAAAGGTGAAGCAAAAAATCAGTTAGAAGCTAGGCCAAAATGTTTCTTTTTGTGTATTTTCAAAGTACCGATTAGAAAATGCTAAAACATAGATTCATTAATTTTGATGATGGAAATATTTAAATTTCCATTTGAATACAAGCATGTTCCCCAGATGGCTCATTAAGTGACCTTTCTGTGTTCAAATTGGCTGTCGCGTTTCCCTACATTACAACAGTGACTACACTTCAAAAGTTCTTCATTGGCTGTGATGCACTTTGGAATGCCTGCGGTCTTGAAAGCTGCTATCGAAATGCAAGTTCTTAGTTTCTCAAAAGGTCCATTACAATTATTATGAAATTGAACCAATTCAGTCAAAATGTTCATTATCATATCAGGTACAGTAGTGTAGGAGTTATGTTACTGGATCGGTAATCCAGAGGCCTGGGACTAATAATCCAGTGAGCGCGGGTTCAAATCCCACCATGGCAGTTTGAGAATTTGAATTCAGTTTAAAAATATCTTTAAAAAAATGGTATCAGTAAAAGTGACCATGAAGCTGTTGAATCATCATTAAAAGCGAACGAGTTCGCTTTTAGGGAAGGAAAGCAGCATATCTCTTCTCGGACTCTGGAAAGTGCATCAATGTGGATGAGGACAAGGATAGAATCAGGCTCAGCTGTGCTGCTTCCTGCTGGCACTGACTGTCTGGGCTCACACGTTTAAAGATTGTGGTACCCAAAGGCTGCCAATATTCATACAGTCAGGAATTGGCAGCAAAGGGGAGAAAATTAAAGAAAAAAACAAATTTGGAAACCAGTAAATAAAAGCATCACGACAGCTTCCAGCATGTCATGAATTCAGGTACAGAAGCTGTACCTGTACCTGTACCTGCCATCACAAATGAGCTGCACACATAGGGAATGGAAGCCGTTGTGGTCCATATAAATATATTTGGGGCACACAGCGCTACATGGGTGCCAATCAATAGTCCTATCAACCCTGGGGCATGCAGCAATTCTGAAAAAGTTGATGACCTGTGTGTGGGAAGCATTGTTAGATTATATAAATTGAGCTGTCTTGGCAAATAGGGTATGGGTGACGTCTTATATAGAGGTGTACACAGCAAATTGGCTGATATGGCAAAAGTCCCCTGTGGTTCCCTGGAAGGAGCCTGTGGCATAAAAATTGAGAGCTGTGGTTACTTTATGTGCCACAGTGAGGGTTGTACGTGCTGTGGACCTCAGTTGCAGATCTGGCTGCAGCAATGAACAGACTTCCTCCAAAGCTTCATGACTAAAGCACAGCTTCCGGAGATAAAACTCCTGGGAAAAGTCTTGGAAAGTACCCCTGGGTATAAACATTCTGCTGGATGGGCTTTGCTGGGATGGTCTGGCTCTTCTCTGGTGCTGCCTGATTAATCTGGCTTCCCTTACAGCCTCCTGCTGCTCCTCTTGCTCCAACATATAAACCATGCAACTCTCAGTTCCCATTAGGAATCCCATTGTGCGACCCTCAGATCCTAGCTCAGTAATTGGCTTGAGATGCATTGCTTTCCAAGGGTAATGCAGAATTTAGGGAAGGCTTCCTGAGCATAAGAGTTTTTTTTTAAAGTTGTGCAATACCTGCAGTGAGCCCAGGATATGACCAAAAGCGTCCACAAGCAATCTCAGTTGAGAAGTGTTCCTTTAATCAAGTACTTCTGCCTTGATGAATGGGTCCTCGCAAATTGTGCCTTTTAAACAGTGGCACACATTCTCATGGGTGGGTGGGTGGGAAGGCGGATGTCATGGAATTTTGGATGGGTGACGTCATCTCTTCAGCGCTGTCATTTGCATGTGGCTGCCACTGGGATGGCAGGTGCTTCTTCAACTCATCCTGAAACTGAATGGAATTTAAGCTGACAATTCTCCAGCAGAACCCCAGCGTACATTGGCTACATCAGTTATTGCTGGCCCTAAGAAAGTGTAATTGCTGACATACGCCCTTACGCAACCCCAGGAACATCAGGGCCTAAGTCTTGAGCAGAAAGAAAATGTCAGGGGTCTGGAACACTGCTTAATCAAAAGCATTGTAGCACAGTGGAATTGGTGTATTCTGCCCATCAAGGGTTTAGATGAACGTTTAGCCCTGTGACTCTGTTCTCAATCAGTGTCCAACTTTGATAAAGGGCAAAACAGACGTATGATGCTTCCCTGTAGGAAGGAGAGAAAATTAGAGTGCCCACTGCACAGTCTTATCCATTCCAAAAAGCTAAAAACACTACTCTGCCAGACTTTGACATTCAGACTAAAACTAATGATCCGGAATTTGCGGTCAGTGGCAAAGCAAAGGCGTTTGCCGCTGGCCCCAAAGTAAGCTTCGCACAAAGATCTCGCGATCTCGGTGTCGAAGTTCGGGTTTTCCAATGTTCAATTCAAATCAACGGAATATAGTGGGGATCCCCTAGTGCGAGATGCTGTGACATCAACAAACTGTCTAAGCAGCCAATCCAAACGCAGAATTCTCAGACACAGTGAACAAGGAAATGAGTCATCTTTTAAAATTCTAACATTTTAAAAATGTTCGAGAGAGCAAAACAAAGATTGGGGCTCTCAAATGGGGAAAAAGCAAACCTGAAATAAAGATGAACAAACTTTAAAAAAAATTATTGGGCCGGATATTCCGATCCCTACGGGTGTGTACGCGCTGTGTACCCACCCGTAGGGACATCAGAAATGCCGGTTTCAGGCATGCACAGTGCATGCGCTGGAAACCGGCATTTCCGATCTGTCAAGAAAGGGCTTGACAGATCCTCCGGCTGCCCTGGAGAAGGGCCTCTGCGGGCGGATAGTTCCGCTTTTTGGAGACCCTCCTTCCACAGAAAACCCTTACAATTCTTGCGCCTGGTAAAAGCAGGCGTAAGGCCTTCTTTTACCAGGATAAGAGTTGAAAAAAGTAAAAAAAATTAAAATGTTTTCACTGATTTATCATTTAAAAATACTTTAAAAAAAGGTAAGTTTATTTTTAGCCCCGTAAAATACTTTAATTATTTTTTCAAAAATTTTAATTTTTGTTTAAAATAGTTAATTTATTGTAATTCCAAGTCATTTTAAAAATCTGATTTTAAAAAAAATTTATTTAAAGTTTTACTATGTTTTTTCATTGATCTCCATTCATATATTTGACAGGTCTTCCTTTCAAATGTATGAAGGGAGATTCCCTTCTGTGATTGGCTCCCCATGGCCCACGTGATCCCAGGGACGCTGCGAACTACATGCGCCTCTGGGATACGTGGCCCTGTGCACCTGCAGTTTGGAGAGGCCCAGCATTGGAATTTTGCGCGTCCCGGGAGCTCTCAGGTAAGGGCGCAGATTTTTCCAGATCGCAGTCCTCCGCCCGCGGGAGGCCTGCGATCGGGATATCTGGGCCATTATTTTTAAAGCTTCTTAAAATGTTTAATTTTTATTAAAATGGATACATTTCCACACTGCACAAAATTAAAATTAGTTTGAGGCCCGTAACATTTGTTTAGCAGTCAATATGCTGTTAAAACCCCAGTTACACCCAATCCCTTATGAGTATAACTTTTAGTGGGAAATTTAACAGCGTAATTACTGCGGAAGAGCCAAAGTTTTCATCAGTTTCCCTGATTTGAGAGATTACACTGATTGCTGGCTCTGTGGGAGGTGGGGGGCCCACAGTGCAGCCTGTGTCGGAGCAGTGAATGCCAGACCGCAACCTCAGGATTTCCTGCTCCAAATCCCGACGTTGCAGTCAGTTTCAAAGGCGGAATGACGGCGAACGCTGCCAGTTCACCGTCATCTGGACCGCAAATTCTGGGCCATTATTGCATTTATTTACAAGGAATATGGTTATGCAGATGCAAAATAATACAGCAAGTAACCAGCAGTACAGTATCTGGCGTGCATAATGCCGCTCCAAAACAAAATGAGTCTTGTATACAGAAATACACAGAAGTTACAACATGTAAACATGCCATGCGCCCCAACCTATCCATGTTATCATTTACTCTTCATGTGAGCAAATAATCCTGATCGCATTTAACCTCCATGTTCCCATATCCCTTCAACTACCTAGATACCTTCTGCCTCCACCACTAACCCTGGAATAGAATTTCACAGCTTCACAACTCTCTAAAGAAATGTCTCTTGGACTCTGTTCTAAACTGCTTACATTTAATCTTGTATCCACAGCCCCTCATTCTGCTACTGGAAACAATCTGCTTCTATCTACGCCGTCATATCCTTTCATAATTTTAAACACTTCTAACATATTGCCCCTTAATCTGCGTTGTTCCAATGAAAAAAGTCCCAATTTTTCAAGTCTTTGTATTTCCTCATACCAGATAGCATCCTAGTGAATCTGCATTGTATCCTATCTAAGATCTCAATATCCTTTCTATTGTGTGGAGCCCAATAATGCACAGAGTATTCTAATTGAGGTCTTAAAGTTTTATAGAAAAAGAAATTGCATATAGCGCCTTTCAAAGCCTCAGGACGTTCCAAAGCATTTCATACCCAATGAAGGTTTTTGAAGTGTAGTTACCGTTATAATGTAGAGAAATGCGGCAGCCAATTTGCACACAGTAAGGTCTCACAAACAGCAATGAGCTAAATGACCAGGTATTCCATTTTTGGTCATGTTGGTTGAGGGATAAATGTTGGCCAGGACACCAGAAGAAATCCTTTGCTCTGCTTCAAATAGTGCCATGGGATCTTTTACTTCCACATGAGGGGGCAGACAGGATCTCGATTTAACATCCCAGTACTGCACTGACATTTCAGCTTCGGTTCATCATTACCTCTTTTATATTCTATACTTCTTCTGAGAACACCTAGAATTCAATTAGCTTATTTTTACATCCTTAACAATGAGGTGCTGCCTTTAATGTCCTGTGAACTTGTACCCCCAAATCCTTCTGCTCTTCCACAGCACTGAGCCTACTTCCATTACGAGTATAAAATGTATCATTTCACACTTACTGACATTGAATTCCATCTTCTGCTTTATTAATCCATTCCCCCATTTTATCAATATCCCTTTACAGCCTCCTTTGGTCTTCTAAAGAATTAACTATATCTCCAATTTTGGTATCATCTGCAAATTTTGATACCTCTCTCCCTAGGCCTATATCCAAATCATTGACATACACTGTGAGCAAAGGTGGTTGCAGAACTGAAGGGTGTGGGACACTACTACTCACTTCCAACCACTTTGAAAAACTGTCCTCAACTCCTACTCTCTGTTTTCTCCCTTCTAACCAATTTTTAATCCATGCTTGCTGCCTCTCCCTAATTCCACACTCTGATCTCTAATAATCTCACTTGGGGTAGCTGGTCAAAGGCTTACCTAAAGTCTATACACATTGCATTTTGCCCATTGATCATGTCTACCTCCTCAAAGAATTCTATGAGGTTTGTCGAGCATGATCATCCGTTTTGAAATCCATACTGACTACTTCTATTTTCCCTTTATCGAGATACAGGGTAAATTTCATTCTTAAAGACCATAAATGTTAAGGTAATTGGCCTGCAATTACCCAGATTAGCTGTGCCTCCTTTTTAAAAAATGAGTACTACATTAGCCACTCTCCAGTCCTCTGGCAAACATCCACACTCAATAGACCCCTGAAATATAATTTCTACAGTCTCAGTAATTTTCTTGCTCATCTCCCAGGATTTATCCTGTTGGGTCCTGATGCTTTGTCTTGTTTTAGCCTAACTAACTTATCTAAAATTTTCTTTTTATCTATCATAATATCGCTCATCTCACTTTCAACCACTACAGGATTCACCTCCTCTCTTATACACTTTTCTTTAGTAAAGAAAAATGTGAAGTACTTACTAAAAAAAATCCTTGGCCATTTTTTGATCATCGACAAATTGACGATCGTCTCCTCTCTTTTAACAATTCTCCTTTTACTGATATATTTGTTACTTCACTGTGCCTATTGATGTTTTTTGATTTTTTCCCCTCATACTCCATTAGCCTCTTTTATAATTTCTCATATTCCTCTTTAGTTTTCTCATTATTTGTATAGTCCTTAAAGTCTCTTTTCATCTTGAAACCACTAGTAGTTTCCTTCTCTTTTTAATAGAATATACTTATTCTGTACTGTTGCAATCTTTAAAAAAACAATCCCACGATTCTCTAAATCTAAATTCAGAACATTTTAGCTGAATTTCTGATGAATGCAACATGGTTGCTTGACTCCATGGAACCTCTCCCACCACTACAACATTGGGAAACAGACAGGCAAACGAAATTGAACATTCTGGGACTGCTGCTCAGATATATATTTGTCTTTCTTGAAGTGGAGGTCAGCTGCTAGAAAGAACAAAGGGATATTTTTTCTCAGGTAATCGCTATTAATTATTTCTGCCATTCAATTGGATAGGGAGTGAACAGCTGCTCCTTGGCTGTCTGTTGAGCTGTTTACCTGAGCAAGGCCTAAAACAAAGCATAGTGGAATTTCAATTGGCATGATACTTGTTTGATGGTTGCAGCAATGAATGATAATTAATTTTGTCTTTCCCCCAGTTATACACTATTCATTCTCACTTCAAGGAATTTCTGGTGCAATTAATTTGTGAAATCATGTAATAGGAAACTAGCTACACCCAGTCAGATCCCATAGAAATAGAAATATTCCTAGATACTATTCATGTACTGCCACAAGACAGGGAACCCTTTTAAGAATACAGCTAACTGAAATCCATTTTGCAACACATTTTATCTTAAAGGCATATAGAAAAATACAGAAAAGTCCACATTTTGAGGCACGATAGAGCTGTGCTGTTACACTCTGTTCTAAAAATAATTTCATAATATCTGATACGTTTGTATAAAAAGAGAGAATTAAAAACAATACATCTTTCATTTCAGCACCTGGTTCGTACATTTCCAGTTGTAGAAGAACATGTCCGAAAAGCCATGGGAGAAACACTTTATGAATTGTATATGGTAATTCTTTAATTATCTTCATTATAGCAACTTAAGGCAATAACAAGTAGAAATGTATTTTTTGCTATGCTTTCTTTTCTTTGAGTATTTTATAGTTGTACTTTTTCTAAAATATATAAATATTAAAATATACTGCCATTCAGTACACAATGCTTTGTTTTTACATAAAAAATATGGTTTTGAAATCACATTTTTAATGAATGTTCTGTTGGATTATATGTATAATCTTTGAGTAGGTAGTTTGAATAATTATTTACTTTTGATCATGTGCCTTTTTATATTTTCCCTCCCATTTAAGATATTTTGTTTGGCTCCCTTGATTGAATAGAGTGTATAGCCATCATCTGTTGTCACGCTGACCATAGAAGCTCCCACATTCAGTCTGGTCTCTCCTCAGTTAGCTGACCTCAACAGTGGTCTTAGGCTGGGCAGGGGAAAGAATCCATCAGGACTCTTGGGCCTAATAGATTTCCAGTGACCCCCTGCTGGAAGGTGTGCATGAAAATATTGGGTAAATTAGTATCAGGCTTGGGTGTGATGTACTGAAAAGTTGAATAACTTGCAAACACTCATTGTCTAGGCTTATACATGAAGAATGGTTACTTGTGCTAGGCACTGGAGGGCTGGCAGTGGCATTGTACTCTCAAGAGTTCAGATAATTGCAGGCAACTTGCCTCCCCCCATCCCATTTCTCTCTTTGCAGAATTGCATTCCCATATGAGGAAACCTAAATAGCTGCGAGATGACTTTTGATATGCGGGGGAAATTGGGGAAAAAAACCTACACTGGTTTTATTCCAAATCAGTAGACTTGAATCCTAACCTACACCTGTGTTCACTCATTTGCTTCTGTTCTTGTGTCATGTGACAGAACAACATTTGGGGAGGTGAGGGAAGGAGAAAAAAATGTCAGGACCAATCCCTCTTCACAGTGGTGGAATTAATGTTGTTGAATACAGATTTGCAACAGCCCTGGAGAGATACATACACTGAATACATACCAAAAATACAACTTACATTTTTAAACTACTCTTGAAATACAGAAAGCCACCTTTATAGGGCAGAGGAAATAAGTAGACATGAGCAGAAGAGAAATAATGATACATTTTGTAGTCTTGTACTTATATATGTATCCTTTAAATCAATACAGACAAATCCAGAGAATTTGTACTTGAAGATTGACTTGATCCAAGCTGGTGTTTTAGTTGGCAACAAAGTCAATATTCCAGGACGTAAGGCAGAGTTAATTTTCCACTTTAGAAATACTGTGTATTAAGCAGAATAAATACACGTTTCAGCAGTTGAACAATTGCATTAATGTAATAATTTATTATGTTTTGCCTCAACAGTTGAAGAAGTACCAGAATAAACCCCAGGTTTTCAGTAGCAGCATGACAAGGTGGAGCCCATTTTTAAGCAGATTAAAAGTATCAATGCAAAATTTTTCTGAATTAATTACATTTTCAAATAGACTTCAGGTACAAAGAACAAAATAGTGATTGGATTAGCTCAAGGTCTGTCCCATCCCATCTTAAAACATGGTGTAAATTCATTCTAACCATTACTGATGGATTGCACCTTTAGCTACCATGCTGCAGCAGTGGAGTTGTTTTTAAGAATGTGAACTTTCACCATGGGTTTAATACCAGCTCTGTACACCGACAGAATTACCAGAATTCAATATCTATTAATTATTTATGAAACTTGTACTTCTCTAGTAATTGTGTGAACATGTATTACATAAAATGTACAAATATAATTTTTGGCATCACTTAACATTTCCATGGTTCCTGTATTTCAACCTGTTAAAAACAAAATAAATGTGCAACTGGTTGGTGGATATTGACTCAACGCTGCAATCTGAGTAGGAATGTCACTAACATAAAAAATGAATATTTCATCAATGGTTTCTAATTTTTATTAACTATGGCTGAGGAAGTGGTTTCACGCTGGAAAATGGTGAGCTGCGGATTCCAATGGAGCGTACCAATGCAGGTCTGGGAGGGAGGCATTGTTGTAGAGCCAGGAGCACTCCTGCTCCTTGTGGCTCCACATTAACACAAGTAATAAAAATATTTCTTATCTTTCGGTCACTGGCCTCCAGTGGTCTCTTTAAGTTCTAGCCAAAAGGCAATTCGTTAATCACAAATCCATGCAAATTCAGGGTTAATCTTGGCTATGAATACAAAATTAGCTGAAAGGTAGCATACAATGAATACTTGAGTTACATCAGGGTGGAGGGAAGTACTGAATGGTCTCTTCCAGGGATCGGTGTTGGAAGTTGGAACCATTATTATTTCTAAACTACACCAGTGACTTGGAGTCACTGATGTAATTTAGGTGTTGGCCGTAGCTCAGTTGGTAGCATTCTCACTCTGAAGGTTGTGGGTTGAACTCCCACCCCAGAAAATTGAGCACAAAATCTAGCTGACACTCCAGTGCAGTACTGAGGGAGCGCTGCACTGTCAGAGGTGCCGTCTTTTGGATGAGATGTTAAACCGAGGCCCCGTCTGCCATCTCAGGTGGATGTAAAAAATCCCATGACACGAGAGTAGGAGAGTTCTCCCTTGTGTCCTGGCCAATATTTATCCCTCAACCAACATCATTAAATCAGATGGTCATATCACATTGCGGTTTGTGGCACCTTGCTGTGTGCAAACTGGCTGCCGCGTTTTCTACATTACAGACAACAGTGACTATACTTCAAAAGTACTTCTTTTGCTGTAAAGCGCTTTGAGACGTCCGGAGGTCTTGAAAAGCTCGACATAAATACAAGTCTTTCTTTCAGAAACCCAATGCAAATTGGTCAGATTTGCATTGTTTTCATAATGTTAAACTGGGGAGGAGAGGGAAATGGAATCAGAGAAGCCAGCTCAGAAATAACAGGAATAAGCTGGACAAAATATGCAAGTTTGCAGAACAATGACAGATGAAATTTAATACAAACATTAAGTACTGCACATTGTAAGGAAATATGGGCAAGATATTTACTCCATAAATAATGATGAAATGGCTACAGGTGAAGTTGATAAAAGTCCAGGAGACACGAGGCTCAAAATGTCCAATCAATGCAGAGCAGCAATCAACAAAGCCACTAAAATGTTGAACTACATAGCTGAAACAGTAGAACATAAATCATGATCAAACTGCAGTGCTCTGGTCAGACCACACCTCGAGTACTGTGTCCAGTTCTGGTTGCCAAGACACAGATGTCGGAGACATGATTTTATAGAGTTGTACAAGATTTTAAAAACGATATGGAAAAGGTAAATGCAGAAAATTACCTTAAATTGCAAGAGTAGGACAATGGTACACAGGTTTAAACCAGTAAAAGGCACATTTAGGACTGATATCAGGAAGTTTTTCTTCACATTTAAAATGATCAATACATGGAAGAGACTCCTGAAGGGTAGTGGAGGTGAATCATTTAAGAACCAATTGGATGCTGCAAGGGGGGAAACCTTAGGGTCATTCTGGATGGATGAGCTAAGTTGGGCCAAATAGTCTTACTCATCTGTAATTATCTTATATTCAAAATGGAAGTTATGTATTCATTTAAAAGCCAAGATATGGCTAGAGAGCCAAAGGTCTACAATAACATTTTGAAGGGACAACGTATCCTTAATATGCAAATATTTTGAATGCAAAACTTGTTGAGCGTGAATGTATCACTTAAAACTATTGCTGTGATGCAATCAAGGAGGCTGTTCTTGGCCTGATCCAAAGAGAGTCAGTTGAGCATTACTTTGAACCAAGTGTCAAAGGGAAGCATTAAATGGCTCAAACGCCACATTATCATAATGTCTTTGTGTTTATATATAAAAACATTGTTGATCCAACTGAGGACCCTGCATGTTAATGCAGAGCATTGTGCAAACGCTCACAACGCCTCTGTTTCTCACCATTCAAGCAGGTTGGGACAAGGTAGTGAGTGGATCATAGGGGACAAGGCGTGCCCACTTAAGCCGTGTCACCTTTCCATGTCACTAACAACGAAGCACAGGAAAGGTACAACCGTGCACAAGTGTCAACCTGGCAACTGATGGAAAGGACCATCGAGCTGCTTAAATCACACTTCCGGTGCCTGGATAGGTCGGGGGTATGTTACAGTATGCCCGCTAGAGTGGCAAAGATTGTAGTGATCTGCTGTGCGCTGCACAATTTTTCCCAAGTGGTCTATACGGTCACACGCTGCACAAGCATCCTCCCACTCTAATTTCCTCTACCCACCCTGGTTACGTAGGGTGCTTAGTGTGTTTATAGAATGGAGCAAGAAGCAGAACACATTTATAAAGTTATAAATTGGAGTCTGAAGATCAAAAAACAAACCGTGAAATCAAAAATTTGCTTATTATGATGTGCCAAAACATAATCTAATTTATGAAAGGACTGCTCCACCAGAGCAGTCAAAAAGTGGAAGAAATTGTAGAATAATTTGTGTGAAGTCTCTTTGAACTGGTGGAGCATTGTGAATCAACTAAAGGAAAACTGAGCAAATTCATGACAATCTTTTGATAAAGGCCCAGTACATAAACTGCAGATTAATTCAGAGCAGAGGATTGACAAAGTAATCCAAATTACCTAGTATTTAGAGCTGATAAACTACCAGGTAGCAGGTCAGAGCTAACTAAAGAGCTACAGAAAGTTGTACAAAAGTATAGGTTTAGGCATGAGAGAGAAAAAATGGAAACAACCCTCAAGGACAGAGCTTCAAGCCAGAAAGCACCGGTGCCTTTTACATGGTGTAATCATAAACACAGCCAAGAGAAATGTCCAGCACACATTTAAAAATTCAGGAAATGAAATAATGGGACATTTCGAAACAGTCTGTCCCACCATTGTTGTTAAAGCAGTGGGCACTAGTGATAAATCATATGATCTTTCTTGCTCCAGTTATGCGTGATGACAACATTGATAAATCATGGTGATTAAACCTGAAATAAATGGCAAGACTGTATATTTTAATATTGATACAGGTGCAAACATCACTTCATCGATACTGCAGTCTATCAATATCTCAATTTTTAAAGTGGAAGTGCATTCTCATCACTGTAAATTCACTTTTGAAAAAAAGCCTATATACTAGAAGACTTATCTCTAAGAACTCTACGCTAAGTGGTAAAATATATGTGGGACTGGCACATAACCAACAGTAATAATGAAAAAAAAACTATAAAGTAAATTTAAACTCTAAATAACCAATCCAAATTCATAGGACACATTCCCATTAGCACCATCATTCGGGTTAGGGACATTTGCTTAGTAAAAAAACTCGTGTGAGGGATGGTGGAAAACAGATACCCATGTTCTGCTTTTACAGAAAAAGGGACACATCAGTAAAGTGATTACCCCGGGGTACAGCAGACGTATTGGTGGAGAAAAATATGGAGCTCAGTGATAAAATTTGCAACGGTGAGTTACAGAAGGTAAAGCGACCAATAATTGTTGAAGAGCTGGCTATACCGAACCACGACTGGATCTTGCCGCCATTTACTCCTCGCACACAATAAACCTGATCTCATTCATACACTGGGTTACATCGCCTTTGTCTCGGCTCCATCTTTTGTCTGACTGACCCTCTTGTGAAGCTCTCTGAGACGTTTTTTCTACTTTGACAGGGCTGTATAAATGCGAGTTGCCGCTGTGCTCCATTAATCTCGAGCAACAGTCACATTTAAACATTAAAATCCTTTTTAACGGCACGGCCGCGCCCCCACCCCTTTCTACTCAGGCGCAAAGTGATCGGCAGAAATCGCTGGCCACGGGAGCGCCAATCAGCGCAGCGACAGTCAGCGACACGTGGCTTTTTCCACATCCCCGCTTGAATGCGAAGGGCGGCGGGGGGTGGGGTGAAGAAAGTGCAATGCACGATGGGAAATGAAGTGCTCCTTCGTCAGGTGTGGAGGCAGGCGGTCGAATGGATAACTACATCCCCCAGAATGCTGGGCGGCCGAGTAGGGAACTACATCTCCCAGAATGCTGGGCGGCCTATGTGCGCGGACGTTTCGCTGGAGCAACGCCCACTGGGTTAGAAATGCCGGTTTCCAAGCGGTCGGTTGCGGCGGTTTCAGAAGAGCGGATCTTGATATTTATTTTTGTCAAAAACGAAAAGGATAATTCTGGTTGATAGAATGCAGTATGCCGTATTTATTTAGTCGCCTGTTTAATGCGCTCCTTTAAAGACAGCGAGTGCGCAGACGCCCTTGGCACGGTCAGGACCCTTGGATCTGTCACTGGAGGCCCGAGGTGTCTGCAAGAAATTTAAAGCAGCAGCGATTCCGTCTGTGCAGCCGCTCGCCTCCCGAGGCACCGAGCGCCCGCCATTATTATTGTTGAAGTGTGTGCGTGTGGTTTTAAAGGCGGACGATGCGGCGCTCTCTTATAATTTAGCGGGAAGCGAGTGAGCGAGGTGGTCGAGGAGCAGTGCACAAAGGAGGTCCGAGGGGCTGCCTCAGCTGTCAGACTGAGGTGGAGGGAAGCGAGAGCTGGTACAGGGTCATCCTGACTGTCAGCAACCCCTCCCCTTCCCCCTATCCATCCCCATCACTATAGGGCTGTTGGTAAACTGAAGGGAAAGAGCAACAATAGTAATATTCTTCCTTCCCAGCCCGGTAAAAATGGATCGTGAAAGAGGAGAGAGCGAAGATAATTTAGATTACTCAGTGGCAAATGTAGAAAAGGTAAGACTATATATCAGAGTTTCATTTATTTGTAACACGGTGCCTTTCGTCATCCTATTTTGGTTTTTATGAACTCAGCGAGACATAAGAGTGTAGGTCCATTAAAACCATTTCATGGCAAGTACATGTCCAGTTCTATCAATGCTTAGTCATAAATGTAACAATATAAGGAATATTGTGTTTTTCTTGCCTAGTTAGTAATGAAAAGGATTGTAACTATTGTAGTTAGATTGTAAATATTTGTATTTATTTTGTAATATGATGGTATCATAATCTACCTACAGTTTGCCTTTGGCACAATTATTGTAGATAAGCTTCTGATGTGTGAATGGATATAACTTGGTGGCTTTAAAAGTAATCGTATCTTTTATTCCATTATATTACCCGGGTAAACCTGTATCTGCTGTTTGTAAATTTCTAATGCTGAAGTAAAGTTAGATTCCAGAATGGACCTCGAAACATTTTAGCATGCTTTACCCTGGGGGGAAAATACATACTTGTCAGAAATATAATCATTCTACTGTACACCAATGGTATTTTTTTTAGGCACATCATACAGGAAGCATGCTGGATTGTATGCCTGTATATCTTGAAATAGAGAGCTATTTGTCAACATAACAAGTTTTTTTTAAATGAAAGTGATCCTTTATTTTCCAGATCTATTATCTTAAAATAACATTGGATGGGGATTATTTGCGACTGCAGTAACAACTGGCTGTGTAAATCAAACCATTTTTACTGGTTTGTGGCCGTGAGCTAATGAGGTTTTGAAGCTGCTCTGATAATAGCAGGAAACGGGGCAAACAAGATCATGGCCATGGGAGGTTAAGCAATGTGAAATTGAGGTCGGGAGAGTCTGATTTAGAACAGGGAAAGTGTAATTAGGCCAGAATAGAGTTCTAAAGCTCTTTTTTTCTACCATTGGAGTCGTACAAAATGAATAGACTTCTGAAGGTTTCTTCTGTCCTTGGGCAGGATTCCTCTCCTTCATGCAGTTTGATCTCATCCTCTGAATGATGATCTATAGTAGGCTCGCCTCAGGACTGTAGTTGACCCTGAACCTGGCTCAGATAATCTTTGGTGTTTACCTCCTGTACTAATCTAGTTTTGTTAAAAGTTTTGTGGCTCTCATCACCAAATCACACCTTGGTCTGTCCCCTACTCCTCTGGCACTTTCTCCTCCTTTGAGCATCTCACCTTATTCCACCCCTCTCACCTCCCATTTAAAATTCTCATTCTCTACCACCCACCCAAGTACCATTTAAAATTTTATTACCGAGATATCTTCACTGACTTCCTCCCTCAGCCTCTGTACCAAACGACTTCTGATCCTCGGTGATTTCAACCTCCATCTCAATTCATCATGCGCTCTCTCCTGAGTTCACTAGCCTCCTATCCTCCCTTAATCTCTCCCTCCATGTAAACTCCCCAACCCATATTCACGGCCATCCCCTCGACCTTGCCATCTCGCGTGGCCTCGCTACTCCTATCGTGTCAATCGCAGGTAAGTCCAGCTCTGACCACTTGTACTGCTCTCCACCCACATCCCCCTCTCTCTATTTTCTTCTGTGTCCGTCCCTGGAAAAAACTCTCTCCCAACTCTCTTACAACTGCACTTATGAAATTCCAACTGTCCAGCCTTTGGTCCTCCATTCACCATGACATTTCTGCAGCTACCGATCTGCTCAGCCACACCCTCACCACCACCTTTGATGCCCTAGTCCCTATTAAAACAATTATTCTCACTCACCCTGGCCGTTCCCCCGGTACAGCCCTCATCTTCGCTCCCTTAAGTCCAAGGGACGCAGACTTGAACGGATATGGCGGACAACTGGTTTAGCCATTCACCGCCAGATCTGGCTGGACCACAAAGCATTATCGGGTCCTGCTCTTGTCTGCCAAAATTGCCCACTATTCCAGAATCATTCTGGAATGCAAAGATAAACCCCGGCTTCTATTCTCCACTGCTAACCGTCTTATTAAATCCCTCTCCCCTGTCTCCTCCACCCTCACCTTTGACAACAAGTGTGAGGAGCTCATGGACTTCTTTGTCTCTAAGATTAAGACCATCCGTTCAGCTGCCTCTGCCACTTCCCTTCCTTCCCCAGCCCACCGAGCCAAACTTCCTCTAAGGTTTCCCCCCTTGCCCTAGCCTTGAACTCACATCTTTCTCCAGTTTCTCTCCGCGCTCATCTTGTCCATGAGACCCACTTCCTTTTCCTTTGACCCTGTTGCCACCAAACTGCTGACCACCCAACTTCCTTTTCTGGCACCCATGTTCGCTAACATTGTTAACGGTTCTCTCTCCTCAGGTACTGTCCCCCCCTCTCGCTCAAATCTGCTGTCATCACCCCTCTCCTCAAAAAAACAACCCTTGACCCTCTCCGCCCTTGCAAACTTACCGCCCCATCTCCAACCTCCCTTTCCTCTCCAAAGTCCTTGAACATGTTGTCTCCTCCCAAATCTGTGCCCATCTTTCCCGCAGTTCCATGTTTGAGTCCCTCCAATCAAGTTTCCTCCCTTGCCACAGTACCGAAATGGCTCTCCATCAAAGTCTCAAATAACATCCTTTGTGACTGTGACAAAGGTGAACTATCCCTTCTCGTCCTTCTTGACTTGTCTGCAGCTTTTGACACAGTTGACCACTCCATCCTTCTCCAACGCCTCTCCACCGTTGTCCAGCTGGGTCTCACCTGGTTCCATTCTTATCTAGTCGTTGTCAGAGAATCACCTGCAACGGCTTCTCTTCCTGCTCCCGTATCGTTACCTCTGGTGTCCCCCAAGGATCTATCCTTGGCCCCCTCCTATTTCTCATCTACATGTTGCCCCTTGGCAACATTATCCGAAAACACAGCCTCAGTTTCCACATGTACGCTGACGACACCCGGCTCTACCTCACTACCACTTCTCTTGACCCCTCCACAGTCTCTAAATTGTCAGACTGCATATCCGACATCCAGTTCTGGATGAGCAGAAATTTCTCCAATTAAATATTGGGAAGACCGAAGCCATTGTTTTCGGTCCTAGCCATTGACTCCATCCCTCTCCCTAACACCTGTCTGAGGCTAATCCACTTTGTTCGCAACCTTGGTGTCATATTTGACCCTGAAATGAGCTTCCGACCACATATCTGCAGCATAACTAAGACCGCCTATTCCTACCTCCGTAACATTGCCCGTCTCCTCCCTTGCCTCAGCTCATCCGCTGCTGAAACCTTCATCCATGCCTTTGTTACCTTTAGACTTGACTATTCCAATGTACTCCTGGCTGGCCTCCCACATTCTACTCTACGTAAACTTGAGGTGATCCAAAACTCAGCTGCCTGTGTCCTAACTCGCATCAAGTCCCGTTCACCCATCACCCCTGTGCTCGCTGACCTACATTGGCTCCCGGTTAAGCAACGCCTCGATTTCAAAATTCTCATCCTTGTTTTCAAATCCCTCCATATCCCTCTAATCTCCTTCAGCCCCACAACCCCCCAGAGATATCTGCGCTCCTCTAATTCTTCCCTCTTGAGCATCCCTGATTATAATCACTCAACCATTGGTGGTCGTGCCTTCTGTTGCCTAGGCCCTAAGCTCTGGAATTCCCTGCCTAAACCTCTCTGCCTCACTACCTCTCTTTCCTCCTTTTAAGACGCTTCTTAAAATCTACCTCTTTGACCAAGCTTTTGGTCACCTGCCCTAATTTCTCCTTATGTGGCTCGGTGTCAAATTTTTTGTCTTGTAACACTCCTGTAAAGTGCCTTGGGACATTTTACTACGTTAAAGGTGCTATATAAATACAAGTTGTTGTTGATCATCTTTGGTGCTTACCTCCTGCACTAATCTAGTTTTGTTAAAAGGGATTAGCATATCTGGAAGGTACATTACATTTTTTTTAATTGATTTAAAAAGTAAGTGATCCCATTATAGATGACTAGGTTTGTTACCTCTCTGAAGTATGCGTGCAGGTTTTCTTGGCTATAAATAACTAGATAGTTCATAAACAGCACCAAGTTGTATTTATGGCTTTAATGTAGAAAAATGTCCCAAAGCTGCTGCTGCTGTAGTCAAAAAATCAATCCTAAGCCAAAGATGATGTTGGGAGAGATGACCAAAAGCTTGGTCCAAGAGGTGGATTTTGAGGAGGGTCTTAAGAGGAGAGGGAGGTAGAGAGGTGAAAGAGCTTGGGGAGGGAATTCCAGAGCCTAGGTGTCTGAAGACATGTGGGAAGAGTTGATGCACAAGAGGCCAGTGTCACAGGAACAGAGTTTTTTTTGGGTGGGTGGTGGTGGCACGGTGGGTTTGCAGGACTGGAAGAAGTTACAGACATGCAGCTTTGGATGATTTCCTAAGGTTAAACATTGGTAAGATTAAAGCCATCGTCTTTGAGTCCCGCCACAAATGCCATACTCTTGCCACCGATTCTAACACTTCCCCATCCACTGTCTTGGGCTGAACCATACTGTTCGCAATCTCTATTATTCAACCTCAAGCCATCCAACTTCCCTTCCTGGCTCCCTTGCTAGGTGACATTGTAAATGGTTCCCTCTCCTCAGGTACTGTGCCCCTTTTTTTCAAAACCTCTGGCATCTCCCCGGTCCTCAAAAGACTAACCCTCCTTAGCCCCTCCATCATTGCAAAGTACCACCCCATCTTCAGTCCCCCTTTTCTCTCAAATCCTGGAATGTGTTGCCTCCCAAATCTCTACTCTCCTGCAACTCCATGTTTGAATCTCCGATTTCTGTCCCTGCCACAGCACTGAAATGGCTCTAACCAAAGTTGCAAATGATATCCTCTTTGACTATGACACATTATCCCTCTTGGTCCTCCTTGACCTCTCTGTAGCCTTTGACATGGTCGACCATGCCATTGTCCTCCAATGCCTTTCCTCTGTTGTGCAGCTCAGTGCGATTGCACTTGGTTGGTTGCACTCTTAGCTATATGATTGTAGCGAGAGCATCTCCAGCAATGTCTTCTCTTCCAGCCCCTGCGCTGTTATTTCTGGAGGCCCTAAAGGCCAGCATTTATTGCCCATCCCTAATTGCCCTTGAGAAGGTGGTGGTGAACCGCTGCAGTCCAAGAGGTGAAGTCAGGATGGTGTGTGACTTGGAGGGGAATTTGCAGGTGGTGGTGTTCCCATGCGCCTGCTGCCCTTGTCCTTCTAGCTGGTAGAAATCGTGGGTTTGGGAGGTGCTGTCGAAGAAGCCTTGGTGAGTTGCTGCAGCGCATCTTGTAGATGGTACGCACTGCAGCCACGGTGTGTCGGTGGTGGAGGGAGTGAATGTTTAAGGTGGTGGATGGGGTGCCAATCAAGTAGGCTGCTTTGTCCTGGATGGTGTTGAGCTTCTTGAGTGTTGTTGGAGTTGCACTCATCCAGGCAAGTGGAGAATATTCCATCACACTCCTGATTTGTGCCTTGTAGATGGTGGAAAGGCTTTGGGGAGTCGGAAGGTGTGTCACTTGCCGCAGAATACCCAGCCTCTGACCTCTTAAACCCACAGTGTTAATATGGCTGGTCCAGTTAAGTTTCTGGTCAATGGTGACCCTCCAGGATGTTGATGGTGGAGGATTCGGCGATGCTAATCTGTTGAATGTCAAAGGGAAGTGACAAGACTCTCTCTTGTTGGAGATGGTCATTGCCTGGCACTTGCGTGGTGCAAATGTTACTTGCCACTTATCCCAAGCCTGAATGTTGTCCAGGTCTTGCTGCATGCGGGCATGGACTGCTTCATTATCTGAGGAGTTGTGACTGGAACTGAACATGGAATCTGTCTTTGGCCCCCTTCTCTTCCTCATCTATATGTTGCCCCTTGGTGACATTATCCCCAGATAATGTCACTAGCATCGGGGGACAGTGGTATACAGTTGGATTGGAGTGGTCCTGGGAGTCCTTAACCTTGACTCTGGACCCCATGAAATCTCATGGATTGATGTCCATCACCAAGCGTAACTTGGTAATAGCACCACTGACCGAGCTGACCAAGTCCTGGACATAGCTGCCAGACTGGGCTTGTGGCAGGTGGTGAGAGAACGAACACGAGGGATAACGTACTTGACAATCTACCTGTCACAGATGAATCTGTGCATGACAATATTAGTAGGAGTGACCACTGCACAGTCCTTGTGGAGACTAAGTCCCATCTTTACACTGAAGACACTCTCCATCGTACCTTGTGGCACTTCCACTGTGCTAAGTATAATAGATTAACAACAGATCTAGCAGTTCAAAACTGGGCATCCATGAGTTACTATGGGCCAGCAGCAGAATTGCATTCCACCACAGTCTGTAAACTCATGGCCTGGCATATCCCTCACTCCTCCATCACCATCAGGCCAGATGACCAACCCTGGTTCAATGAGTGTAGAAGAGCATGCCAGGAGCAGCACCGAACGTATCTGAAAATAAGACGACAATCTTGTGAAGCTATTACACAGGATTACATGCATGCTATAGACTGAGCTAAGCGATCCCACAACCAATAGATCAGGTCAAAGCTCTGCAGTCCTGCCATGTCCAGTCATGAATGGTGGTGGACAATTAAGCAACCAACGGGAGGAGAAGGCTCCATGAACATCCCTATCCTCAATGATGGCAGAGCTGAAGTATTCGCAACCATCCCTCTGCCAAATGATCGATCTTGGTCTCCTCCTGAGGTCCCCACTATCACAGATGTTAGTCTTCAGCCAATTTGATTTACTCCACGTGATATCAAGAAATGGCTTAGTGCACTGGACACAGCAAAGGCTACGGGTACCAACAACATCCTGGCTGTAGTGCTGAAGTCCTGTGCTCTCGAACTAGCCCCACCTCCAGCTTATCTGTTCCAGTACAGCAACAACACTGGTATCTACCCAACAAAGTGGAAAATTGGCCAGGTGTGTCCTGCATACAAAGAAAAGTGGGACAAATCCAACCCTGCCAATTACCGTCCTATCAGGCTACTTCCAATCATCAGCAAAGTGATGCAAGGTGTCATCGACAGTGCTATCAAGCGGCACTTGCTCACTGATAACCTGCTCACTGATGCCCAGTTTGGGTTCCACCAGAACTGCTCGGCTTCAGACCTCATTACAGCCTTGGTCCAAACATGGACAAAAAAGCTGAATTCCAGAGGTGAGGTGAGAGTGACTGCCCTTGACATCAAGACAGCATTTGATTGAGTGTGGCATCAAGCAGCCCCAGTAAAATTGAAGTCAATGGGAATCGGGGGGACGGGGGGGGGGGGGAATGCTCCACTGGCTGGAGTCATATCTAGCACAAAGCAAGATGGTTGTGGTTGTTGGAGACCAATCATCTCCACCAGGACATCGCTGCAGGAGTTTTCAGGCCAACATCCTAGGCCTAACTATTTTCAGCTACTTCATAGTTGACCTTCGCTTCAACATAAGGTCAGTGTTCAGTTCCATTTGCAATTCTTCAGATAATGAAGGAGTCCATGCCCGCATGCAGCAAGACCTGGACAACATCTAGGCTCGCGCTGATGAGTGGCAAGTACATTGCCTGGCACTTGCGTGGCGCAAATGATTATCTCCAACTGGAGAGAACCTAACTACCTCCCTTTGACATTCAAATGCCATTACCATCAACATCTTGGGGGTTACCATTGACCAGAAACTCAATTGAACATGTCAAATAAATTCCGTGGCTATGAGCAGGTCAGAGGGCTGGGTATCCTGTGGCGAGTGGCTCACCTCCTGACTACCCAAAGCCTCACTGCCACTTACAAAGCACAAGTCAGTAGTTTGATGGAATACTCTCCACTTTCCTGGATGGGTGCAGCTACTACAACACTTGAAGCTTGACATTATCCAGGACAAAGCAGTCCACTTGATCGGCACATCACCCAGCCTAAACATTCACTCCTCCCACCAGTGGCAAAATTTGACTGCAGCATGTACTATCTAGTGGCAAAATTTGACTGCAGCATGTACTATCTATAGGATGCACTGCAGCAACTTGCCAAGACTTCTTCAGCAGCATCTCCCAAACCCACAACCTCCACCACCTAGAAGAACAAGGACAGCAGCTACATGGGAACCCCATCACCTCCAATCCACAAACCACACTGACTTGGACATATATTGTCATTCCTTCATTGTCACTGGGTCAAAAAATATAAACAAAATAGGAAAAGTGAGCATAGGAAAGAATAAAGTAAGGGAGGACATTGACGGCAAGGGAGCAAATAGAGTTAAAGAACAGGAGTCTAAAAAGATGGTTAAACATAAAGTGAGAGGAAATCCTATTAAGAGTTAAACTGTCTGCACAGCAATGCACACAGTGTCCGTAATAAAACAAGGGAGTTGGAGGCAATCATGCGTTGGGAGGAACCAGACATAGTAGGGATTACTGAGACATGGCTACAGAAAAATCAGGCCTGAGAATTAAACATTGCAGGGTATAACATATTTAGAAAAAATAGAGAGGGGAAAAAGGGGAGGTGGAGTAGCTGTACTTATTTGGGATAACAATGGCAGTAGAAATAAGTGACGCAGCTATCAGCAAGACAAAAATAGAATCCATATGGATAGAGATAAAAGATAATAAAGGATCAATCACACTAATAGGCGTAGTCTACAGACCACCTAATAGTGGAAGGAAGGTGGAGGAAGAAATATACAGACAAATTAGAGAAATGAGTAAAAAACATAGAAGAATAATCATGAGGGATTTCAACTACCCCGATATTAATTGGACAGAAGAGGTAGATAAAGGGGATAAGGGTATGGAGTTCCTACAATGTCTACAGGACTCCTTTCTAACCCAATATGTAAAACGCCCAACAAGGGAGGATTTGCTATTGGATCTAGTAATGGGGAATGAGCCAGAGCAGATAAGAGAAGTAAAAGTAGGGGAACATATAGGCAATAGTGACCATAATATAATACGCTACAAGATGATAATAGAGAAGGACATAAGTATGACAAAAAACAGGTTAATAGATTGGAGAAAAGTTGATTTTTGAGGGGCTGAGAATAGAACTTGGGAAGATAAAATGGGCAACAATATTGGCAAACAACTATGTAGAACAGCAATGGGAAACATTTAAGATGGTGTTCAACAGAGTGCAGGAAAAATATATTCCGCTAAAAGGAAAGAACAAACTAAACACTAATGAGACTCCATGGATGAGTAAAGACATAAGGGAACAATTGAGGGTAAGGAAAGAGGCATACATTAAGTACAGAGACAGCAGAGGAGTGCACGATGAGAGAATACGAAGGGATTAGGAGAGAAGTCAAAAAAACAATTTAGGAAGGCAAAGAGGAACTATGAAATTGAATTATCAAGGAACATAAAACTAAATAGTGAAATATTTTACAGGCACATCAATAAAAAAAAAGGAAGGTTGGGATGGGAATAGGGCCATTAAGGGATAGACAGGACAATACCACAGGTAACGATGGGGAGATGGCAGAAATATTAAATCATTATTTCGCTTTGGTATTTACCAGGGAGATAGAACAGGTGGACATAACATTGGATGATATGAGTAATGAGATAAGTGCATTTAAAATAAAAAAGGGGATATATTAAATAAACGAATCAAACTCCGAGTATAAAACCCCTGGTCTGGATGGATTGCATCCACACATTTTTAAATAATCTAGGGAAGAGCTAGCAGAGGCATTACTACACATATTTAATAATTCGTTGGAGAAAGATGTAGTGCCAGAGGACTGGTGGATAGCTAACGTAATACCTATATTTAAGAAGGGGGATAGAACATGTCCAGGGAATTATAGACCAGTCAGCTTAACATCGGTGGTAGGAAAAATAATGGAATCCCTACTAAAGGAGAAAACAGAAGAACATCTAGAAACAAAGTATAATAATGAATAGTCAGATTTCAAAAGGGAAAATTTTACTTGACCAACCTTATTGAATTTTTTGAAGAGGTAACAGAGAGAGTAGACAATGGTAACGCAGTAGAGGTAATTTATCTAGATTTTCAAAAGGCCTTCGATAAGGTACCCCATAATAGACTAATGAATAAGGTCAGAGAATGCGGAGTCAGGGGACAAGTAGCAGAATGGATTGCTAGCTGGCTTCAAGACAGAAAGCAGAGAGTGGGAGTAAAGGGTAGCTATTCACAGTGGCAGAAGATGGATAGTGGTGTTCCACAAGGATCAGTGCTGGGACCACTGCTGTTCACAATTTACATTAACGATTTAGACTTTGGAATCAAACACAATTTCTAAATTTGCGGATGATACCAAATTGGGGGGTATAGTCAATACTGAGGAGGACTGCAACAAATTACAGGAGGACATTAATAAACTTGCAGAATGGGCAAATAATTGGCAAATGAAGTTCAACACATAAATGTAAGGGATTACATTTTGGTAGGAAGAATAGGGAGGTCACATCACTTGGAGGGTACGAGGCTAGGTGGGGTAGAAGAACAAAGGGATCTCTGAGTACAAATACACAAATCACTAAAAGTTGCGCCACAGGTTAGCAAGGCAATAAAAAAAAAAGCAAACCAAGCACTAGGGTTTATTTCTCGAGGGATAGAATTGAAAAGTAGGGAAGTTGTGCTAAACCTATATCGAACCTTGGTTAAACCACACTTTGAGTACTGCATGCAGTTCTGGTCGCCATATTATAAAAAGGATATAGAGGCACTGGAGAGGGTGCAGAGAAGATTTGCAAGGATGATACCAGAAATGCGAGTGTATACATATCAGGAAAGGATGAATAGACTGGGTCTCTTTTTTTCTCTCGAAAAAAGAAGTCTGAGGGGTGACCCAATAGAGGTCTTTAAAATTATGGAAGGTTTTGATAGAGTGGATACAGAGAGAATGTTTCCACTTGTGGGGAAGAACATAACTAGAGGCCATCAATATAAGATAGTCACCAAGAAATCCAATAGGGAATTCAGAGAAAACTTCTTTACCCAGAGAGAGGTGAGAATGTGGAACTCGCTACCACAGGGAATGGTTGAAGTGAATAGTATAGATGCATTTAAGGGGAGGCTGGACAAGCATATGAAGGAGAAGGGAATAGAGGGTTACGCTGATAGATTTAGATGAGGTAAGACGCAAGGAGGCTCGAGTGGAGCATCAACGTTGGCATGGACTGGTTGGGCCGAATGGCATGTTTCTGTGCTGTATATCCAATGTAAAATCCTGGAACCCCCTACCCAACAGCACTATGGGAGTACCTTCACCACATGGACTGCAGTGGTTCAAGAAGGTGGCCCACCGCCACCTTCTCAGCAAATAGGGATGGGCAATAAATACTGGCCTTGCCAATGACTCGCACATCCCAAGATCATTGTCTCCTGGTGGCAGATGCTTGTTGATGAAGCAATATATTAAACAGAACTTTGCGTACATAGACTCTGGGTACTTGGTTACAAGTTTTAATGTAATCTTTAGCATTGTGCTCTGTTAAATGACCCCTAATATTTCCAGAAATTCTTGGAGCTCCATAAAAGTTATCTTTGCCAGAGAACTTTGACCTTAAATGTCAGCTGTGGCTCAGTGGAAGCACACTCGCCTCTGAGTCCGAAGGTTGTAGGTTCATGTACCACTCCAGAGACTTGAGCACAAAATCTAGGCTGATACATCAGTGCGGTACTGAGGGAGTGCTGCACTGAGAAGTGCTGTCTTTTGGATAAGATGCTAAACTGAGGCCCCGTCTACCTCTCGGGTGGACGTACAAGATCACACGGCACTGTTCAAACAAGAGCGGGGTGTTCTCCCGGTGTCCTGGCCAAACTTTATCCCGCAACCAACACCTAAAACAGATCTGGTCATTTATTTCATTGCGGTTTGTGGGAGCTTGCTGTGCAAATTAGCCCCCGTGTTTCATGTGTTACAACAGTGACTACACTTCAAAGTAATTCATTGGTTGGTTGAAAAGCGCTTTGGGATGTCCTGAGGTCGTGAAAGCACTATAAATATAAGCTTTCCTTTCTCCCCTTTCTGCCCCTTTCTCCCCTGTTTCCTACATTACAATGTGACTGCACTTCAAAAAGTACTCAATTGCCTGTAAAGCACTTTGGAATGTCCTGAGGTCGTGAAAGGTGCTATATAACTGCAAGTCATTCCTTGCTCTCCCCAGCTTCCTGCTGTTTCCCAGCCTCCAACTCTGTTTCTTCCCAAATCTTAGGCATTGGCTCTAGTTCCCACCCGCTTCCGACGCCAATGTGAAAGTGTGGGTGAAGTCTCGAGAGAGCAAGAGTCGAAAACAGATGACTAGAGAGGAGGGAGAAAATACAATGAACCAGAGAGTTGGGGACAAGCAGAGGAAAAAACTGCAGAAAGAGATGCTGAAATTTCATTTTTAGCTATATGTTCATGAGCAGCACCATGGTAAATCAGCTAGTAACGTGAAATCGTTCTGTCTTAAATATGGTCACTACCTTTATTATGGATAATATCCAAATTGCACTAAATGCTAACTTTAACAACTTTAAAATGCTAAAAATTCCTAATTTATGCTACCATGAACATTTTAATTTCCTTTTAATCAACATTGACTAAATGGTTAAAATTTTGGACCAAATCAGAATTTGGTCCCATGCTGTCGATTTTAACCAATTTTTAAAAATTCTAGTTCATGTAAATGACTTTGACTTTTTTTTAAAAAGTGGGATTTGAGGACTTGATCCTAAATGGATTTCACTGTATTTTCATTTTTCGCTGGTGCAGATTGCCCTCAGTTGCTGTACTAGGGATCCTTGATTTTTAAGAATGTACGTATGTAGTTTGTGGTTTGTTGCTTACTCTTAGTCAAATGTTGTAAACTGTTTCAAATTGTAAATTTATTCCACATTAAATTGCTCTTTTGTGTGGAGGAATTAATAAATATTGTTTTTTAAAGGTCATCTGATAGTTTTCCAAAACAAAGCTGGATAACAGTGCTTCCCTGTGCGCACTGAAGAGAGCAACCCAGTTCTCCTTCCTATACAAAAGCAAAATACTGCGGATGCAGGAAATCTGAAATAAATACAGAAAATGCTGGAAATACTCAGCAGGCAGCTTAATTCTCCGCCCCACTCCCACATCGACCTCTCTGTCCTCTGCCTTCTACACTTTTTCACTGATGCTCAACGTATGCTCGAGGAACAGCCCCTCATCTTTCGATTAGGCACATTACAGCCTTCCGGACTTGACATTGAGTTCAACAATTTCAGACCATAACCTCTGACCCCATTTTTTCGGGCGGCAGCTGTTGGTGATGATTCTACTATTCCCATTTACACCTCCTCTCGACCCATCTTTTGTTTCTTTACTTGTCCCATTACCATCTCCTTTTTGCCTTGCACCATCATCCCTTTTGTCATTCAATCTCTCTTGCCTTCCACCCGATCACAGACCTTCCCTTTTGTTCTTTCCTCCTCCCCGCTTTCCCAGCCTCTGTACTTGCTTAAAACCTGTTAGTTACATCTCTAACTTTTTCCAGTTCTGAGGAAAGGTCATCGACCTGAAACGTTAACTCTCTCCACAGATGCTGCCTGACCTGCTGAGTCTTTCCAGCATTTTCTGTTTTTTTTTTTAAATTTCTGCTTCCTATACAACTGTGATTGTGTGCTACTGAGTGATGTCTGCTCATTGAAATGAACACTTTAGTTGCAGTTATAGATCATTTATGTGAATTTTGTTTCTAATTTATCTACCATTGTTCATCAATACCTAGTAAAATCTGACAGAGGTAAATTGCACTCTGACTTTTGTAAGTCCCTTAGAGGATGAGACTGGGAAATTAATGGTGGGAAACATGGAGATGGCAAAAATGCTGAACAAATATTTTGTTTCAATCTTTACGGTAGAGGACACTAAGAATATCCCAACACTGGACAAACAGGGGGCTCTGGGGGGGAGGAGCTAAATACGATTAAAATCACTTAAGGAATTGGTACTCAGTAAAATAATGGGACTCAAGGCGGATAAATCCCCTGGACCTGATGGCTTACATCCTAGGGTCTTGAGGGAAGTGGCAGTAGGGATTGTGGATGCTTTGGTAATTTTCCAAAATTCCCTGGACTCAGCAAAGGTCCCGGCTGATTGGAAAACTGCTAATGTAACACCCTTATTTAAAAAGGGTAGTAGGCAGAAGGCTGGAAATTATAGACTAGTTAGCCTAACATCTGTGGTGGGTAAAATTTTGGAGTCTATTATTAAGGAGACAGTAACAGAACATTTAGATAAACATAATTTAATAGGACAAAGTCAGCATAGCTTTATGAAGGGGAAGTCATGTCTGACAAATTTGCTTGAGTTCTTTGAGGACATAACGTACAGGGTGGATAAAGGGGAACCAGTGGACGTAGTGTATTTAGACTTCCAGAAGGCATTCGACAAGGTGCCACATAAAAGATTATTGCTCAAGATAAAAAATCACTGGATTGGGGTAATATTCTGGCATGGGTGGAGGATTGGTTATCTAACAGGAAGCAGAGAGTTGGGATAAATGGTTCATTCTCGGACTGGCAACCAGTAGCCAGTGGTGTTCCGCAGGGGTCGGTGTTGGGTCCCCAACTCTTTACAATCTATATTAACGATTTGGAGGAGGGGACCGAGTGTAACATAGCAAAGTTTGCAGATGATACAAAGATGGGAGGGAAAGTAGAAAGTGAGGAGGACATAAAAAACCTACAAGGGGATATAGACAGGCTGGGTGAGTGGGCAGAAATTTGGCAGATGCAATACAATATTGGAAAATGTGAGGTTATGCACTTTGGCAGGAAAAATCAGAGAGCAAGTTATTATCTTAATGGCGAGAAACTGGAAAGTACTGCAGTACAAAGGGATCTGGGGGTCCTAGTGCAAGAAAATCAAAAAGTTAGTATGCAGGTGCAGCAGGTGATCAAGAAGGCCAACGGAATGTTGGCTTTTATTGCTAGGGGGATAGATTATAAAAACAGGGAGGTATTGCTGCAGTTATATAAGGTATTGGTGAGACCGCACCTGGAATACTGCATACAGTTTTGGTGTCCATACTTAAGAAAAGACATACTTGCTCTCGAGGCAGTACAAAGAAGGTTCACTCGGTTAATCCCGGGGATGAGGGGGTGGACATATGAGGAGAGGTTGAGTAGATTGGGACTCTACTCATTGGAGTTCAGAAGAATGAGAGGCGATCTTATTGAAACATATAAGATTGTGAAGGGGCTTGATCGGGTGGATGCAGTAAGGATGGGTGAAACTAGAACTAGGGGGCATAATCTTAGAATAAGGGGCTGCTCTTTCAAAACTGAGATGAGGAGAAACTTCTTCACTCAGAGGGTAGTAGGTCTGTGGAATTTGCTGCCCCAGGAAGCTGTGGAAGCTACATCATTAAATAAATTTAAAACAGAAATAGACAGTTTCCTAGAAGTAAAGGGAATTAGGGGTTACGGGGAGCGGGCAGGAAATTGGACATGAGGCTGAGTTCGGATCGGTCAGGGCCCTGTGGGTGGCGGAGCAGGCTCGAGGGGCCGATTGGCCAACTCCTGCTCCTATTTCTTATGTTCTTATGGGCGGCAGATAGTTGCATCAGTGTCTAAATAGCACTGCCCCCAAGGATTTTGATTTTATAAAGTCCTAAATGAAGGTGTGACTTGCACAAGAGAAGTTACAATTTCAAGGACTTTCATTGTAATGTATTATTGATTTTAGAGTTTGTGGTGAAGACTGGTTTATCAACTCCAATTGGAGAGATGTGATCAGTCAGCATTTATGGTCTTACAGGATGGATTAGAATTGGCTGTTTTTGACTGATCACTGTTGGCATCTGGGAAATAACCTGGATGTGAATGAACTTAGTAGCAAAAGAAATAGATCCTGTCAATTAGTTCACGTAGTTCTTTTAGTATGAACAATATTTGTGGGTCATAATTTGTGCTTTTCAGACACGAGAAAAGTGTTAATCAGCTTGACACTTATTCCACAGAAATGGCAAAAAAACTGATCTGAGAGCCAGCAGTTTCCTAGCAATTTTATCAATGAACAGTAGAACATGGCTCTCTGCTTGTCATGTGTAGTGTTTTGCTAAATCTGACTCAGTGTTTCCTATAATATGAACTGAACAGAAGTAAATGTTCCTGGAAATCGGTAACTGGTACTCAGTTAGACATGTGCCTGTTGTTGATTCAAAAATGTAGCTTTTAAGTTCTTTTTCAAGGAAAATTCTAAATTTCCACTACGTTATTTTATCACCTTTCCTCATCTCCTGACTCTGTCGACTCTTCTAAGGTATGGACCCATGGGCACTTGTCCCCTTCTGGCACCTCACACAAGTGACTAGTCATATGCGAGTCTTGACGGTGTGTATTGGCAGGCTATAAAGCTATGGGGGCATTGCAGCAGAGCCCCATCTGTCCTTGCCTGATGACCACATGCGCATTTTCAGCAGGTGCCACTGACTACTGATCAGAAGTGGGAGTTTTGAATGACTTTCCCACCCTGGCGCCTTCAGGTGTCTGTACTACTCTCTCAGCCCCAGCTGAAATGAGCTAAATCAGAACAGACTGGGGGGTCAGATCTGAGACCTAGTCTATACAGCAGAGATGGTCACTGGATAAACTTGCTGTGCCATTTGGGGATGCACAAGAAATTTTTAACTGGAGTCTTGTTAGAATTTTGTTTTTATGCAATTGATCTTTTTGTGAAATAAAGGGGATCAATTTGGCATAGAACGAGTTTCTTTAGAGGGGAAGAAACATCAGGAGAAAGGGAGTGTTTTCTGTACAAAGTACTTTTCAGACTGTCACTTTATAAAAAAAAAATAATATGTATTTTATCCTGTGCTAAACTTATCCTCCCTTTTTACCTTAATGGAAATGTCTTTGTGAGGTGAGTAGATGGATAATTAGCACTTTCCCAGAAAATTAACTATAACATGCATTTTAAAAGCTGCACTTCTAAATTGATGGCTGGGAAAACGACTGTCTGAGTTTCCTAATTGCATACCATTCTTCATGTGAGCTGAGGCAGTGCGTTGACAGGCTATTCAACTCTTTGTGTTGTTGCTGCTGAGACTGATTCTGTACTTGGCTGACATCCAGACAAGCGCACTTCTACCAGGGGTGTCTGAATAGCAATCAGTAGCAGGGACTTGGTTGACTTTAGTCACATGGAGACTTATATCCACTTCAGAGCTGCTCCAGCAACATATGGGGACCACGTGTATTTGGAGTGGCTGCATTGATTTTTTTTTTAGTGAGATCCAGCTCTCAAACCTGTGGTTAGAATCCTAGAATGGTTACAGCACAGAAGGAGGCCATTTGGCTTGTCGAGCCCGTGCCGACTCTCTGCAAGAGCACTTCAGCTAGTCCCACTCCCCTGCCCTTGCCCCGTAGCCCTGCAAATTTTTTTCCTTCGGGTACTTATCCAATTCCCTTTTGAAAGCCACGATTGAGCCTGCCTCCACCACCCTTTCAGGCAGTGCATCCCAGATCCTAACCACTCGCTGCGTAAATAAGTTTTTACTTATATCGCCTTAGGTTCTTTTGCCAATCACCTTAAATGTGTGTCCTCTGGTTCTCGGCCGTTACGCCAATGGGAACAGTTTCTCTCTATCTACTCTGCCTACACCCCATATGATTTTAAACAACTATCAAATCTCCCCTCAACCTTCTGTGCTCTAAGAAGAACAACCCCAGCCTCTCCAGTTTATCCACGTAACTGAAGTCCCTCATCCCTGGTACCATATTTGTAAATATTTTCTGCACCCTCTCTAAGGCCTTCACATCCTTCCTGAAGTGCGATGCCCAAAATTGGATATAATACTCCAGTTGAGGCCCAACCAGTGTTTTATAAAGGTTCATCATAACTTCCTTGCTTTTGTACTCTATGCCTCTATTTATGAAGCCCAGAATCCCGAATGCTTTTATAATCTCTTTCTCAACCTGCCCTGCCACCTTCAACGATTTGTGCACATATACCCCCAGGTCTCTCTGTTCCTGCACCCCCTATAGAATTGTACCCTTTAGTTTATATTGCCTCTCCTTGTTCTTCCTACCAAGATGTGTCACTTTGCACTTTTCTGTGTTACATTTCATCTGCCCATTTCACCAGTCTATCTATGTCCTCTTAAAGTCTATCACTATCCTCCTCATTGTCCACTATCATCTGCAAATTTTGAGATTGTGCCCTGTACTCCCAAGTCATTAATATATATCAAGAAAAGCAGTGGTCTGAGTACCGACCCCTGGGGAACACCACTGTATACCTTCCTCCAGTCCAAAAACAACCGTTCACCACTACTCTCTCTTTCCTGTCACTTAGCCAATTTCGTATCGATGTTGCCACTGTCCCTTTTATTCCATGGGCTTCAACTTTGCTGGCAAGCTTATTATGTGGCACTTTATCAAATGCCTTTTGGAAGTCCATGTACACCTCATCAACCGCATTGCCCTCATCAACCCTCTCTGTTACCTCATCAAAAAACTCAATCAAGTTAGTTAAACACGATTGCCTTTAACAAATCCGTGCTGGGTTTCCTTAATTAATCCACACTTGTCCAAGTGACTGTTAATTTTATCCCTGATTATCGTTTCTAAAAGCTTCCCCACTACTGAGGTTAAACTGCCTGGCCTGTAGTTGTTGGGTTTATCCTTGCACCCATTTTTGAACAATTTTGCAATTCTCCAGTCCTCTGGCACCACTCCTGTATCTAAGGAGGATTGGAAGATTATCGCCAGTACCTCCGCAATTTCCACCTTTACTTCCCTCCGCATCCTAGGATGCATCCCATCCAGTCCTGGTGACTTATCTACTTTAAGTACAGCCAGCCTTTCTAGTACCTCCTCTATCAATTTTTATCCCATCCAGTATCTCCACTACCTCCTCTTTCACTCTGACTTTGTCAGCATCTTCTTCCTTGGTGAAGACAGATGCAAAGTACTCATTTAATATCTCAGCCATGCCCTCTGCCTCCATGTGTAGGTCTCCTTTTTGGTCCCTAATCGGCCCCACCCCTCCTTACTACCCGTTTACTATTTTTATATGCCTATAGAAGATTTTTGAATTCCCTTTTACGTTAGTTGCCAATCTATTCTCATACTCTCTCTTTGCCCCTCTTATTTTCTTCTTCTCTTCCCCTCTGAACTTTCTATATTCAGCCTGGTTCTCACCTATATTCTCAACCTGACATCTGTCATATGCGCCCTTTTTCTGCTTCATCTTACTCTCTATCTCTTTCGTCAACCAGGGAGCTCTGACTTTGGTTGCCTTATCTTTCCCCCCTCGTGGGAACGCACCTCGATTGTACCTGAACCATCTCCTCTTGAAAGGCAGCCGATTGTTCGATTACAGTTTTGCCTGCCAATCTTTGATTACAGTTTACCCGGGCCAGATCCGTTCTCAACCTACTGAAATTGGCCCTCCTCCAATTAAGTATTTTTACTCTAGATTGCTCCCTGTCCTTTTCCATAGCTAATCTAAACCTTATGATGCTATGATCACTGTTCCCTAAATGTTCCCCTACTGACACTTGCTCCACTTGACCCACCTCATTCCCCAGAACCAGATCCAGCAATGCCGCCTTCCTCGTTGGGCTGGAAACATACTGATCAAGAAAGTTCTCCTGAGCACACTAAGGAAATTCTTCCCCCCTCTCTGCCCTTTGTACTATTACTAACCCAGTCTATATTAGGATAGTGGAAGTCCCCCATTATGACTGCTCTATAGTTCTTGCACCTCTCTGTAATTTCCCTGCAAATTTGCTCCTCTATATCCTTCCCACTAGTTGGTGGCCTGTAGAATACACCTAGTAGTGTAATGGCACCTCTGTTGTTTCTTGACTCCAACCAAATATATTCTGTCCTTGACCCCTCCAGGACATCCTCTCTCCAGCACTGTAACATTCTCCTTAACCAATACTGCTACCCCACCTCCCTTCTTTCCTTTCCTTTCCTATCTTTCCTGAACACCTTTGCTATCGACCTTGTATCTAGGAATATTTAGTACCCAATCCTGCCCTTTTTTGAGCCAGGTCTCTGTTATCGCCACGACATCATGTTCCCATGTGGCTATTTGCACCTGTCGCTCACGAACCTTAATAAGCACACTTCGTGCACTTACACACATGCACTGTAAACCTATCTTAGACCCTCTTGTATTCTTAGTCTGACCCCACCTAATACCTTACTATTTCTTACTCTAGTGCTATCTGTCTCTACCAATCCTTTGTGCACCTTGTTTCTCCTTTCTAATGCTACATCCTGGTGCCCATCCCCCTGCCAAATTAGTTTAAACCTGTCCCAACAGCACTAGCAACCCCTCGCGAGGATATTGGTCCCGGCTCTGTTGTGGTGAAACCCATCCGGCCTGTACAGGTCCCACCTCCACCAGAACATGTCCCAGTAATCTAAAGCCCTCCCTCCTGCACCATCTCTCTAGCCAAGCATTCAGCTGCTCTATCCTTCTGTTTCTATACTCACTAGCTTGTGGCACTGGGAGTAATCTGGAGATTACTACCTTTTTGAGGTCCTGCTTTTTAATCTCTTTCCTAGCTCCCTAAAATCTGCCTGCAGGACCTCATCCCTCTTTCTACCTATGTCGTTGATATGGACCATGACCTCAGGCTGTTCACCCTCCCCCCTCAGAATGACCAGCCAGAGAAAGTGGGGTTTTGATGGCTCTAAGGTGACATGCCTGGTGATGGAAGTTTGGAATCCAGTTGATACATTTGACAAATTTGGTAATCTGATACCTGAGCAAGTCAGAGCACTCTCATCGATTGAGCAGCTGGCCTCGCTCACTAATGGAACGTGGCGGGGTAAACCTGTCGCCGGGGCTGGGATTCTTCCCACTCTGCTCCAGATACCCCTACAAGCTAGTGCCTTGATGGGTAAAGTGATCCTGGCAGTTCAAGTAGCAGGAACCTGTACTCTAGGTAAGCTGCGTGGTTTTAGCTGGTTAAGATCTAGCAGTACTCATTGGGGGGTGGGTAGGGGAGGGGGCGAGGCATCCTTAAGCCTTGGTTCTGCTAACTAGTGTGTAAGTTTTCTGGCCTTGGGTAAGTGGAATGTCTCCCTAGGGGAGTGGGGTATATCAATTTTGGGCAAACAAATTCTGTCCATGTGGAATTCTGACTAGCTTAGTTGGAAACTCTGAAACATGGTGATCAGTTTCTGTCCATTTGCCTTGGTGTGAGGGTGGGGGGTTGTGGTGGGGTTAAGAGACGAGGAGTTTTGTCTGTCTAATGAACTCGAGGAGCAAATTATCACTTGAAATGGGATATGGCAAAACTTAAATTCTTTTGAGCCTTGCTTTGGATCATCAAGTTAAGTAACTGTTCTTATAAACATTTTTCACCTCTGTACCTTTTTTTTTTCAAGACGTATAGTGTTGTAAATACCATAGTGAGTGCGATCTGTTCTCCGATGTCTTGAGACGGGTGTATAATGAGCAGAATCCACGTGTCAAACTAATCAGGTGTGAATATAATTCATAAACTGTATGAAGGGATTTTGCTTTAGTCAGTTGCAGAGTAATGAACATATTAAGAAAATATGGAACTTGACAGTCATTTGGCCCATTGAGACTACTGACTGACCTGGACGTTTCCCAAACTTATTTAATCTCCTGATGGAGACAAATAAACTGGAGTGGCATTTCCAAGAACAATAAGGATGGGCAATAAATGTGGCTTTGCCAGCATCATCTACATCCTGTGAGCAAATAAAATATACCAGCTTTTGTTGAGATCAGTTTGCTTTTGTGGTAAATATATGACTGATAAATAATTGGTTAATGTTCTTGCATATTTTTGGAGGACTTTATGCTTTATTGAGCTGGGAGATTTTTTAATGTGGACTGGAATATTTTTGTGTTTTTTGCGTCCAGTATACCATTGGGCACATATATAATAAAACTCCCTTTATTGTGCCCCTACTCAACCTTCAAGGAGAATATTTTATATCACCATGAGACCTTTTAATTTATCACAGCACCTATCGCTACTGGCCTTTTGTGAGGAAGACTAATAATTTAGTGACCAAGGTACACTCCAGTTGTGCTGAAGCAATTAGCAACAGGAGTATGCCTTTTGCGCCATCAAACCCGACCTATCATCCTTGCCAGGGCCGTTCTTTCTTTAATCACTATTCTCTGCCTTTTCTTCTTATCCCTTAATGCCCATGCTTCCTAAATATCTAACTCCTTTTAAACACCTCAATTGACTTTGTATCTATGAACTTCTGGAGTGCTGTGTTCCACATTTTCTCAACCCTTTGAAGTTTTTCATGGATTTCCTTTTAACTAATGAAACTTTAATTCAAGATTGTGCTCTTGTTCTGAAGTTCTGAATGTCCGTACTGGACGGTAAGGTCTGTCGCTATCTACCCTGTCAATTCCCTTCATAACTCCTCAATCATATCACATCACCTCATTTCTAGGGAACATAATCTTAAATTTACCCAGGCTCCCATCATAACTCAGACCTTTCATTCTAGTTATCATATTGGTAAATCATCACTGGACTTTCTCTAAGGTCAGTATATCTTTCCTAAGGTGGGATGCCCAAAATTGAACACCATACTCCAAATGAGGTCTGATCAGCCATATATAACTGCAGTAGTTCTTCCTTGCGCTTATATTCCAAACCTCTTGTGATGAATATTGCTCGTATCCGCCCCTGCCTCAGCCCATCTGCTGCTGCAACCCTCATCCATGCATTTCTTATCTCCAGATTCAATGATTCCAATGCTCCCCTGGTCTGCCAGGTCAGAGGTAGGGCATTGCAGTTGATCTTTAGAATCTCTGGATTAGAGAACCGGTAAAATTAGCCATGGTTTCTGCTCCTGATTGCTATTCAGAGACTCCTGCTGGAAACTGGTTGCTGAATGACGATGAAATTATGCTCTGTTCTGATGCTACAGTTGAACAGTCTGCCAGAGCACGCTGTTTAGGCTCACTCATTAATGACTACTTGAGCAAAGTACCAGAGGGTTGCTGGCACCCTTGTAAGCATAGTCCTACATGAGATCATCTTGAAGAGAATTGGTGAGAAAATTGGAGCGATGAGGAAGTTCCAGCAATTTTTAGTTGGTCTCCCTCAGCCTAACTTGGTCAAAGGATATTTTAACATAAAAGTAATTTTGTCTCCAATGGTGTAGCTCAGACCAGGAAGGTTGCATATTCAGCCCCTGATCTGAGATTAGTTAACTGAACACAGAAGGGGTATTGGTGAGGGTATATGATTGGAGTCTGTGTCCCTCGCTCACTAAAATGAGGTCTCTTTTCTATGTCCTCCGTGTACCGTATCTAACTACATTTACTTAAAGAATGGGAAGGACTGTTTTCATGAATAAATTTGTTTTGCATGATCACCATGAATATTTGTTGCATGTAATATTTTTAAACCAGCAAAGGCTATTGAGGTGTCTAGGATGTGTTTTGCTCCAGCAAAAATATCAATTTACAGTGTACCAGATTTTACCAGCCTAGTCACACACATAATTGGATTTCCCTTATAGGACTCTTAAATTGGATGACTAATGAGACTGTTAAATCTCATGGCTGTTAGGTACCTGATATCTGCAGTGAGACTTTGTATAACTGAAGCAGCTGAAATGGAAATTTTGAGTTGCTGAGTTTTCAGTAATGTATCTAATTGCAGCAGTCTAATTGAGGTGCTTTTAAAATTAGTTTTTGACAAAAGCAAGCTAGTAAACCAATGGCTAATTGTGGTTGTGCTACAAGAGGAAAAGGAATAAGAGGCAAGTTTAGAAATAATGGGTCAAAACCACAATACACCAGCCACGAGATATTGGGTTCAAACTGTCGCCATGCAGGACAGATTAAATAAATGGTGGGATGGAATTGAGTGAGTAAATTTGGAAGTAGGACAGAACCAGGAGATAGTTAAACTGTCATTAAGATAAACGAGCAAAACTAAAACAAGTGTTTAAAAAAAAAATAGAAAATTTACATAGTGAATTGGAAAGAAAACTTGTATAAACTGGTGTCTGTATTTTGAGGTCCTAATAGGCCAACTTTCCATAATTGCTCTTTGTTTTATTTTATTTTCTTGTTCTGTGTCTTCCACAATGCCAGCTTCCTCCCTGATTTGAAGCAAAATTCTTAATAAAAATTCCCAACCTGGATTCAGGCTAACTGCTACAAGTTTGTTTGGCTTTTTTTCTTTATTTTTTGTTTACCTTTCTTTATCTGTTTTTCTCCTGGTATCACACAGCATAGGGTTTTAAACTGGGATCTGTAAGGAGATCCTGGGGTCTGCAAGGTCATCAGATTTCTACCTGCCTCACATTTCTGTATTTTTATGTATTTGTTGACTTGTCCTGTTGTACTCGAGTGGCATGAATGCAATTTTTTAAAACCACTTTCCCGTAGGTAGCTGACACTATCTTTTGAAAATCGGGATAGGGATCTTGGGAGAATATATTTGCAGGGGATGACTCGCACAGAAAAGTCATAAAACCCGATATATTTTACACTCATTTCGAGGCAGAAATGGGAATTTCTGTGGCTGTTGGATTGGGTCGGAGCCTGCAGTCTGACTCCAAGTCTCTGGGAGCTGAGACAAAATGGGGGGTGGGGGAGAACAGGAGAAGGATGTGAACAAAGAGAACTGGGAACAAGCAGAAAAGGGAGTAGATTGAGAGAAGGAAAGACTTGCAGGATGAAAGAGGAAAAGAAAGGAAACAAATGGATAACAGAGTGCGTGAGGCATAGAGAGAGACAAAGGGACACAGTGGAAGACAAAAAAAGACCATAGAAGTTATAGGAAGAGAGAGACTTACTATTGTATGTGAGCAGTGCCATTGGTATCAATTAGTATATGTTGTGTTAAATATGTAATATATACTTGTTGCTTATGGTTCAGTCTTTTTTACATTGGAGAGACAAACACTGTCCATTTTGCTGAACATCTTTGACCATCCTGTAGATCATGTTTAGTACATGCAAGTAGGATCATGTGTTTTTTTGGTGTGACATGCAACTTTCTGCTAAGTTTACTATTTTTAAATGATGCAATCAACTGAAGTAAAGCCATTATGGTGCTCTTGCTTTAAAAAAAAAAATCTGAAGAAATGGATGTTCAGTATTAGACGATCATTTAGGAACATGTATAGGACTGGAAAAGACTATTTTAATCCATCTGGCTGGCTGAGTTCAAAAGCAGAATATAGTTAATTCCTTAATTGATTTTCTCACCATATGCTGGACCAATTGTCCTTTAAAATTACTGATATATTATCAGCCTCAATCACTTCCATAGGTAGTCCATTCCAAGCATTCATCACCCTCTTGTGTGAAATAGTTATGCTTTTGATCTGTCCATTCACTTTCCCACTGAGCTTCATTGCAAGACCGCTTTGTTATTTTCCAGGGTTCAACTTGTTGATATCCTTAAGTGTCTTTAATATGTCTAAGATTCAATCTCCAACTTCTCCAGTGTAAATAAGCGGAGTTACAAGGAGAGACTTTCGAAGCTCAAGTCACTGATGCCTAATATCAGACAGGTAGTCCTCTGTTGCACTTTTTTCAGCACCATGATGTCCTTGTAATATGGAGACCAGAACTGCACACACTACTCCAGCTAAGGATGAATCAATACCTTGTGAAGATTTAGTACCACACTTTTGTAATTTATGTTCTATTCCAAACTCTCTGCTATAAGACCATAAGAAACAGGAGCAGGAGTAGGCCAATCGGCCCCTCGAGCCTGCTCCGCCATTCAATAAGATCATGGCTGATCCAATCTTGGCCTCAACACCACTTTACCGCTCTCTCCCCATACCCCTTGACTCCCTTGTAGTTCAAGTATCTGTCAATCTCTACCTTGCATATATTCCATGACTCCGCCTCCACAGCTCTCTCGGGGTAGAGAATTCCAAAGATTCACGACCCTCAGAAGAAATTCTTCCTCATCTCCGTCTTAAATGGGCAACCCCTTATTCTGAAACGATACCCCTACTAGGGGAAACATCCTCTCGGCATCCACCCTGTCAATCCCCCTCAGAATCTTATGTTTCAATAAGATCACCTCTCATTCTTCTTAACTCCAATGAGTATAGGCCCAACCTGCTCAACCTTTCGTCATACGTCATCCCAGGAACCAACCTAGTGACCTTTCTCTGCACTGCCTCCAATGCAAGTATATCCTTCCTTTTTAAATATGGAGACCAAAACTGTACGTAGTACTCCAGGTACGGTCTCACCTGCGCCCTGTAAAGTTGCATCAAAACTTCCCCACTTTTATACTCCATACCCCTTGCAATAAAGGCCAACATTCCATTAGCCTTCCTAATTACTTGTTGTACCTGCATGCTAACTTTGTGTTTCATGTACTAGGACCCCCAGATCCCTTTGTACCGCAGCATTTTGTAGTCTCACTCCATTTAAATAATAATTTGCTTTTTCATTCTTCCTTCCAAAGTGGATAACCTCACATTTTCCCACATTATACTCCATCTGCCAAATTTTTGCCCACTCACTTAACCTATCTATATCCCTTTGCAGACTCTTTGTGTCCTCACAACTTGCTAACCCACCTATCTTTATATCATCTGCAAATTTGGCTACAGTACACTCGGTCCCTTCATCTAAATCATTAATATAGATTGTAAATAGCTGAGGCCCCAGCACCGATCCCTGTGGCACCCCACTAGCTACTCATTGCCAACTGGAAAATGACCCATTTATCCCGACTCGCTGTTTTCTGTTAGTTAGCCAATCCCCTATCCATGCCAATATATTACCCCCAACCCCGTGCGCTCTTATCTTGTGCAGTAACCTTTTATGTAGCACCTTATCGAATGCCTTCTAGAAATCCAAATACACTACATCTACTGGTTCCCCTTTATCCACCCTGTTTGTTACATCCTCAAAGAACTCTAGCAAATTTGTCAAACACTATTTCCCTTTCATAAAACCATGTTGACTCTGCTTGATTGTCTTATGATTTTCTAAATGTCCTGCTATTATCTCCTTAATAATGGATTCCAGTATTTTCTCAATAACAGATGTTAGGCTAACTGGCCTATAGTTTCCTGCTTTCTGTCTCCCTCCTTTCTTGAATAGGGGCGTTACATTTGCAGTTTTCCAATCCACTGGGACACCTCCAGAATCCAGGGAATTTTGGTAGATTACAATCAACGCATCCATTATCATTGCAGCCATTTCTTTTAAGACACTAGGATGCAGGCCATCAGGTCCAGGGGACTTGTCAGCCTTTAGCCCCATTACTTTTGCCTAGTACTTTTTCTCTAGTGATAGTGATTATTTTAAGTTCCTCCCTCCCTATAGCCCCTTGATTATCTATTATTGGGATGCTTTTAGTGTCTTCTACCGTGAAGACCGATCCAAAATAATTGTTTAGAGTATCTGCCATTTCTCTCTTTCCCATTATTAATTCCCCAGTCTTATCCTCTAAGGGACCAACATTTACTTTAGCTACTCTCTTTTCCTTTTTATATACCTGTCGAAGCTCTTACTGTCTGTTTTTATATTATTTGCTAGTTTACTCTCATACTCTATCTTCTCCCTCCTTTTATAATTCTTTTAGTCATCCTTTGCTGGTTTCTAAAAATTTCCCAATCCTCTGGCCTACCACTAATCTTCACAACATTGTATGCCTTTTCTTTCAATTTGATACCATCCTTAACTTCCTTAGTTAGCCATGGATGGTGCATCCTTCTCGTAGAGCCTTTCTTTCTCACGGGAATATACCTTTGCTGAGATTTATGAAATATCTCCTTAAATGTCTGCCACTGCTGATCTACCGTCTTACCCTTTAATCTATTTTCCCAGTCCACTTTAGCCAACTCTGTCCTCATACCCTTGTAATTGCCTTTATTTAAGTTTAGGCCACCAGTTTCAGACCCAAGTTTCTCGCCCTCAAACTGAATTTGAAATTCTACCATGCTATGATCACTCTTTCCTGGGGGATCCTTTACTATGAGATCATTAATTAATCCTGTCTCATTACATATTACCAGATCTAAAATAGCCTGCTCCCTGGTTGGTTCCGCAACGTATTGCTCTAAGAAACCATCCCGAATACACTCTATGAACTCGTCCTCAAGGCTACCCTTGCCAATTTGATTTGTTCAATCTATATGATGATTAAAATCGCCCATGATTATTACAGTACCTTTCTTACAAGCCCCCATTATTTCTTGATTTATACTCTGTCCTACAGTATAGCTACTGTTAGGGGGCCTATATACTACTCCCACCAGTGACTTCTTACCCTTTACTATTTCTTATCTCCACCCAAACTGATTCTACATCTTGAGCTTCTGAGCCAATATCATTCCTCACCACTGCAGTGATCTCATTCTTTATTAACAGAGCTACCCCACCTCCTTTTCCTTTCTGCCTATCCTTTCGAAATGTCAAAAACCCCTGAATATTCAGTTCCCAGCCTTGGTCACCTTGCAACCACGTCTCTGTGATGGCTATCAGATCATATCCATTTATTTCTATTTGTGTCATCAACTCCTCTATCTTACGAATACTGCGTGCATTCAGATAAAGAGCCTTTCATTTTACCGTATAATTTTTCCTTACTCTGACTCTATTTTCTGGTGCACTCTTATGCTTGTATGCTCTGCCCCTTCCTGATAGATTCCTATGCAAACCAAGATCTTATTTTCCTTATTTACTGCTACACAACACTGCAAATAGTTTCAATAATCTGTCCACCAGTACCCCAAATCATTTTCCTATGCTGTATTCTGTAGACTAATAAGTTAGTTATAGTTCCAATTTTTTCTTTAATTGTTTCATCACTTTGCTCTTGTCAGCATTGAATTTCATTTGCCATTTCCAATCTATCTAGATTCCTCTGAACCTGATCAGCCTGCTCTTGATTGTTTGCAGCCCCCACCTTTCATATCAGTGGGAAATTTTGACACTTTTGTCTATTTCCCCCCCCCTTCAAATCATTGATGTACAATGTGAATAGCAAAGGAGCCAGCATGTCACTGGGACATCTCACTAATTCACTTTCTGCCACATGCTGACATAGCTCAGTGCATGACCAACCTCTGTCTTTTTTGATACAGCTAGTTGCCAATGCACTTCAATAATTGTCACATGTTCCTAACCTTTCTACCTTAAGAACCAACCTCTTGTATAGGACTGTATCAGAAGCCTTGCTGGTCTAGATAAACCTTATCTCAAACTCCAATATCTCCTCAAACAATTCTAACCAGAATGTTCAACATGAATTCTCTAACCCCTCCCACTTTCCGGTCCATTAGACTATGTTGACTTGCACCACTAACTTCATACTTCTCTAGGTGTTTCTTGAATGCTACTCTGAAGCAGGATACAAGACTTTACTCATGATAGTTACACTGCTCATTTGTATGTAATTTTCAGGACTTGCCTTTTGCTGCTATTTTTTTGGATGGGTGTTATGTTCCCTCCTCTCCAATCCTCTGGTATAACTCCTAATTCTACTGATTCGCTAAAGATCTTCACCAGAACATGACTAATTTTGTTGGCCATTTCCTTAAATATCCCTATGTGCCAACTATCTGGCCTGGAGCCTTCCTCTCTTTCAGTGCCTTCAATGTTCCAGTTGCTTCTTTATCAATAATTACTATTCTCCTTTTTATAATTTGTATTAATTTCCTGCAAAATCAGTCCTCACTTCTGGGAGAGGTCAAGGGATTCCATGAACACTGTTGCAAAGAAATTGCTCAAGATATCTTGCATTTTCCAATTGCCTGACACTAGACCCATCAGAGACCCTATTATTACTACCTTGATTTTTTGTTTATACTCTAATGTTCCCTTCAATCCTAATCTCATTGTCTGCCCAGTTTTGTTTGACATTCTCCACCCTATTCTTGTACTCCTGTCTGTCTTGCACTGAATCTGAAGATCTATATTTGAGGAACACTTCTTTCCCTTATTTCTTGTGTTAACTCCTTTGTTGCCCATGTGGTTATTTCTTATTGTGTTTCTTACATAGTGGTATAAATTAACTTGCGTATTTAAATATAAACCAATTCTTCCCGGCTTTGCCCCTCTAACGATCTATTTGACGCCAGTTCATTAACTGCTTCCTTGTTTACTCCTGAAGTCTACTCTGCTAAAATGGAGTCTTTGTACTTCTTCGTGGTGAGTCTGATAACCGAACTCTAATACAACTGTCAACATTTTATTAAATTATTTTTAGGGTGAAAAGTAGAATTTTTATATAATGTACATTGTCATTTTTTAAGCTGGTTTCAGGGGCATGTACAAATTTATTTTTGGCAACGTTTTCCAATATTTGGTGTAAAATGAAAATTGGAAATATCTGTTCAATGGAACAAAAAGATCTTGAAGTGCAGAACTGAAAATTTACATAAGTTTCTTATGTTTCTTTTGAGACTTGACCAATATCGCCATAAAATGGAGTTTAAGCACTCCTGAAGTCCCATTCCTTTTCACTGTTCCAATTTAATGCATCAGTTTAATTCAAGGGGATGAAAACTGCTGCTGACTTCAAAAAAAACCTGAAAGAAACTGATTACTTTGTTCTTTGGTAAGAGACTGAAATAAGTAGTTGAGCCTTTCTGCTTAGATTTACAATGATATCTAGTCCAAGTCGATTTTAGGTGAAAACTTTTTACTATCCATTATTTTACACTTTGTTTAACATTTTATTTTCCACTAATGGTGAACTGCAGATACAGTAGACAGGTATAGGGTGTTTTTCATTTCCATTCCTTTTTTTCTCCTCCTTGTCCCCCTCCTCCTGAATACAGGATGTTATTTTTCATATTTTCTCCTCTTCTCTATCTTTGCAGGCATTACATCAGTTGTACTATGACCCAAATATTGATAACAAGAACCTGGCACAGAAATGGCTGATGCAGGCACAAGTCTCTCCTCAAGCTTGGCAGTTTAGCTGGGCACTGCTCAGTCCAAATAAAGTGCCTGAGATCCAGTACTTTGGAGCCAGTGCTCTTCACATCAAGATCTCCCGCTACTGGAACGATATCCCCTCAGATCAGTATGAGACTCTGAAATCCCAGCTTTTCAATCAGATTGCATGTTTTGCCTCCAGCTCCAAGATAGTGCTCACCAGACTATGTGTGGCGTTAGCATCACTGGCTCTCAACATGATGCCAGAGAGATGGCCAAATGCAGTAGGTGACATGGTGAAGATGTTCCAGACTGAAAGTTCAGATGTGGATGGCAAAGCTAGATGTATGGCTTTGCTGGAACTGCTAACTGTCCTCCCTGAAGAGTTCCAAACAAGCCGTCTGCCTCAGTATCGAAAAGGTGAAGTGCGAAATGCCCTAGCACAAGAGTCTGGTGCTGTCTTTCCTCTTCTACAGCAGCTGCTACAGACAGATTCCCCTGTGTTCATCAGCCAGAAGGCTCTCAAGTGCTTCTCAAGCTGGGTACAACTGGACGTTCCCCTCCTGGATTGTGAGTGTTTGATGCAGGCCTCGTTCACATCTCTACAGAATGTCGAGCTCTTTGACACAGCAGTTGAAGCCCTTGTCAATGCTATCTCCCAGCCTGATGCTCAAAGGTAAGCGAGTCACAACTTCAAGTCACTGTATCCAACATACTGCAGGTTTGTTGGGATCTATGGAGAGAACAGACAAGTTAATGTTTCAGGTGTAATGCTTTATCAGAACTCTGAACGGTCACACCTAATATGTTAACTTGTCCTCTCCACAGATGCTGACTCTTCTGCTAACTGCTTCTAGCATTTTCTGTTTTTGTCAGATGCCCAGCATTTGAAGTCTTTTTTTGGTGTAAATGCTACAGGTTTGCCAGGCTAATTGCATGCATGCTACATAGTAGCTGGAATCTAAACTTAATTTTGTTGACCTAATTCACATCGTATCTGTGTTTTGTCAGAGTAGTAGGATGGGCATTACCCATGCATTAAGTAGTCTGTAGCAAGCCAAGCTGTGGCCAAATGGCTTCCTGGGACAGGTGATTCTGTTAGGTAATCTGTCACACAGCTATTAGCAGTTTAGTTATACCAAAGTATTAGCAGATTTTGGGGTGCAGTCTGCCTGCCTAAAGGAGTAATACATGGCAATGTGGGTTAGGGTGAAGTGTGTGTTTGTGTGTGCGTGTGTGATCTCTCCTACCCATATTCATGGCCACCAACTGTGTCCGCCCCTGTATTTAAAAAAAAAACTCTCCCTGAACTACACTTTCAAATTCCCAACTATCTGCCTTTGGCCCACAATTCTTCTTCACATTTCTGCAGCTATTGATCTGCTAAATCTCACCCTCTCCACTACCTTTGATGCTCTTGTCTCCATTAAAACCATTACTCTCTCTTGCCCTGGTCGTTTCCCCTGGTATATCCCTGATCTCCGCTCCCTTAAGTCCAAGGGACGCAGATATGAACATCTATGGTGGACAACTGGTTTAACCATTCATCGCCAGATCTGGTTGGACCACATAAAGCACTATTGGGTCCTGCTCTCCATTGCTAAAACTGCTGACTATTCAAAGATCATCCAGCAATGCAACTCTTCTCCAGTGCAAGCTGTTGTCTTAAACCACCCTTCCCTGCCTCCCCCACCCTCGCCTTCAAAAACAAGTGCAAGGAGCTCATGGATATTTTTGTCACAAAGATCGAGACCATCCATTCAGCTGCCTCTGCTGCTTCCCTCCCTTCCCCTAACCCACCGGGCCAAACTTCCCCTAATGTTTCCCCCTGCCCTAGCCCTGAACTCGCGTCTTTCTCTAGATTCTATCCCATCTCCTGCATCGCTCTCTCTGAGCTCATCTTGTCCATGAGACCTACCTCCCTGATCCCTCGATCCTATTCTGACCAAACTGTTGATCACCCAACTTCCTTTCCTGGGCCCCATGTTAGCTGATACTGTTGACTGTTCCCTCTCCTTGGCTACTGTTTCCACCCCGCCCCCTCCCCCCCCACCTTCAAATCTGCCGTCCTCACCCTTCTCCTCAAAAAACCCACCCATGACCCCTCTGTCCTTGCAAACTGCAGCCCCATCTCCAACCTCCCTTTCCTCTTGAGTCCTTGAACGTGTTGTCGCCTCCCAAATACGTGCCCATCTTTCCTGCAATTCCGTGTTTGAATCCATCCAATCAGGTTTCCAGCCCCGCCACTGTACTGAAACGGCCATTATCAATGTCACAAATGACATTCACTGTGACTGTGGTAAACTATCCCTTGTCGACCTATCTGCAGCCTTCCACACAGTTGACCACACTATCCTCCTCCAACGCCTCTCCTCCATTGTCCAGCTGGGTGGAACTGCCCTTGCTTGGTTCCAGTCTCATCTATCGAATTGTAGCCAGAGAATCGCCTGCAGTGACTTCTCTTCCCACTCCTGCAGTTACCTCTGGAGTCCCCCCAATGATCTATCCTTGGCCCCCTTTTATTTCTCATTGACATGCTACCCCTTCAGCGATGTCGTCCAAAAACACATCAGGATCCACGCATAGCTGATGATACTCAGCTCTATCTCACCGCCACCTCTCTGGACCCCTCCACTGTCTGATTTGTCGCATTGCTTATCCAACGTCCAATATTGGATAAGCAGAAATTTCCTCCAACTAAATATTGGGAAGACTGAAGCCATTGTCTTTGATCTTCGCCACAAACTCCATTCCCTGACCACTGTTTCCATCCCTGGCAACTGTCTGAAGCTGAGCCAGACCGTTCGCAACCTTGGTGTTGTGTTTGACCCCGAGATGAGCTTCTGACCACAGATCTGCTCCATCAGCAAGACCGCCGACTTCCACCTCCATAACATCACCCAACTCTGACCCTGCCTCAACTCCTCTGCTGCTGAAGCCCTCATCCATGCCTTTGTTCCCTCTAGACTAGACTATTTCCAATGCTCTCTTGGCCGGCTTCCCATCTTCCACCCTATATAAACTTGTGCTTATCCAAAACTCTGCTGCCCGTACCTTAACTTGCTCTAAGTCTTGTTCGTCCATCATCCCTGTGCTTGCTGACCTACACTGGCTCTCTGCCTGACAGTACCTCAATTTTAAAATCCTCATCCTTTGTTTTCAAATCCCTCCATGGCCTCGCCCCTCCCTATCTCTCTAATCTCCTACAGCCCTACAAGCCTTCGAGATCTCTGCGCTCCTCCAATTCTGGCCTCTTGCACATCCCTGATTTTACTCGCTCCGCCATTGGCGGCCGTGCTTTCCGCTGCCTTGGCCCTAAGCTCTGAAATTACCTCTCTGCCTCTCTACCTGTCTCTCCTCCTTAAGATGCTCCTTGAACTTACCTCTTCGACCAAGCTTTTGGTCATCTGTCCTGATATCTCCTCCTGTGGCTTGGTGTCAATTTTTTTTAATTGATATCGCTCGTTAAGCACCTTGGGAAGTTTTGCTACATTAAAGGCACTATATAAATGCAAGTTGTTTGCTGTTTAAAAACTTTTAAAGTAAATTTAGAAATGGAGTTAGTGGGCAGGTTGAGATGTTTTCTTTGAGCAATGACTCATTGAAACCAAGGTGTGGCCAGAACAGTAAGTTGGCTATAAATTATAAGATCTTAATAAATTCTCCTTATCAATGTTTAAAAATGTAATTGGGTAAAATACTGTAGATGAGTTTAGTCGTACACTTGTGTTCACAATGTTGGCAATGTGAGTGATTATTGCAGGATGACCGGATTAGAATGTTTGAACATTGTCCTTAAATACATTTTCAGAAGAAAAATAACTCCTGCAATTAGAATAAGATGTCAGTTTCTTGAACTATGCAAAAAAGCATTTCATGGAAATGACCAAGTGCAGTCTGTTCAAGAATATCCAACTGGTCTGTGTTTAGGCAATGTTGTAGTGTCTGTTCTAAACAGCTGTTCTTTCCAGGTCACCAATAATTCAACTTCTCAAAATAAAATGAAATAGTGGAATGTCTTGTGTAAAAACTAACTCCATTCAGAAGTAATGTGGTTACCACAACAATGTACCAAAAAGTGCATAACAGACAGCAAAATCAATAATGCAACAAAACTTTTGCAGCTATTTTTGTAAGGATTAATGAACTCAAACTGAAAACATGAAGAAGGTGCTCTGGCAAATTTGGGCTAGAAAGAAATTAGAATGCTGTGAAACTTCAAGGGAAACTATTCATTCATCAGAATTTAAGTTTTCTAATTTTTGAAAATAAGCATTTCATAAATTATTAAAGCAGAACTGCCTCATTTAAAAAAAAAAAATGTTGGTATTATCACTGATTTTAAAATGTACTTGGTGGATGGAGAGGAGAGTAGGGAGGGATGTCTGTATAAATCTGTTCTTTTGGTTACCTGCCATGTAAAATGAAGATGAAAGCACTTTACTTGATGTCCCCAACTGATTAATTGCTTTGTCAGTGTTTTTTCTAATTCATTCATGGGACGTGGACGTCGCTGGCGAGGCCAGCATTCATTGCCCATCCCTAATTGTCCATGCGAAGGTGGTGATGAGCCGCCTTCATGAACTGCTGCAGTCCATGAGGTGAAGGTACTCCCATCGTGCTGTTGGGGAGGGAGTTCCAGGATTTTGACCCAGCGACGATTAAGGAACAACTATATATTTCCAAGTCAGGATTGTGTGTGACTTTGGAGGTGGTGGTGTTCCCACCGCCTGCTGCCCTTGTCCTTCTAGGTGGTAGAGGTTGTGGGTTTGGGAGGTGCTGTTGAAGAAGCCTTGGCGAGTTGCTGCAGTGCATCTTATAGATGGTACATACTGCAGCCACGGCGCACCGGTGGTGGAGGGAGTGACTGTTTAAGGTGGTGGATGGGGTGCCAATCAAACGGGTTGCTTTGTCCTGGATGATGTCGAGCTTCTTGATTGTTGTTGGAGCTGTAGTCATCCAGGCAAGTGGAGAGTATTCCATTACACTCCTGACTTGTGCCTTGTAGATGATGGAAAGGCTTTGGGGAGTCAGGACGTGAGTCACTCGTCGCAGAATACCCAGCCTCTGACCTCTTATTTATGTGGCTGGTCCAGTTAAGTTTCTGGTCAATGGTGACCCCCAGGATGTTGATAGTGGGGGATTTGGCTATGCTAATCCTGTTGAATGTCAAGGGGTGGTGGCTAGACTGTCTCTTGTTGGAGATGGTCATTGCCTGGCACTTGTGTGGCAAGTGACATTCACTTGCCACATATCAGCCAAATCCTCAATGTTATCCAGGTTCTGCGTGTGGGCACGGACTTCTTTGTTATGAGGAGTTGTGAATGGAACTGAACACTGCAGTCCTCAGTGAATATCGCCACTTCTGACCTTATGATGGAGGGAAGGTCATTGATCAAGCAGCTAAAGATGGTTGGACCTAGGACACTACCCTGAGGAACTCCTGCAGTGATGTCCTAGGGCTTAGATGATTGGCCTCCAACAACCACAACCACCTTCCTTTTGTGCTAGGTATGACTCCAGCCAGTGGAGATTTTTCCCCGATTCCCATTGACTTCAATTTTACCAGGGCTCCTTGATGCCACACTTGGTCAAATGCTGCCTTGATGTCACGGGCAGTCACTCTCGCCTCACCCCTGGAATTCAGCTCTTTTGTCCATGTTTGAACCAAGGCTGTAATTAAGTCTGGAGCCGAGTGGTCCTGGCGGAACCCAGACTGAGCATCAGTGAGCAGGTTATTGGTGAGTAAGTGCTGCTTAATAGCACTGTCGACGATACCTTCCATCACTTTGCTGATTGAAAGTAGGCTGATGGGGCCGGATAAAATTTGTCCTGCGTTTTGTGAACACGACATACCTGGGCAATTTTCCACATTGTCGGATAGGTGCCAGTGTTGTAGCTGTACTGGAACAGCTTGGCTAGAGGCGCGGCTAGTTCTGGAGCACAAGTCTTCAGCACGACAGCTGGGATGTTGTCGAACCCATAGCCTTTGCTGTATCCAGTGTGCTCAGCCGTTTCTTGATATCATGTGGTGTGAATCGAATTGGCTGAAGACTGGCTTCTGTGATGGTGGGGACCTCAGGAGGAGGTTGAGATGGATCATCCACTCGGCACTTCTGGCTGAAGATAGTTGCAAATGCTTCAGTCTTGTCTTTTGCACTCACGTGCTGGGCTCCGCCATCATTGAGGATAGGGATGTTCATGGAGCCTCCTCCTCCCATTGTTAATTGTCCACCATTCAAAACTGGATGTGGCAGGACTGAAGAGCGTTGATCTGATCTGTTGGTTGAGGGATCGCTTAGCTTTGTCTATAACATGCTGCTCTGGCTGTTTAGCATGCATCTAGTCCTGTGATGTAGCTTCACCAGGTTGGCACCTCATTTTTAGGTACACTAGGTGCTGCTTCTGGCATGCTCTTCTACACTCCTTATTGAACCAGGGTTAGTCCCCTGGCTTGATGGTAATGGTAAAGTGAGGAATATACTGAGCCATGAGGTTACAGATTGTGGTGGAATACAATTCTGCAGCTGCTGATGGCCCACAGCGCCTCATGGCTGCCCAGTTTTGAGCTGCTAGATCTGTTCTGAATCTATCCCATTTAACATGGTGGTTGTGCCACACAACACGATGGACGGTGTCGTCATTGTGAAGTTTGGACTTCGTCTCCATAAGGACTGTGCGGTGGTCACGCCTACCAATACTGTCGTGGACAGATGCATCTACGACGACTCAGATAATGAAGCAGTCCATGCCCGCATGCAGCAGGACCTGGACGACATTCAGGCTTGGGCTGAGATGTGGCGTGAATGTTACCTGCCACTTAAGTGCCAAGCAATGACTATCTCCAACAAGCGAGCGTCTAACCACCGCCCCTTGACATTCAACGACATTACCATCGCCGAATCCCCCACCATCAACATCCTGGGGGGTCACCATTGACCAGAAACATAACTGGACCAGCCACATAAATACTGTGGCAACAAGAGCAGGTCAGAGGCTGGGTATTCTGCGGCGAGTGTCTCACCTCCTGACTCCCCAAAGCCTTTCCACCATCTACAAGGCGTAAGTCAGGCGTGTAATGGAATACTCTCCACTTGCCTGGATGAGTGCAGCTCCAACAACATCAAGCAGCTTGACACCATCCAGGACAAAGCAGCCCGCTTGATTGGCACCCCATCCACCACCACAAACTTTCAATCCCACCACCACTGGCGTACCTTGGCTGCAGTGTGTACCATCTACAAGATGCACTGCTGCAACTCGCCAAGGCTTCTTCGGCAGCACCTCCTATACCCGTGACGTCTTCCACCTAGAAGGACAAGGGCAGCAGGCGCATGGGAACACCACCACCTCCAAGTTCCCCTCCCAAGTCACACCATCCTGACTTAGAAGTATATCGCTGTTCCTTCATCGTCGCTGGGTCAAAATCCTGGAACTCCCTGCGTAACAGCACTGTGGGAGTACCTTCACCACACGGACTGCAGCGGTTCAAGAAGGCGGCTCACCACCACCTTCTCTAGGGCAAATAGGGATGGGCAATAAATGCTGGCCTTGCCAGCGATGCCCACATCCCAGGAATGAATTAAAAAAAAAAAAAACCTGATGCAGGCCCTGTCTGGCGGCTATGTCCTTCAGGACTCCGCCAGTATTGGTGCTACTGTTGGTGATGGACATTGAAGTCTCCCATCCAGAATACATTCTGTGCCCTTGCTACGCTCGGTGCTTCTTCCAAGTGGTGTTCAACATGTAGGAGTACTGATTCATCAGTTGAGGGAGGGTGGTAGACGGTAATCAACAGGAGGTTTCCTTGCCCATGTTTGACCTGATGCCATGAGACGTGTGCAGGGCAGAGAGTGGGAAGAATTTCTGAAGTGTGTTCAGGAGAACTTTCTTGATCAGTACGTTTCCGGCCCAACGAGGAAGGAGGCATTGCTGGATCTGGTTCTGGGGAATGAGGTGGGTAAAGTAGAGCAAGTGTCAGTAGGGGAATGTTTAGGGAACAGTGATCACTAGTTTAGACTAGCTGTGGAAAAGGACAGGGAGCAATCTAGAGTAAAAATACTTAATTGGAGGAAGGCCAATTTCAATGGGTGCGAATGGATCTGGCCCGGGTACATTGGAATCAAAGATTGGTAGGCAAAACTGTAATCTAACAATGGGCGGCTGCCTTTAAAGAGGAGATGGTTTGGGTACAGTTGAGGTACATTCCCACAAGGGGGAAAGGTAGGGCAACCAAAGCCAGAGCTCCCTGGATAACGAAAGAGAGCGAGAGTAAGATGAAGCAGAAAAAAGGCACGTATGACAGATGTCAGGTTGAGAATACAAGTGAGAACCAGGCTGAATATAGAAAGTTGAGGGGAAGTGAAAAAGAAAGTAAGGGGCAAAGAGAGAGTATGAGAATAGATTAACAGCTAACCTAAAAGGGAATCCAAAAGTCTTCTATAGGCATATAAATAGTAAACGGGTAGTAAGAGGAGGGGTGAGGCTTATTAGGGACCAAAATGGAGACCTACGCATGGAGGCAGAGGGCATAGCTGAGGTACTAAATGAGTACTTTGCATCTGTCTTTACCAAGGAAGAAGATGCTGCCAAAGTCATAGTGAAAGAGGAGGTCGTTGAGATACTGGATGGGAAAAAATTGATGGAGGTACTGGAAAGGCTGGCTGTACTTAGATAAGTCACCAGGATTGGATGGGATGCATCCTGGGAAGTAAAGGTGGAAATTGAGGAGGTACTGGCCATAATCTTCCAATCCTCCTTGGATATGGGGCTGGTGCCAGAGGACTGGAGAATTGCAAATGTTACACCCTTGTTCAAGAAAGGGTGTAAGGATAAACCCAGCAACTACAGGCCAGTCAGTTTAACGTCGGTAATGGGAAGCTTTTAGAAACGATAATCAGGGACAAAACTAACAGTCACTTGGACAAGTGTGGATTAATTAAGGAAAGCCAGCATGGATTTGTTAAAGACAAATCGTGTTTTACTAACTTGATCAAGCTTTTTGATGAAAGTAACAGAGAGGGTTGATGAGGGCAACGCGGTTGATGTGGTGTACATGGACTTCCAAAAGGTGTTTGATAAAGTGCCACATAATAGGCTTGCCAGCAAAGTTGAAGCCCATGGAATAAAAGGGACAGTGGCAGTATGGATATGAAATTGGCTAAGTGACAGGAAACAGTTGTTTATCGGACTGGAGGAAGGTACACAGTGGGGTTCCCCAGGAGTCGGTACTGGGACCACTGCTTTTCTTGATGTATATTAATGACTTGGGTGTAAAGGGCACAATTTCAAAATTTGCAGATGACACAAAACTTGGAAGTATAGTGAACAGTGAGGAGGATAGTGATAGACTTCAAGAGGACATAGACAGGCTGGTGGAATGGGTGGATACGTGGCAGATAAATTTATCTCAAAAAAATGCGAAGTGATACATTTTGGTAGAAAGAACGAAGAGAGGCAATATAAACAAAAGGGTACAATTCTAAAGGGTGTGCGTGAACAGAGACCTGGGGATATATGTGCACAAATCGTTGAAGCTGGCAGGGCAGGTTGAGAAAGCGGTTAAAAAAGCATACGGGATCCTGGGCTTCATAAATGGAGGCATAAAGTACAAAAGCAAGGAAGTTATGATGAACCTTTATAAAACACTGGTTCAGCCTCACCTGGAGTATTGTCCAATTTTGAGCACCGCACTTTAGGAAGGATGTGAAGGCCTCCGAGGGTGCAGAAAAGATTTACAAGAATGGTTCCAGGGATGAGGGACTTCAGTTATGTGGATAGACTAGAGAAGCTGGGGTTGTTCTCCTTAGAGCAGAGAAAGTTGAGAGGAGATTTGATAGAGATGTTCAACATCATGATGGGCCTAGGCAGAGTAGATGGAGAGAAACTGTTCCCATTGGCAGAAGGGTCAAGAACCAGAGGACACAGATTTAAGGTGCTTGGCAGAAGAACCAAAGGCGACATGAGGAAAAATCATTTTTATGCAGCGACCTCGGCACCGGATTCGGACATGGCAACAGCACACCCAGCCCAGTGAAGCCTGCAAAGTCCTCCTCGCCAACCTCTGGGGATTTGTGCCAAAATTGGGCGAGCTGTCCCACAGACTAGTCAAGCAACAGCCTGAGTGGTTAGGATCTGGAATGCACTGCCTGAAAGGGTGGTGGAGGCAGATTCAATCGTGGCTTTCAAAAGGGAATTGGATAAGTACCTGAAGGAAAACAATTTGCAGGGCTATGGGGAAAGGGCGGGGGACTGGGACGAGCTGAAGTGCTCTTGGAGAGCCGGAACGGGCTCGACGAGCCGAATGGCCTCTTTCTGTGCTGTAACCTTTCTGTGTTTCTACGTCTTGGGGTCCGGGGTGAATTTTGAGGACTCCCAGGGCCGCTCCTTCCTGACTGCGTGCCACATCTGATGAGTCTGTCCTGCGGGTGGGATAGGACGTTACCCAGGGATAGTGATGGAGGAGCCTGGGACATTGGCTGAAAGTTATGATTCTGTGAGTATGATTGCGTCAGGCTGTTGCTTGACTAGTCTGTGGGACAGCTCTCCCAATTTTGGCACAAGTCCCCAGAGGTTGGCGAGGAGGACTTCGCAAGGCTTTACAGGTGTGCTGTTGCCATGTCCGAGGTCGATGCCAGGTGGCCTGTCCGTTTTTAAATTTTTTAAATTGTTTTCCTAGTGGTCTGATACAACTGAGTGACTTGCATTTCAGAGGGCAGTGAATCGTCAACCACATTGCTGTTGGTCTGGAGTCACATAGGCCAGACCGGGTAAGGACGGCAAGCTTCCTTCCCTAAAGGACATTAGTGAACCAGTTGAATTTTTAACGACATGGTCACCATTACTGATACTAGCTTTTTATTTCAGATTTATTTAAGTAACTGGATTTAAATTCCCCAACTGCTGTGGTGGGATTGCTAGTCCAGTAACATAACCACTATGCTACCGTTCCCACGATTGTTATCGCCACAGACCTAATGAACAGTTGGAAGTGGGAACTAGAGAGATTTGGTGTTCTATCCTATTGTATGACTGAAACTAACATATATGGAAGATAACGCAAAATTGGTTTGAAGGGAACAGCAGGAGATGTTGAAGAACGTATCGGGATAATAATGGACTAACTCAGCATGAGGAAGAGAAAACGGCTAATAGCCTACTTGTTTGATATCTAGCACACTTCCTGGGAAATGAGAGTCCGATTGTAGGTGGATAAAAGCACAAAGCTGCGGTTCCCTCATATCGCCCACTTTGAAACTAACAGCTATGTTAGGGTGGCAGCAGTGTACTCAGAATTCAATACTTAAAACTATTTAAAAATAAATCATATTTGGTAGTTTGTATTGTCGTCTTTGGTCAATAATGTTGAATTACAGCATATTAATTCCAGGTTTCTGCTGTGTAGAAATGATTTATGTTTAATTTTTGTGTGGAAAATATAACCTTGTTAGAATTTTATTAGAAATTAGGGGTCACCAATAGCTTGTCAGTTTGACTAAAATCACAGCCAGCATCCTTAAATTGCTATAGAGTGAAGCTCATAGATTAGCAATAAAGTACAATAAATGCATGAAAACGTCCTCTTTTAAAACCCATGGGAATTAAATGCTGATGATTTCTCCTTTGTTTCATTTAATTTCAGTAGCCAGAGTGTCAATTTAGATTCATGGACCATAGCAGAAGAAAACCTATTTTACAAATTGACTGTGAATATTTAATGTTTGATACAGTTTGCTTTTGAATTATACAGAGCTGGTTCAAGCTGAGGAGAGAATTATGTCATTAGTTTAAATATTCCTTTTTATTTCACACATGTTTCAGAAATATTTTCAGTTTTATTGGAATTATGTAGAATGCATGCCAACCATTCAGTTAAATCTTCACTGCTGTTCTCTAAAGGATCCTCAAAATGGTACTTGTACAAAGGAGCCAGAGAGAACAATTTGGAAGTGTGTATGATTTTTATGAATGGCTAGGATGAGAAATGGTCACAGATTGATGTAAAACTTTATTTCCTAGATGAAAATGTTGACTTTAGGTACCATAGAAGTTTGAAATTATTTAAAAAATCTTTGACAGGAAGGTGCTTGCGCTATGACATTTGGGGGAAATGTAATGCAATGTTGAATATGTATGTTGTCTTGGGGCATTTTGACACAAAATTGGAAAAAGAATTCTCTGAGAATTAACAATTGAGTGGATCTTTTATATAGAGTTTACAATTTTACAATTAACCTACAAGTGACATAGAACTTGTGTTGGTTCTTATTTTAAAATTTAAATAGGCTATCTATATCCTGCTGATATTTGTCCTGTAAAGTCACTTGTATCTTACATAAAGACTCTAGGGGAGGTGGGGGATAGATCTGTTCTGGACAACCTGTGTAATTGTTTAATTAGAATTCGGTCAGTGTTTCAGTAGTTTCTATTGCACTATTTGTGTGTGTGTGTGTGTAATAAATCGTTTCATACAGATTAGGATTAAAAAAATCAAATGAAAGCTTTTTTTAGGGGGGCAGGGGAAAGTTCTAATAATCGTGCTGTGACTGTAGGGACAATTGGTTGCAGTGTGGTTGGATAAATGTTTGTTTAGAATGTGGGTGTAAGTAAAGCTGCATTTAGTACATCTGCATATATCGAATGGAAATAGCTAGTTTGTTGTAAAAATTCAACCTTGTAGGTTGAACAATGCAGCCTATGATTATAGATACAGTTTCCGTTACCAGTAAAGCAGGCTGAATGGCCTTTGCTGTTCTAATTTGTTTGTGTTTAAGCAACAAAATAATTATTGGCATGCAAGTTAAGGGAATAATGGACTCTTCCGGGGTGTAAGTGGCTTCAGAACAATTAACTTGCTCTACATCAAAAGTTTAAAGCATTGTGCACCAAATTGCTTATTTCCAAAATAACATTAATTATAAGAGATATCTGGGACTAACGTCAATGGACATATTGAGTGATGGATATCTAGGAGCTGTTGGGGAGGCTTTAAACTAATTTGTCAGGGGGATGGGAACCAGGATGTACCATTAGAAGGGAGAAACAAGTGCACAAGGGATTGGGAGAGACAGATAGCATTAGAGTAAGAAATAGTAAGGTATTCGGTGGGGTCAGACTAAGAATACAAGAAGGTCTAAGAGAAGTTTAGTGCATGTGTGTAAATGCACAAAGCCTGGTAAATAAAGTTGGTGAGCTGCAGGTGCAAATAGCCACATGTGGCTATGATGTCGTGGCGATAACGGAGACCTGGCTCAAAAGGGCAGGATTGGGTATTAAATATTCCTGGATATAAGGTATTCAGGAAAGAAAGGAGGTGGGATGGCAGTATTGATTAAGGAGAATGTTACAGTGCTGGAGAGAGAGTGTCCTGGAGGAGTCAAGGACAGAATCCATTTGGTTAGAGTTAAGAAATAATAGAGGTGCCATTACATTACTAGATGTATTCTATAGGCCACCAACTAGTGGGAAAGATATAGAGAAGCAAATTTGCAGGAAAATTACAGAGGTGCAAGAACTATAGAGTAGTGATAATGGAGGACTTCAACTATCCTAATATAGACTGGGAAAGTAATAGTGTAAAGGGCATAGTAATAGCGTAAAGGGCAGAGAGTGGGAAGAATTTCTGAAGTTTGTTCAGGAGAACTTTCTTGATCAGTATGTTTCCGGCCCAACGAGGAAGGAGGCATTGCTGGATCTGGTTCTGGGGAATGAGGTGGGTCAAGTGGAGCAAGTGTCAATAGGGGAACATTTAGGGAACAGTGATCATCGCTAATCTAAACCTTTATGATACTATGGAAAAGGATGGGGAGCAATCTAGAGTAAAAATACTTAATTGGAGGTGAGCCAATTTCAGTGGGTTGAGAATGGATCTGGCCTGGGTAAATTGGAAAGAAAGATTGGCAGGCAAAACTGTAACTGAACAATGGGCTGCCTTTAAAGAGGAGATGGTTCAGGTACAGTCGAGGTACATTCCCACGAGGGTGGAACGGTAAGGCAACCAAAGTCGGAGCTCCCTAGATGACGATAGAGAGTAAGATGAAGCAGAAAAAAAGCACATATGACAGATGTCAGGTTGAGAATGCAAGTGAGAATCAGGCTGAATATAGAAAGTTCAGAGGGGAAGTGAAAAAGAAAATAAGAGGGGCAAAGAGAGAGTATGAGAATAGATTGGCAGCTAACATAAAAGGGAATTCAAAAGTCTTCTATAGGCATATAAATAGTAAACGGGTAGTAAGAGGAGGGGTGGGGCCGATTAGGGACCAAAAAGGAGACCTACGCATGGAGGCAGAAGACATGGCTGAGGTACTAAATGAGTACATTGCCTCTGTCTTTACCAAGGAAGAAGATGCTGACAAAGTCATAGTGAAAGAGGAGGTAGTGGAGATACTGGATGGGATAAAAATTGATAGAGGAGGTACTAGAAAGGCTGGCTGTACTTAAAGTAGATAAGTCACCAGGACTGGATGGGATGCTTCCTCGGATGCTGAGGGACGTTAAGATGGAAATCGTGGAGGTACTGGCCATAATCTTCCAATCCTCCTTAGATACAGGAGTGGTGCCAGAAGACTGGAGAATTGTAACTGTTACACCCTTGTTCAAGAAAGGGTGTAAGGATGAACCCAGCAATTACAGGCCAGTCAGTTTAACCTCGGTAGTGGGGAAGCTTTTACCGATAATCCGGGACAAAATTAATCACTTGGACAAGTGTGGATTAGTTGAGGAAAGCCAGCACAAATTTGTTAAAGGCAAATCGTGTTTAACTAACTTGATCGATGAGGTAACAGAGAGGGTTGATGAGGGCAATGCGGTTGATGTGTACATGGACTTCCAAAAGGGGATTGATCAAGTTCCATATAATGGGCTTGCAAGCAAAGTACAATCCCATGGAATAAAAGGGACAGTGCCAGCATGGATAAAAAATTGGCTGAGTGACAGGAAACAGAGTAGTGGTGAACGATTGTTTTTCGGACTGGAGGAAGGTATACAGTGGTGTTTCCCAGGGGTCGGTACTAGGACCACTGCTTTTCTTGATGTACATTAATGACGCAGGGCACAATTTCAAAATTTGCAGATGACACAAAACTTGGAAGTATAGTGAACAGTGAGGAGGATAGTGATAGACTTCAAGAAGACATAGATAGGCTGGTGAAATGGGCGGACACGTGGCAGATGAAATTTAACGCAGAAAAGTGCGAAGTGATACATTTTGGTAGGAAGAACGAGGAGAGGCAATATAAACTGAAGTGGGTGTATGAACAGAGAGACCTGGGGGTATATGTGCATAAATCGTTGAAGGTGGCAGGGCAGGTTGAGAAAGTGGTTAAAAAAGCATAAGGGATCCTGGGCTTCATAAGTAAAGGCATAGAGTACCAAAGCAAGAAAGTTATGATGAACCTTTATAAAACACTGGTTCGGCCTCACCTGGAGTATTGTGTCCAATTCTGGGCACCACACTTTTTAGGAAGATTGTGAAGGCCTTGGAGAGGGTGCAGAAAAGATTTACAAGAATGGTTCCAGGGATGTGGGACTTCAGTTACGTGGATAGACTACAAAGCTGGGGTGGTTCTCCTTGGAGAAGAGAAGGTTGAGAGGAGATTTGATAGCGATGTTCAAAATCATGAGGTGTCTGGACAGAGTAGATAGAGAGAAACTGTTCCCATTGGCAGAAGGGTCGAGAACCAGAGGACACAGATTTAAGGTGATGGGCAAAAGAACCAAAGGCGACATGAGGAAAAACGTTTTTGCGCAGCGAGTGGTTAGGATCTGGAATGCACTGCCTGAAAGGGTGGTGGAGGCAGACTCAATCGTGGCTTTTAAAAGGGAATTGGATAAGTACCTGAAGGAACAAAATTTGCAGGGCTACAGAGAAAGGGCGGGGGAGTGGGATTAGCTGAAGTGTTCTTGCAGAGAGCCTGCACGGGCCGAATGGCCTCCTCCTGTGCTGTAACCATTCTATGATACTATGATTCTAATGCTGTCAACCAACTTCTAGAATTTATATAGCGCATATTTTAGGGTTTATTTATGAATGACTTCAGACTTGATGTCCTGTTGATCGTTGCATTTAGTATTACAGCCTTGATCTCTATTAAACCTTTGCTTAAGTACAAGTCTTGAATTTTACGAAAAATATTGAAGCTATATAAATGTTCCTATTGCAGCTGATGCAGCCCATCACTGTAAGCCTCTAATTAAATTATGTATGTTCTTGTGCTCCTCCTCATAAATACTATTTAGTACAGGGACAGAGAAGGACCATCTAGCCCATTCAAGCCTATCTCTCCTGCACATTAACTCTATCATATCTAATTATACTTTGAATAATCACATTGTTTTTACTCTATTACCTTTCTTGATGGGTTATTCCAAACCTTTGTCTCTCTCGAGCAAATGTTTACTGATTTCACCCCCCGCCCCCCACTAATTTCCATTTACATCCTCTGATGCTCCTTTCTTGCTGTATGCATAAATAATCTGGTTTACTTTATTTACCTTTGATACTTAACTCCTATACTGCCTTCTTGCTAGCCTTTAAAGCTTCAGATTCTCTAATGTTTCCTTGTAGATCATTCCTTTTACATTTGGGATCAGTTTGTACTGTTTTCTGTCCTAATGTAATTTTTTTTTGTGTCTTGGTGATCAAAATTGAGCACATTAGGAAGAAAGATCAGAAAATCAGTTAACCCAGTAGATTTGGCAGTAGAAACCTCTGCACAACCAGTCAGAAATTCTGAATGCAGTCTTGTTCTAAAACACTAATGAAAGTGTACAAAGGCAGTTGCAAGCTATATTGTTAAACTAGCTACACAAGGATGAGTTGACATTGATATGGTTTATGTTTGCTATATGCATAGAATTTTTAATGTACAAATTGATTTTTCACCACTAAAAATTGATTGTCTTCAAGGTGTTATTTACTGTACTAATTCATGTCTTCACAATTTTTTTTAACCTTTTTCAAAATTTTATTTCCATCTAACCATACACTGCCATCTTATCTATGGTGCCAACAAAGGATATGTTTGTTTATGGAAAAATTAAGAGGCACGTGCTGTTGTCGGAATATTTGGCCTCCATGATTGTTTCACATGACCAGCTGCTTGTATCCTAACCTTGTATAATTGTCCTCCAAGTACTTAAACTGGTTTCAGATGCATTTCTTGTGTTGGGTGTAAGAATGCCTGAGAGATATTTAATGGTCATTACTGATGTGACAAATATATCAACTGTGAATTATTTTTTGAAGTCAGTTGGCTTTCTGTTTACAGAATATGCAGCATATACAGGCATTGCATGTTCTGTGACAGTATTAAAAGTGTAAAATAAGATGAATTAGTAATTTATTTTATACCAGTTATTGAAGTCAATGTTCCCAGAGAACGGCTTTTTAAAAAAAAAGTATAGAAGATATTCATCTTTTAAATTTGTTAGTAAATGTAATACTGCTACTTAAATACCATGAATAAAAAATGAGCTAATCGGATGTCTTGGTAATTTTTTCTTAGCTTTAACTTGTCTGTGGCACACTATTGTTTATGGTAACAGTAGAAAGCAATTTTGGTAGTAAGATTTACCTAAATAATATTTAAGAGGTAGTACCTTCTGTGGACAGGTCAACATAATTGTATCAATGCAACAAGAAATTGTTCACTATTTATATTATAGCTGTTATTGCATGGACTGGTTGATGCGAATCGCATAGATGCCTTTTGGTTTGAGGTTTGTTGTAATTTTCAATTTTTTTTTGCAAGATTAGGGAACACTAGTTTACTTTAATGCTGCTCCATCTTCCCAAAATATATTCAAATTTATTTTTTAAAATCCTTTTGCTATAAGCAAGTGGAGCACTGATTTTCACCCCTTCCCCAAGTTCTGGATAGTTGCTTAATTTGGTCAGCTACTAGGTAATTTGTATCAAATGATCCTAGAGCAGATCAAGTAGGCAATAAAGAAAAATATCAGTACTTCAGTGCAGTACTGAGGGAGTGCTTCATTGTTGATGGTGCCATTTTTGGATGTGATTTAACTGAGGCCTTGTTTGCATGTTTTGGATTTTGAAGACCCCAAAGTACTAATTGGGGGAAAAAAGCAAGGCATTCTAGTGTCCTGGCCAACAATCCTCCCTTAACAAATATCATTCATATAAGAGTAAAGATGTCTTACTGCAATTATATAGGGCCCTGGTGAGACCACACCTGGAGTATTGTGTACAGTTTTGACCTCCTTACCTAAGGAAGGATATACTTGCCATAGAGGGAGTGCAACGAAGGTTCACCAGACTGATTCCTGGGATGGGGGGTTTGTCCTCTGAGGAGAGATTGAGTAGACTAGGCCTATATTGGTCGACAGCCTATCTCCAGAAATGGAGATGGAGAAGTCGAGGCAGGGAAGGGAAGAGTCGGAGATGGACCATGTGAAGGTGAGGGAAGGGTGGAAATTGGAAGCAAAGTGAATGAAATTTTCTAGTTCAGGGCGAGAGCAGGAAACTACACCGATACAGTCATCAGTGTACCGGAAAAAGAGGTGAGGGAGGGGACCTGAGTAGGACTGGAACAAAGAATGTTCCACATATCCCATGAAAGGCAGGCATAACTAGGACCCATGTGGGTTCCCATAGCAACACCTTTAATTTGGAGGAAGTGAGAAGAGTCAAATGATAAGTTGTTCAATGTGAGAACAAGTTCAGCCTGGCGGAGGAGGGTGGTAGTGGATGGGGACTGGTTGGGCCTCTGTTCAAGGAAGAAGCGGAGCGCCCTCAGGCCATCCTGGTGGGGGATGGAGGTGTAGAGGGGTTGGACGTCCATAGTGAAAAGGAGACGATTGGGGCCATCTCATTGCTGTTTTATTGTCACGTATGCCAGTCACTGCACTCCAAAATTAATTCACTGTGAAAAGCTTTGCGCTATATAAATGAGTTTGTTGTAATGACAGATTAAAAAGGTGTTTCCCTATGTTCTGTATGAAGTATGACTTTTCTCCTTAACATTGCTGCTGATTAAAGTAAGCATAATTTAAATATGCAGTAGATAGTTGCATTGAGATCCAGAATGATATTAAAAGAACTTGGTTAATGATTTACTGTTTCAGATTTGTACCCCTTCAGATCTGAAAAGTAAGAGCTGGACAAGCATATTGATATGCTTTTCTACCTCCCTTATTTTCCAGTTGTAAAGAAGGATAAGAATTCCATATTGTCTGTTGTCTCCACAGATGCTGATTAACCTGTTTGTGTTTCCAGCTTTTTCTGTTTTTGTTTCAGATTTTGAGTGTTTGTAATATTTGGTTTTTATTTAGCTAATAATCAAAGTGGTAGTACCTGAACATGATTGCATTAGCAGCTTGTGTGTTGTATTGATTGCTGAGATAATGGGAATCTTAATTGCCAAAATCCTGAGTGTATTCTAATGTCTGTACTCAACCACTGCTTTAAAAACTGATCAGGTGATGTCTCATAAAACATGTAAATGTATATTATTTAGTTCATTTTTGTTTTGGTTTTTACATTGCACTTTATAGTTTCAAGGGAATATGTGTAAAAGACAATGCATATGAAGTAAACTGCAGATCAACCTTCTGTGAAGTGCTCATCTATAATTATACAGAGTTGCACTGCTTGGCTAGTTGCTGCATGCCTGGCCTGCTCGCTTATTGTCTGTTGTCTTAGCACCTCTTCTCCCTTATTGCCTGTGCAGATTTCTTGCCATCTTGCTGAATCTTGCTGACTCTGCAGCTATAAGGGAGATGGGGGAGCACAGGTAGGTAAAACTTCTTTCTGTTTAGTCTTGCACTCTGCAATTTCTAATTTATGCTAATACTTAGCATTCAAATTTTTTTTTCTCTTTCACAGCTAATTTTAAGTTTCTGTTTTAACAATTGAGATACACACATCTTTTAATGGGGCCCCTTCAATTTCTCTTCACCTTATCTCCCACTAACATTTTTATGGAGTTTGGACATCAGATTAGTATAGTAACACACTAACAAATGTTGCATACTCTGTACAGATATGGTGTTCAAGGCCCCACACGGTGAAATCCTGAGTAGCGTTGAGTGAATGTGAAGCACCTCCCCACAGGGAGAAAGGGGAAACCACTGGTTGGTTAACTCGATTTGAGCCAAATCGACTTGAGCCATACTAAAGTCATTTACAAAGCAATACTGATTAGTAACTGGCCATTTACCCAACCTGTCATTGGGGAGATGAATCTGATGGAGTGCAACTAGATCATGAAAGTGTTATCTTGCCACTTGTAGAAAATCCACTACACGAATCAGTACTCAATGAGTTAGAATAAATGGACTGATGTAGTTCAAGTGATCGGTAGCGACTTGGGATAACTTTACTGTCTCTATGCTTTCCTCCGCTACTCAATCCTCAACAAGCTGATCAAAAACAGTAACTTTCCACATGGGGAGTTGTAAACACAAACCTATGACCTGCTGGTCTGAGGAATTGTGTGTTGGTGGATTAATCAACTTCCACCAACCTAATGAACAGCTGTTTTGTTTATTTTGAAGTGGGGAAAACCATGCCGTTCAATACATTTTGTCTAAAATGTTCATATTTTATAGAGTTTGCTGACTGCTTATCTCCGTCTCGTATTCAGAGGATTATTTGTTGCTTCACTTCCTCCAACGCCATTGTCTGTCTAATGTCAACTATAGAAAATTATCGGAATTGAAACTGAATATAAGTTAGTGGTATAATAGAAGATTTGACTTGTGGCTATATTGAAACCTTAAAGCTTTGATCAGTTTGTTTGGATTCAGTACTAACATTTTCCTGAAGTTATGAGAAAACTCAACCCATGTTGGGGTCTCAACAGTTTTTTTTAACATAGTATTTGGAGAACGGATGTTGATGAAGCTTAAAATTTAACTATCTTTTAAGATAAGAGACTTTAGTGAGAGTTTCTGTAGCAGTCCCAATAATTCTTTAGAGAAACAGCACTTCCATTGACTAGAAACCGAACTCCATAGGAATTGATTTTTTTTTAATCGAGAAGGTCTAAAGCCTATAATGCAGGGCACCACCAAAGCTGAAAGGAGTAAAAAAGAATAAGGTAAATTTGGAAGTAATAATTGGGTAATGTCAAGTTTGGGTTTCAATAATTGTAGGAGGAAGGAAATGCTTTGGGATAAGGAATTTCATGATGAGGTCCTGGAAATGAATGAATGAATTATTCAAGATTTTGACTACAAGAGTGAAATGGGAAAGGCGAAGGGAGAATTTAAGAGGTCTACCTATCCCAAGAATCTGCCCCTCCTCTTAAGACTGGGAGAGAGATGGCCCTATTCCTAGTTTACAGTAGCTAAAATAGAGACTTGCAATGATACCCAGAATACTTGTCAAAGAAAATCGCCGTCGGGAGAACGGTTCTGGAAGGTTTGGCACCTTCCTGCACCGCTGACAGCACAAGTAGAATTGAAGCTTGCTGTGACTGATCTTTGATTTAAGGATACCAGATAGTTTTAAATGTATATGATGTACGATCTGTTGGCAGTGATAGCTGGCTTGTAGCACAATGGGCACAGAGTTCAAAACCCCAAAATGTGGCTGCTTCACTCACCTGCTTTAGCTGCTTCCTTTCACTGTTTAACAAACTGCAAATGGGGAAAGGAGCATGTGGACCCTCATGTTGTGAACATGGCAATTAAAAAAAAATGAGACAAGACCAGGCAGTCAGGGTTTTAAATAAAGCTGCATGAGCAAGCATTATCCAGGTTCAGATGATTAGCATGCAGGAGGATAGTACTTTGCAAGTAAGACTATCTGCTGATGTGAGGAGGCATAGCATATTCATTATTTTTTGTATTACTACATAAATGCAATCGTGAGGTTATAACTGACTTGTATATTAAAATGTTCTCGTACTTGGGTATTTGGAAATTACCCAACAAAGTTCCAATTTCTAGATACTTTGCAATAACAGAATGCTAAAATCAAAGTCCTATACCACTCTTGATTCTGTAAACCATACACTGAATATGTAGTTGTTCATATATATATTTTATGTAAAAAAAATGTTAATACTTTAAAACCCATGTTTTATTACTTACTGTTTCATCTTAGCTTTTGATGATCTATGTGCTGATTCCGTGCAGAGATATTTGCTAATTAGAGGTTTAGTTCCAGCAAGAGTTCCTTTTTTTGAAGTTTTTTTTTGGTGAAATAGCCAACACAAATTTGTATGTGGAGGCACAAGTATGCAAAGTCTATTGCAAATGTAATGGGTCCTCACACAAGTTCCTAGTCTTAGTTGTATTTGTTAATGGGCAGCTCCCTGCTTTCCCAGGCAGGGAAAGAAAATTGGAGGATAACTCCTTTCCCCTCTCTGTTAACCATTATCTGGTGATCAGTTCAGAACAACATTGATGGAAGCATGAGAACAGGTTGTTCTCCTTCCTGCTCCTTGATTAAAGCACGTATGTGCCTGGGAGACTGGTGAATAGGGAGGAAACAAATATTCTTCAAATAAAAATTTGAATCTGTTGGTACATTTTTCCCACTAAAATTAAGATCCTCTTTCAGGGCTGTGTGTTTGGAATATTTGGAACGAAGGGGTTGTAGCACCATGTGGACAAAGGAATGTGCCATACTCGTGTCCAAGATCAAATACATGAGAAGTTTCAGTTGATGTAGTTTAGATTTCTGTTGCTGGGGTGGTCTTCGATGCTTCATCGGAATTTTTACAGTGTTCAAAATAGATTTTAAACCCATATCCCTTGAATATAAAATTCTGATCTGAAAATGCCAGAATACAAGAAATCTTGAGGACATTGGAACAAGATTCAAATGCCTTTATACTGGAGAATTAGTAGTGCTATGCTTGAATACTACTTGGTCATCTACACATATTGGGATGAAGAAAATGTAATGCTAAAATCCTAAACAGTGTACACTACCAAGAAAAGTGACTCAAGGGAACAGATCATGAAGGACTGATTAGATAGACACCAAGTTTATAATATAGTCTTGATAGCCATCACATTCAATTTACTTCAATGTCAATATGCCAGTAATATGCTAACAGTCAATTTCCACAGCCTTCAGTTTCAGCTGAAACGAATGTCCAATTTAACTTAATTTTGATGTCAATCTTTTATAGTGCCAATATGTTTTTCAGTCTTCATTTTCTTATACTCATGGATTTCTTCAATGTTTAGTGACAGATGAATATTCAACAGCTGCAGGCAGTTTGCCAAATGTTGGATGTTGCAATAAATCATTATTGATATATTGGTGCTCATTTTATTGTACTTTCACATGCAATCGTTGGTGGTTGAGGCTGTAACAGCCTAAATTATTTCAACATAAATCCTTGCTCAGAAAATTTCCAATATAGCAGCGAAGCAATGGTTTGGTAGATTTGAGGGTGGAATGGAGGGTAGTCAAATCACAATTCCAGTCACCAACAGCAACAACAACTTGCATTTAAAGCATTCCAAAGCACTTCACCAGCGATTATCAAACATAATTTGACACCGAGCCACTTAAGGAGTTATTAGGACAGGTAACCAAAAGCCTGGTCAAAGAGGTAGGTTTTATGGGGAGTCTTAAAGGAGGAGAGACAGGTAGAGAGGTGGAGAAGTTTAGGGAGGGAATTCCAGAGCTTGGGGCCTAGGTAGCTGAAGGCACAGCTGCCAATGGTAGAGCGAAGAAAATCTGGGATGAGCAAGAGATCAGAATTGGAGGAGGGCAGAAATCTCGGAGGGTTCTAGGGCTGGAGGAAGTTAGAGATGGGGAGGAGCGAGGCCATGGAGGGATTTGAAAACCAGGATGAGAATTTTAAATCAAGACGTTGTCAGACTGGGGGCTAATGTTGGTCAGCGAGCACAGAGGTGATGGGTGAACGGGACTTGGTGCGAGTTAGGATACGAGCAGCAGAGTTTTGGATGAGCTCAAGTTTAGAGTGTGGAGGTGGTAGGCTGGCCAGGAGAGCATTGGAATACTTTAGTCTAGAGGTAACAAAGGCATGGATGAGGATTTCGGCAGCAGATGAGCTGAGTCAGGGGAGGAGTCGGACAATGTTGCGAGGTGGAAGTAGTTTTGGTGATGGAGAGGATATGAGATCGGAAGCTCAGCTCTGGATCAAATGGGATTCCAAGGCTGGGAACAGTCTGGTTCAGCCTCAGACAGTGGTCAGGGCGAGGGATGGAGTTGATGGCTAGGGAACGGAGTTTGTGACGGGGACCGAAGACAATGGCTTTGCTCTTCCCAATTTTTAATTAAAGGAAATTTCTGTTCATTCAATACTGGATGTCGGATAAACGGCGTGACAAATCGAGGCAGTGGAGGGGTCGAGAGAGAGAGCGGTGGTGGAGAAGTAAAGCTGGTTAGAGCAAGCAGTTAATCTTTTTATGTGATTTGCATAGTTTTCTGTAATAAAATATAAATAGTGTTCAATGTAGATACTGTAGTACTTCCCATTTGAAAGTTAAGTCCAAACTGATTTTAAAGGAACTGCATGTGAAAATGTAAATTCCAGTTATCTCAATCTTTGGCACTTGATGTGAACATTTAGTGTGAACTGTAATAAAGCCAAATGGTTCCTGTTAACTGTCACAGTATCCAGAAATATTGCCTGTTGTAAAATACAGGGCATGAAGAAAGTGACATTGCATAACAATGAAGCATGAGCGATGCATTTCTTAAAATATTTATTTCACTTCTGTGCTGGGTGACCTTTATTAAGTTCCTCTGTATTTGCAGGTAGTTCCCAAACAATCTGCAGTTGATGTATAGTCAAGACTTTCAGTATTTTGTTTGGACATATGTTCATCATGTGAATTTTTCTATGGCTTAATTTTGTTAGCATGACTGAAGTGTTTTGTCTTTTTTAAGTGAATTCCGAGATTGTCATGTTTTAACTTTACTGTATCAGCCTGGCTTGTGGTCTCCTAGATTGTTACTCGCTTGAACCAAGCAACTAATTGTAAATCTGAGTTGTTTCTAGTTGGTGTAAAAACAAAAAACTACCCAGCTGTCTTAATCCATTGAATTTTGAGTGCTTGTGATCCTTCTGGATATTTCTGTGTAGTGCTTATTGAAATGGTGTTTTGATTAAGTGCGTAATTTTGAAAGTTCCATGAACACACAAATCAGCCCTTTGGTTCTGTGTTTACATTTCATCCTTTTAGATTCTTGTGCCTCCATAATGTACTGGATACCCTTGATCGGTTTGGTCTGTCAATCCTGAATGCTCCCTGATCTCTTGTATTGCTTTCATGTTGGGTACCTTCAGTTGTTGGCCACTGAGGGACTGGGAGCCATTGAAGGGCAGTGAGAACTGGATGATGGGCGAGTGGGACGGTGTGGGATGGGATACGGGCAGCAGAGTTTTAGATGAGCTGAAATTTATGGAGGCCAGCCAGGATAGCTTTGGATTAGTTGAGTCTGGAGTTGCAAATGCACATGAGGGTTTTTGTGACGGATGGACTTGGGTAAGAGCAGAGGTGGCTGATGTGGAGGTGAAGTGATGGAACAGGAGCTCGGCTTGGGGTCAAATACGACACAAAGGTTGCAAATGGTCTGATTCAGCCTGTGGCAATGACTGGCAAGGATGATGGAGTTGGTAGCAAGGATACAAAGTTTTTGATGGGCCGAAGACTATGGGGCCCAGTGTTTAGCTGAGGGAAATTGATGTCCGACTGCTCCAACATCTAGTCTTGGATGCACAGCACAGAGGTAGCAGGGAGGTAGAGCTGGGTGTCATCAGCATACATGTAGAAGTTGACTCCATGTCTGTGGATGTCACCATGGGGCAGCATTTAGATGAATAACAGGGAGCCAAGTATGCATACTTGTAGGACTCCCCAGGCAACTGGGGGTAGAAGGAAAAACGATTGGTAAAAATGCACTGGCTGTGATTGTATAGGTCAGAGTGAAACCAAGCAGACACACCCTCCTCCTCTGCCATACGTCGACTCCATTATCTCTTCCCCTCTAACCCGGCTTGATCTGAAAAATTCAAATTAGTCTTGACTACCCAAGTGACACACCACAGGAGATCATCTAGTATATTTACAAAAACCGAGCAATTACAATATTCGAATCCTAGGCTTCACTGGCTCCCAAAGGAGGAATTTAATCAGTCTGCTTGATTGTTTTGGAAGAAAGTGGGATAGGAGGAAGTCTTTCTACAGTTCATGCAAGTCACGATACACACTGACTGAACAATGATGTCCATTCCATTCCAGTTTAATTAGATAGGGTAAATACTTAAGGTAGAAGAGAGAGAAGTATGCAAATATACATTAAAAATTGAACCAAAAATTAATGAGGCATAGTGCTTTTTAGATGTGACAGAATTGTGCTTAATCCAATTGTGAAAAGCAATTACCAGTACTTTGTGTGGTTTTGAAGTTGTATTAAAACAGTACGGGAACAATTTTTTTTCCTGTGTTGGGGTAGGGGGGAGCGAAAACAAGAGGAATAAGGAATTAATTTATTAACTTGCTTCCAGACTACTGGTGTTAGTTCAACTATTTAGAAGTTCATGAAACAGCTTGTGGTAACATACCCTGAAAATATGCTCACTATTTGAAAATGTTTGTGCACCCCTGCCTGCCCCAGTGTGCTCTTTGTGCATTCCACTGATGACCCAGCTAGCATCAGTAACTTACCTTTTTAAAGAATTGAGAACAAAAACCCACATTAACCTCACTGCATTAAATAATATATTGCTGTGCATCTATGTTGCTCCAATAAATAAGTCCTCTGGCTCTTACTCATATTTCCTACAAATAAGTACTGATAATTTGCATTGAAATAACTGCTTCCCACATTTTGTTTGCACACCTTGTGCCCTATATAAAATTGGAGTCACTATATGAGTGAACTTTTTTAGACAATTCATGGGTCCTTGGTGTGAAGTACAGTTCTTAATAGTTTTGCTTTGAGTAGATCAGCAGTTTAATAAACTTACACATTAATGTTAAGTCGCACAACACCAGGTTATAGTCCAACAGATTTATTTAATTTTACAAGCTTTCGAAGCAGTTCGCTCCTTCGTCAGGTAAGTTAGCAATGAGAGAATCTCCCAGAATTCACAATTTAAACCCAGACAAAATCTATTCACATTATTCCCTACAACAATGAGCATAGCCAAGACAATGAGCTGTGTCCCAGGGGGTCCAACGTGTCAAACCACCTGCTGGCTGCATATCCTGTCAATTTGTGTTCTTGTGTTAGACTTTTTTTTAAAAAAAACACCTGGGAAGACCGGCCATGATGTCAAGTCACGTTCTGTATCGTGACATGAACCCGATATCGCGATTGAGGCCATCCTCAATCACAAGAACACAGATTGACAGGATATGCAGCCAGCAGGTGGTTTGACACGTTGGACCCCCTGGGACACATCTCATTGTCTTGGCTATGCTCTTTGTTGTAGGGAATAATGTGAATAGATTTTGTCTGGGTTTAAATTGTGAATTCTGGGAGATTCTCTCATTGCTAACTTACCTGACGAAGGAGCGAACTGCTTCGAAAGCTTGTAAAATTAAATAAATCTGTTGGACTATAACCTGGTGTTGTGCAACTTCTCATTTTTGTCCACCCCAGTCCAACGCCGGCATCTCCACATCATGACATTAATGTTAGTCATAGCATTCCTTCAGATATTGGCTACATTTCTTTTTGTACATGATTTGTCTATATTACATAAATTCTCTTCTGGTGATTAGTTTGTGCAGGGACACTTTGTTGATTTTTACAGATTGGACTGAATGACCCAAAAATCAAGCTACTGTTCTGTTAGCTGCAGGGAATCACTATTATCCCATTACTGCTGTAAGAAAGCATTACTATATCTGCATCACTGCATTATCTCTGCTGTTGAGCGAATGGAGTTCAAACCTCCTGAACTAAACCGTTTTGTGTTCTAACCTATTCTGGAGCGGTCCCTGCGGATTGGAAAGCCGCAAATGTAACGCCCCTATTCAAGAAAGGAGGGAGGCAGAAAGCAGGAAACTATAGGCCAGTTAGCCTAACATCTGTCATTGGGAAAATGCTGGGATCCATTATTAAGGAAGTAATAGCAGGACATTTAGAAAATCAAAATACAATCAAGCAGAGTCAACATGGTTTTATGAAAGGGAAATAGTGTTTGACAAATTTACTAGAGTTCTTTGAGGATGTAATGAGCAGGGTGGATGTAGATGTAGAGTATTTGGATTTCCAGAAGGCATTCGATAAGGTGCCACATAAAAGGTTACTGCACAAGATAAGAGCTCACGTTTTGGGAGTAATATATTAGCATGGATAGAGGATTGGCTAACAGAACCAAGAGTCAGGATAAATGGGTCATTTTCAGGTTGGCAAACTGTAACTAGTGGGGTGCCACAGGCATCAGTTTGGGCCCTCAACTATTTATAATCTATATTAATGACTTGGATGAAGGGACTGAGTGTAATGTAGCCAAATTTGCTGCTGATACAAAGATAGGTGGGAAAGCAAGTTGTGAGGAGACACAGAGTCTGCAAAGGGATATAGCTAGGTTAAGTGAGTGGGCAAAAATTTGGCAGATGGAGTATAATGTGGGAAAATGTGAGGTTATCCACTTTGGTAGGAAAAATAAAAAAGCAAATTATTTAAATGAAAAGAGACTACAAAGTGCTGAGGTACAGAAGGATCTGGGGGTCCTCGTACATGAAACACAAAAAGTTAGCATGCAGGTACAGCAAATAATTAGGAAGGCAAATGGAATGTTGGCCTTATTGCAAGGGGGATGGAGTATAAAAGTAGGGAAGTCTTGCTACAACTGTACAGGGTGTTGGTGAGACCACACCTGGAGTACTGCATGCAGTTTTGGTCTTCTTATTTAAGGAAGGATATACTTGCATTGGAGGCAGTTCAGAGAAGGTTCACTCGGTTAATTCCTGAGATGAAGGGGTTGTCTTATGAAGAAAGGTTGGGCCTATACTCATTGAAGTTTAGAAGAATGAGAGGGGATCTTATTGAAACATATAAGATTCTGAGGGGGCTTGGCAGGGTAGATGCAGGGAGGATGTTTCCCCTCGTGGGGCAATCTAGAACTAGGGGGCATAGTTTCCAGAATAAGGGGTTGCCCATTTAAAACGGAGATGAGGAGGAATTTCTTCTGAGGGTTGTGAATCTTTGGAATTCTCTACCCCAGAGAGCTGTGGAGGTGGAGTCATTGAATATATTCAAGGTGGAGACAGACATATATTTGAGCTACAGGGGAGTCCAGGGTTATGGGGAGTGGGTGGGAAAGTGGAGTTGAGGCCAAGATCGTATTGAATGGCGGGGCAGGCTCGAGGGGCTGAATGACCTACTCCTGCTCCTATTTCTTATGTTCTATTGTTCACTGGATTTATTATCTAGAATGGCTCAAAGCATTTTAATGCTTCCTCTCCTTCCCCCACTCCACCCCCGATTTCATTATTAATTTTGGAAAATTTGTCTCTATTCCAAAGTGTTTTTAAAATGTTATACATCGCAGTAAACTTTAGTTACAAAAATTGTTACATTTCATAGCACTAACTACGCTCACCTTATGAGCACCGAAGAAGATTGTATATAAAATATGCACAATAAAATCATAATGAGGAGGCATTTCTTCTGAGGGTTGTGAATCTTTGGAATCTTCATGAACCTGCTCACTGATGCCCAGTTTGGGTTCCACCAAGACCACTCTGCTCCCGACCTCATTACAGCCTTGGTCCAAACATGGACAAAGGAGCTGAATTCCAGAGGTGAGGTGAGAGTAACTGCCCTTGACATCAAGGCAGCATTTGACTGGGTGTGGCATCAAGCAGCCCTAGTAAAACTGAAGTCAATGGGAATCGGGAGGGGGAAAACTCTCCACTGGCTGGAGTCGTACCTAGCACAAAGGAAGATGGTTGTGGTGGATGAAGCAGCCCATGCCCGCATGCAACAAGACCTGGACGATGTTCAGGCTTGGGCTGATAAGTGGCAGGTAACATTCGTGCCACAGAAGTGCCAGGCAATGACTATCTCCAACAAGCGAGAGTCTAACCACCACCCCTTGACATTCAATGGCATTACCATCGCCGAATCCCCCACCATCAACATCCTGGGGGTCACCATTGACCAGAAACTTAACTGCACCAGCCACGTAAATACTGTGGCAATAAGAGCAGGTCAGAGGCTAGGTATTCTGCGGCGAGTTTCTCACCTGACTCCCCAAAGACTTTCCACCATCTACAAGGCACAAGTAAGGAGTGTGATGGAATACTCTCCACTTGCCTGGAGCTCCAACAACACTCGCAGCTCGACACCATCCAGGACAAAGCAGCCCGCTTGATTGGCACCCCATCCACCACCTTAAACATTCACTCCGTCCACGAACAGCATACTGTGGCTGCAGTGCGTACCATCTACAAGATGCACTGCAGCAACTCGCCAAGGCTTCTTTAACAGCACCTCCCAAACCCGCGACCTCCTCCACCTAGAAGGACAGCAGCCACGTGGGAACACCACCACCACCTCCAAGTTACACCATCCTGACTTGGAAATATATCGCCGATCCTTCATCGTCGCTGGGTCAAAATCCCGGAACTCCCTACCTAACAGCACTGTGGGAGTACCTTCACCACACTGACTGCAGCGGTTCAAGAAGGCGGCTCACCACCACCTTCTCGAGGGCAATTCGGGATGGGCAATAAATGCTGGCTTTGCCAGCGACGCCCACATCCCATAACCGAATTTAAAAAAAAAATCTTACTTTAGCACAAGGAAAGAGTTCTTTGGATGGATTGCAAAATGGAGACACGTTCCAAGGTTTCTCTTCAGTGCTGTTCTTAAAATGTTCGGGAGCTTTTAATGAGATGAGAGCTTTTAAAAATAAATTATTGGTTTCCAACTTGGTGCTGGATCCAGTATTGACTTACCCATGTCCCCATTTCCCCCACATTAAAGTGAGTTAGGGGTTGAGGAGATGCACAAGGTTAGTGTGGAGGGCATTGAGGCATCTCTCAATGCCTGCCACCCTAGCCCTTCAACATCAACCCAGCCATTCCCACTCTTACTGCCGAGTTTCACCAAAGTAAAAGTCCTGGCCCTTTGCCTGACCATGCAAGCTCTCCCACCTTCTATTTCTGCTTCCCACTATGGTTAGGTCTGTCTTGGCCCTAGCTACAAACCATACCACTCTGTGCCCCAAACAAACAAATACTAAACAAAACAAAATAAAACAAGACAAACAGAAAAACATAAGCAAATCAGGAGATGGGGAACTGGCAACAATAAGAAGGCAGACGTGGACAACAAGAAACCATTTGCACTGACTTGCCCTGGAGCAATGTCATGGGAGATCTGCTAGTAATATATCCAAAATTTTGAGTGCAGTGTGCACTTCCTGCAATGGTAATATTTGCCTGTCATGCTATATCTGTAATACCTGTCTGTCACACTAGAACGTACCTATTTATTATGTTTAGCTTTGAATACCCCCATCACCATCTCCAGGGTAGGTGGTGCTGTTCTTTGCCTTGCTTACCCATTACATAGAATATACAGCACAGAAATAGGCCATTCAGCCCAACCTGTCCATGCTGGTGTAAATGCTCCACTCGAGCCTGTTTTAACTGAAACAAAATTCAGTCTCCTGCCAATGCTTGTCGCTCTTGCTTTCCCTCACTGAGCAGCCGTGTCTTCCCCCTCCCTGCTCCGAGAAATGTTCTTGCAGTGTTTCTCTGCATCTACCATATCTTTAGCAGTTTTTCCCTCTCTGGTTCTGTAAAGGAGTGCCACCACACACACATCAAATAAGTCACCCATGCAAGCAAACCTGTCAATGTAATTATCAAAAAAAGGCAACTCAATGTTAATGGATATAAAATCTCAGCTCCAGCAGCCTGCCTATCTTCATTTATACTTGGGATGTGCTGTGCAAACACATTTGACTCGACTTCATTTCTATAAGCGTTCAGGCCTAGCTGCAGCTGCAACATTGTTTTAATTTTAAAGAAAATGTACTTAAAGCACCAGCACATTCCCATGCTGAGCCTCTCTGATTTTTATTTACTTAATTTTTTTAAATTTATGAGTGCACAATATTTATTGTCCATCCCTAGTTGCCCTGAGGCATTGAGTCAACCAAATAGTGTGGTACTGGAGTCATGTATAGGAGTGGCAGATTCCCTTCCTTTTAAGGATGTTAGTGAACCTGTTGGGTTTTTACAGCAATCTGGCAGCTTTAATTTTATTGAATTCAATTTCATAAGATGCCATGGTGGGATTTGAACTCGTGGGCCCCAATATTTGTGGGGAGGGTGAGGCCGAAAACGGCTGAAGAACCCAGCAAGGCCAGTAACGCGTAGGTCCTGTCGAACTGAATGGCAGGCCGTCATTAACATTTTTTGTTCCATTTCCTTCCCGGCAGCTGGCCAAATGGACAGCCTGGCCGGTGGGCGGGAGGAAACACCAGCAGCAGGAGGCTGCAGCCGGGGACTCTTGGGGGGGCTGTCCCCGGCAATTGGGTGGTCAGAGAGGTCCGACGATTGGGAGGTGGGGAGGGAGCCTGCGATCAGGAGGGAGAAAGAGAGCCTGCAATCAGGAGGGCTGAGTTGGAAGTCAGCAAGCGGGGGGGGGGGGGTGCGGCGGCCGAAGGCTTCCTTCAGCATCTGGGGAGAGCACACCTGCTCCTCCACAATGGGTGCTGAAAGATGTACTTACCTTAGGGAGCCGGCAGCTCCCGCCTTCTTTTCACTGCCAAGTTTCCCAACCCCTGGGAAACCCGTGCCGCAACAATCAATTTTAAATCGGGCTCCCAATTACCCTGTAGGAACCCAATTTAAATATGTTAATTACGTACCCCAGCTCTCCATGGGGCATTCCGATATCTGCCGCTATAAAAAGCAGCAGAATTATATACCAACACAATTTGTAACTCTCTGGCCTGACACATCCCTCACTACTTGATCACCTCTGATAATGAAGTGGCCTATGCCAGCCGGCAGCAGGTTACATGTGCGGTGTGTTGGGGTCGCGCTCCCATTGTATGCTGTGCCCCAGCCAGGAAAACAGTTCCTCAAAACAAACGAGCAAATTTAATTAGAAAAAATTAAATGCAACATTTGGACTCCATCCTAAGAAGGAAAAAAGTTCTTCTTGGTAAACAACAAAATTCCAGTGCAGTTTTCCAAATTCCCACTACGCTCCACTGACGACCACCAGTGTTCACTCACCTTCTCTACTAACCACTATGCGTCACTATCCCCTTAACTATTCATTACTGTCCATACCTACTGTTGTCTTTCAAATTACTATCTACTTCCCCCAACATCCAACCCAAATTCTCACTATGCTATGCCATTCAGCCCAAATATTCACTCTACCAACCCTACCCAAGCAGTGAAAACTGACCAGTACTCCCTATCTCAACTACTCACTACTTCCATACAATTTTCTAAATTGTTACAAAATCAGTTCCCAAACAGCCTATACTCTGACTGTTTGTCACTAATGCGCTAACGCATCCACTTATGTATCAAAACCAAATTTTCTAACTCCCTGTGAGAAATCCAGTGTTGAGAAATGCCCTGCGATTTACACAGTGGTAATAATTCTTGCATAAAGAACGCGCTTTCTGCAAGTGTACACCTGTTTTCTTTTGCACCTTGCTGTTGCATCTTGTTCATTGGCTCTAAATTAAAATCGCAGCAAACTTGTCATCGACACACCTATCTACAATAGCATTGGTAGAAGTGACCACTGCACAATCCTCGAGAAGACAACGTCTCTGCTCCACTGTAAGAGCATCCTCAAACATGTAATATGGCACCAGCAAAGTGCTAAATGGCTAGATTAAGGTTACATCTAACAGCCCAAAACTGGGCATCTATGACTCACTGTGCGTCATCAATAGCAGCAGAATTATATACCAACACAATTTGTAACTCTCTGGCCTGACACATCCCTCACTACTTGATCACCTCTGATAATGAAGTGGCCTATGCCAGCTGACAGCAGGACCTGTATAACATCCAGGCTTGGGCTGACAAATGACAGGTAACACTCGTACCACATAAGTGCCAGGTAATTACCATCTTGAATGAGAGAAAGCCCAGACATCATCTCTTCACCTTCAACTCCACCGCCACCATCAGAGTTGCCCACCATCAACATTTTGGGAGTTATCAATAACCAGACGCGTAACTGGATAAGCCATACCAACGCTGTAGCCACAAGGACAGGGTAGAAGCTGGGTATTCTGCAATTACTGAATCACCTTCTGACCCCTCAAAGTATATCCATAAGGCTCAACACTGTGGAATCATCATCACCAAACAACCCTACTCCTGACCTTATGACAGAAGGAAGATCGTTGATGAATCAGCTAAAGCTGGTTGGGTCCAGGGCACTTTCCTGAGGAACTCCTGCGGTGATATTCTGGGCTGTGATGACTATCCATCTTTCTGTGTATTTTATGCTTTAGAAAATAGTGAAGATAAAAAATCAAATGCAGAGATAAAGAAACCTTAGTTACTAAGACACTTAGTTATGCTTTTTTTGTGAAAAAATCGAGCGTTGTAGAATTTGATCCCAAAAGCATCAGTAAAATTCCCAGAATAACATGCAATAAAAATGGAATTTGACAGACAAATCCATAGCCTTGATATGTTCTGCATTACATGGCATGTAGCCCATATTCTTATAAAATAGCATATTCTCAACTCCCTATGAGCAACACCACAGAAGATCTGCCAGTGCCTTATTCTCAGATACCATAAAGCTTAAACAGATAGGAAACTTAGTTATAATAAATCTTTCCTTTTTTCACAATATTTGCTAAATCTTTATACTTTCCTACAAGTGGACAAGTTTCCTGTGACCGTAAAAAGGGGCATTTTGTAGGTGGGCAAACTCTATTTGTATCACGGTTTCTGTAATACAGTACTATATATCTAATATCACTATCTGAGACTAAAGTAAGCCTTTGTGTGTGTTTTTTACTTGTATATTTGCTGTGCTTACAGAAAGGTCATGGCACACTATTTCTGTAATGCACAGTAATTGGATTTATGCTGGTCAGTTCGACATTTTCCATTGTATTTACCTATTCAGTCCTACCAGCTCATGAAAATTGTATCTCCAAGGTAGGTAATGCAGCGTCGCCCTCTTAATTGTCTTTCCTTCCCTGTTATGATTTGCTTCCTATCCTCACTGCATTTCCCCCCAGTCATTGTGCTGCACCCCCACCTAAAAATTCAACCTTGGGGGCTAATCCATCACCCATCTTCTAGCCATCACCTGTGGCCCTCTCTAGCCCACTGCCCTCCACCCATATCTCTTTCTGAATATCACCAACAAAAGAAGAGAGGGAAAGCAAAAGAGAGAGAGAAGAGACAGGGGGCAAAAGAAAAGAGGGGAGGGGGGAAGAGGGCAAAGAAAGAGTGAAGGAACCAGAATAGAAGACCAAGATGAGGACAAAAACAAAGTAGATACAGAGCAAGGGAGAGAGACCACTTCAACCCTATTTTCCTGTTTTATTTCCAAACTCTGCCAATTCTGCAAGTGTGGTGACAGGAATGCTGAAATAAAGTTAACTAATACATTCACACCAGGGAATAGCCTCCTTTAACCCAGGGGGAAAAAACCTTCAGATAAGACAACAGCTTGGTGTAAGCGAGAAAGTTTCATTGAGGAAAGTGAAAAGTTTTAAAAGCTGCATTTTAGCAGCTTGTTTGTTTTTATATAATTTCTTTGGAGACAAACTCTGCGCCAGAGTTGTGACTCTCAAACAAACACCTCATTTATGTTTTTCCCTCAAGTTTGTGCACAATCAGAGATGGGAGAAAATAATTTTGGATTTTAATAGTTTTCAATTATTTACCCCGCCACTCTTCTCCTCCCCCCCCATCTAACTGGCAGGCTCCTGTCCTGGACTCCAAATGATCTGATTGATTCTAGCAGCATCCAGTCCCACCTTCCACAGTGTCTAGGATGAGACTGACCACCACCAATCCCGGTTTTAAAAAAACTGTGGTTGAAAGTTTTTCAAAATTTCTTCATAGGATGTTAGTGTTTCCCTGAGAAGGTAGTGGTGGGCTGCCATCTTGATGCTATCACAACGGTGTTTTGTAGTGAATTCCAGGATTTGGGCCTAGTGAAAAATGAAGCTTCTGGTCAGTAGTGACACCCAAGATGTTGATGCTGGAGGATGTGATAATGGTGGTGCCTTTTGAAGGTTGGGGAGATGATTGGACTTTTTCTTGTTGGAGGTGTTCATTATCTGGCAATATGCGATGCATTCTTAACGAGTCACCCAGTCCAGATGGGATGCATCCTAGGTTGTTAAGGGAAGCTAAGATGGAGATAGCAGAAACTCTGACACAATCTTTCAATTCTCCTTCGATATTGGAGTGGTGCCAGAGGACTGGAGGATTGCAAATGTCACTCTCCTGTTTGAAAAAGGGAGAGATATAAACCTGGTAACTACAGGCCAATCAGCCTAACGTCAGTGGTGGGAAAACTACTAGAGACCATTTTCAGGGACAAAATTAATTCTCACTTGGAGAAGCATGGGTTAATAAGGGACAGCCAGCACGGATTTGTTAAAGGCAAATTGTGTCTGACTAACCTGGTTGAGTTGTTTGAAGTAACAGAGAGAGTTGATGAAGGTAGTGCAGTAGATGTGTGTATGTATGGACTTTCAAAAAGCATTTGATAAAGTACCTCATAACAAACTTATTTGGAAAATAGAAGCACATGGTATTAAAGGGACGGTGGTAACTTGGGTACAAATTTGGCGAAGGGAAAGGAGGCAGAGAGTAGTGGTGAACGGTTGTTTTTCTGACTGGAGAGAAGTATGCTGTGGGGTCGGTGTTAGGATAATTGCTTTTCTTGTATATAAATGACCTGGACTTGGGTATAGGGAGTATAATTTAGAAGTTTGTGGATGATACAAAACTTGGCAATGAAGTAAATAGTAAGCAGGACAGTAGCAGACCTCAGGAGGACATAGACAGACTGGTGAAATGGGCAGACACATGGCAGATGCAATTTAAAGCGGATAAGTGTGAAGTGATGCACTTTGGGAGAACAACATGGAGAGGCAGTTTCATCTCAATGGTACTATTTTGAGGGGGATGCAAGAGCAGAGGGACCTGGGGGTGCATATTCACAAATCTTTGAAGATGGCAGGGCAAGTTAATAAGGCGGTTAAGAAAGCATATAGGGTACATGGCTTTGTAAATGGGGGCACTGACTACAAAAACAAGGAAGTCATGCTAAACCTTTACAAATCATTGGTTAGGCCTCAGCTGGAGTATTGTGTACAATTCTGGGCACCTCACTTCAGGAAGGATGTCAAGTCCCCGGAGAGGGTACAGAGGAGGTTTACCAGGAATGAGGGACTTCAGTTATGTGGAGAGATTGGAGAAGCTGGATTGTTCTCCTTAGAGCAGAGAAGGCAGACCTACTAGAGGTAATCAAAATTATGATGGGTTTTGATCGAACAAGTAGGGAGAAACTATTTGTTCTGGCCAGAGGATATAGATTTAAAATAATTAGCAGAAGAACTAGATGGGAAATGAAGAGAAATTTCTTCACACACAGGGTTGTTAAGATCTGGAAAGCACTACCTGAAAGGGTGATGGAATAAGATTCCATAGGAACTTTTCAAAGGCAATTGGGCATGTACTTGAAGTGGACCAGTTGCAGGGTTATGGGGAAAAAGCTGAAGTGTGGGACTTAGTTGAGCAGCTCTTTCAAAGCGCCTGCACAGGCATGACGGGCTGAATGGCCTCCTGCGCTGTAAGATTCTATGAAATGTTACCTGATACTTATCAGCCTAAGCTGTAGGCTGTCATGCACTTCTCCATTATCAGAGGAGTTGTGAATCGAACTGCTTACTGTGGAATAATCAACAAACCGCTCCACTCCTGAGCTCAAGGAGGGAGGGTCACTGATGAAATAACTAAAGATGGCGATACTTTGAATACTACTCTCGCTGCTCCAAGGTTCATTTCTGGTTCAAGGTTGTGATTAGATCTGGAGCTGAGGGGTTCTACTGTGTATGAGTTTTGTCCTTCTAATCTGGTAGGCGTTTTGTCCACATACTCGATCTTGAAAGAACAGTACCATTGTTACATGTACTTTTCTTTTGCAACAAGTTGCATTTTTGTACTGAACCTCACGCACAGGAGCATTAATTCAGACAATGCTTGCACTTTAGTTTTATTTCTAAACACCATTCGGACCTAACAAAATTGATGTCTTGGCACACTTTAACCTTTTATAGCTCTAAATGCTTAACATTAAAAGGGCTGTGTTGCATAATCCTTCAATTTGCCTTCAGCCTTCAATGTGATCCCTTCAATGCAGTCAATCACACCATCCTCCTCCAGCTTCCACCGTCCTGTTTGGTGGGACTACCTTGCTTGGTTCCACCCTTACCTGTTCAATTGTAGCTAGAGCATCATAATAAATTGGTGATTTTTATCGTATCTTGTAAACTGCTAGCTGAAGAAAAAAATAAATTAAATTATTCTGGTGTTTTGTAAGACTAAGTATCACTAATGTCTAAAATAGCTCAAGATCACTATAGACTTGTTCATAAATAGGCAGGCAAAGTTATTTTGATATTGCTTCGATAGCTTTTGTGGGGGGGGGGGGTTGGTGGGGATGGACATTTAAATAACGGAAATAATTGTGGTTATTACAGAAGTACTGAAGAATTGTCCAAGACAGTGATTACAGAAATTGAAAAGCAGAATAACATTAGTGATTGCTAAGAACCAATTTTATATTTCCAAACATAGATTTGTTATCACAATGATTGCTGAGAACAAAATGCAGAAATGGTTCTAACTGAGCTAGGATAGGTGGGTTATTTTAGGGATTTGAATTGAGAGACATCTGTCAATTAAAAACCCAACAGATAGAGGAGGTTTTGTGAATTTTAGTGCAGTTGTGTACAGCAGAAAAATAGATATTCTTGGGAATAAACCCCAACACTAACGATACAAAATATTTATTTCTAAAGCAGTAGTATCGACAGTGTAGCAATATCGTATCTCTTGTGTGCCTTCATGCCTCTTTCACGTTGAAGGTTCTAAAGACGAAAAAAGGAGAATGGGCAATAATTCTTCAGTGCACCTTAATTACAGCAGCTTGTGCTTGTAAAGTACCCTTAATGTAGAAAAATGTCCCAAGTTTCTTCACAAGAAGGGTCGGACACTAAAGAGGAGTTGGTAGAAGAGTTAGAGAGAGCGCAGTTTTAGAAGTTAGATTTGAGGCGGTTATTAAAGTGGGGAGAGATTTTACAAAGCAGACTGGTTGTGGAATAGAATTGTGTGATAGTTGAAGGCAGAGGATGGTGGATTGCAGAGCAGACCAGAGTTGGAAGAATGGAAGATGTGAACTGGGATTATATATGCAGATGTGGTTTTTGGAATTCCAGACCCCAGCCATCAGTCCTGCCTGGACGTTCCTTAGGAAAGTCATTCTGCTCCTCCAAACCTGAAGGTTAATATGCTTTTCACGACATATCTGTTAATTGGCATTCAGCACCTTCACAACTTTGGAATGAATGCCAGTTCTATATTTTATAAAGGCTTTGACTACCCTTTGATATTGTTTCACCTTTTGTCAATCACTCATTAAACCCATCCTTTAGCACAGAATTTTTTTTTACTATTCAAGGTTGCATTATTTCAATTTGAACCACTGGTAACTTGAGACCATACATTCTGTCACAGAGGAAGGGGAGAAGAGGGAATTTGTTTCTTAGCGCTTTTGTGTCAGTTAAATGCCTTAATAACCTTTTTAGGTGTTCAGCTTTTCTATAACCGGATCTTGAAGGATCAAGGTGTACTTTAGCCCAACCTCACACTGCTCTCCTAATATTCTGTTTCTTCAATCTGGATCAATCCATAATTTTACAGAATTGAGCTTAATCAAAAAAAAGTTTTATGTTCCGGCTAATGTTTTGGGTCAGCCTCTTCTGATTTTTGCATTTGATGTGTCGGGCTTGAAAATCAAATCCTTCAAGACCCAATTGGTTCGATGATGCCCCTAGTGTAATCTGAAATTTCTCTTGAGAAAAGACTGCTTTCTTCATTTGGATTGGTATCATCAAGGTGAATTGGTAGATTCCAAGCTTTGGTTGTCAATCAGGTTTGTTTCTGAATGGCAATCCTCCACACTGAGATTTCCAGCTCCTCCAAGAAACATATCTATCTTTCTTGGAAATAATCGCAACATTTTTTTGGCAAACCCAAGTATTGTGTCATGTCAAAAGTTGATGGAGAAGGCTTGAGGGTGCTCTGGGGCTCTTTCAAAATTCAGCTCCAGTTATAATATTGCTAACTCTGGGTCCTAGGGTTGCCCAACACTAGAGTGAAGAAGTGACTAACCTTTGCAAACGTGGGTGCAGATATGGCACAGAGTCTCTTGCTTTTGGGAGAATTAGACCAGCTTGGACAGATGAGTGTTAGTGGGTTATTCAAAGGAACAGAAGGCAAGGGCCCTATCCTGATCACTGTTCCTGTTCTTCTTGATGTCGTCACCATCCAGTATACAGAAAGTCATTTCCAGCAGGGTTCTATAGATCATGTTCAATAATAATGCTGGCTGTACCTCCCTTCCTACCCAACCACAAATTCCATGGGCACAGAGGAACATTGTCGTGCCAACCCTACTTCCACCTGTTGTGATCCTGGCAGATGGCAACTAACTCATCTCTGACCAAGGATCAGAACGGGGACTGTTCTAGTCTATACTGCTCAGTACCATCATACAATACATTCACTCACAGGAGCATTAGGGAGCTATAGTGTATTTTATTTTGGTCTGTAGTTCTTTGATGTCCTTTCAGGTAGTGTTTGTGTAAGGGGGTGGGCACTGCACAGGAAGCGGTCTAACGAGCAGTGCAAAAAATTATAATCTTTCAGTTAACTGTCCTAGTTCAGATTTAAACTGAATGGGGAGGGGGGGGGGTGGCGAGGGGTGGAAATTCATGCAGAAGTGTTGTAATTAAACTGTAGAACAGAAATGAAATGCTCACAGAGGAAATTCTAGAGTGTGGGGCCTAGACGGCTGAAGGCGTAGCAGCCAGAAGTGGGGTGAAGGACGGGGGAGATGCACAAAAGGCCAGATACAGAAGAACGCCACGTTTACAGGGATGTAATGTTAGAGGAGGTTGCAGCCATTGGGAGGGACAAGGCCATAGATTTAAACACAAGGATGAGAATTTAAAATTTGATGAATTGGTGTGCCAGTGTAGGTCATTAGGATACAGGCAGCAGAATTTTGGATGAGCTTTAGTTTATTGAGGTTGGCAGATGGGAAGACAGCCAGCAGAGCATTGGAATAGTCGAGGCTGGAGGTAACAAAAGCATGGATGAGTGTTTCAGCAGATGATGAGCTGAGGCGGGGCGGAGAATGGTGATATTACAGAGGTGGAAGTAGGCGGTCTTTGTAATAGAGAGGATGTGGGATCAGAAGCTCAGCTTGGTCAAATAGGATGGCGAGGTTGTGAACAGTCTGCTTCAGCCTGAGGCAGTGACCAGGGAGGGGGGTGGAGTTGGTGGCGGGGGCTGAAGGCGATTGCTTCGGTCTTCCCCATGTCTAATTGGAGGAAATTGAGGCTTATCTAGAACTGCATGGCTGACAAACAGCCTGACAATACAGAGGCAGTGGATATTCAAGAGGTGGTGGTGAGGGCCATTCTCTCCTTATTTCTTTGATGCCTGTTCCTTATTGAACTGTTGGGGCTGTGAAGAAGAGTGGAGGTTGCCTCTTTTGCATTGATATGCTGTTAACTGGTGTTCTCTGAGCTTGAGTAGTACCATCAATTGTCCATTGAACGCAAGAGCATCATAAATGGGCTACACCTTTTAATACTAGCATGCTTGTCTCTGGATTCCAGACAAAACTTGAAGGAGAAAAAATTGCAGGGATATGGGGAAAGCAGGGGAGTGAGACTAACTGGATTACTTTTCAAAAGAGCTGCTGCAGATTCGATGGGCCAAATGGCGGCCTCCTGTGCTGATTCTATGAACTGGGGAGAAATCTAGAATTTAGATGCTCCCTTGTCCTTGTGTATTTAGCTAAAGGTAAGTTCTTTTTTTTTCTCAAAAGATAATTTGAAAGGCTCTTTCTCCTGTTACTTCGTGTTGGAAAACGAAAGCTCGTGCTGATCCAACTGCAAATCAAATGAGCTATTTTTGTTCTTCCACTCCGTTGTAGTCAAATGCAGAATAAAATGAGAGCCCAGCTAGATCATAGTCTCTAAGAGCGAAGGTTATTACTTACAATATCTCCACATTGGATGTACTTTCCATAGCATCACCCGCTGTGCCTTGCAACGCACCCAACAAGGCCCATTGAATGACAATACAGGATTGCACAATGTAAAGAGGGGGAGAAAAACTCAAAATGAACAGAATTTGCTGTTTATCAACAGCCAGTACAAATTTCAGTGCTTTCATTGTAGTAATCTGCAAACTTTTGAATGCTTTCAGTTTTTCAGCCAGTGATAACGGCCTCGATGCCTTTAGTCGTTCGCCCCTCCATTGTAGATCTTAGAAATTTCGTATCTGACAGTTTTTTAAAATGGAAATTTACATTTTTGCAGATCTTTCTTTAGTCATCCCTCCAAGTGTAAGCTATTAATGCTAATTCAGGGCAACTGTACGTTTAAACATTACAGATTTTGTTGGTTATCACTACATTTTGATTTGGAAATGATTAGACTTGAAATAAAATGGGATTTACTTGAAATTCTTCTACCTCTATTGTTTGTCTTCCACTACATCAACCACTCCTATGAATTGCTTTTGAATCTATAGAAAATCCTGATTTGAAATAAGAGGCCTCAAAGATACTCTACAGTACTCTACAAAGATCAGCTACAGTACTTGAGTGCAGTACAAAAGAGAATATGGAGGACATTCTGCACTCGGGTGCCAGCATATGCTGATTGGTGACCGATTTCTCCCACAATGAGTTTCCTAGCTCAGCTGGGCTCTCGTAGATGGTAACTGAGTTATTGCAAGACATTCATCCTTGGTTAGGGAAGAAGAGCTCTCAAAGGGGTCAGCCTTCCTGCTCTGACTTGATCACCTTTCAGCACATGGCTGTTCACACTGTGGCCTGTGCAGCCCACAAGCTGACAATCTGGCCGTGAAGCATATTTGTGTTTCTATCTTTTACTTACTGGTTTGTCCTATTTGAATTTTGTAGTTGAGGTTTGCAAAGGACTGGTGCCTCATTGGTGGATAAATCCTGAAGCGAAACATCAAACTTTGTATCAGCAGCTTGATTATATATGCAACTTAATATGATCGTTGATTTAAACATTAATGTGGCGTGACCCATGGCATACACCCATCCCACAAAGACAAGTAGCTTGGATGCTCCTGTTCTGGCTGCTATCTCCAAAGTAACATGAAAAGGGAGGAGCTGCAAGAGGACAAACATATAAAAGCGGAGGGTGGTGGAAATAAAACGTCAAACCTGCAGCAGGCTTTGGGGGAAAGCAATTTTTTTTTAAGATAAAACCTTTGTGTTCTCATTTAGCTGTTTGACTCTTAGTTCTACAAAATATTTGGAATTAAAATCTGTTAGTATCTGTTGTTTTATAATTGTAAAAGATGGTAATCTATTCTGCTTTTTCTTTTGCTTGGTTTTAACTCTTGGATTCTCTTTGGGTACCTACAGATATGTAAACACGTTACTGAAGCTGATCCCTCAGGTCCTGCAGTTGCAGGAGCAGCTGAGACAAGCTGTTCAAAATGGAGACATGGAGACATCACATGGTATCTGCAGAATCGCTGTGGCTCTTGGAGAAAATCACTCCAGGTTCAGCATGCAATACTTTTATTTACCTTGCACTTCAATCCTGTTTTACCAATTGTCACAATACTCCCAGTACACCTTCTAGATAACCATTTGAAACAAAAATGAAACCCATAAAATGTAGCTGTGATAGAACAAAAGATCTGATCTGTTTTGAAATATTTAAATGAACATATTAAATTGTATTATGTTCTGTTCTCCCTTTCTTTACTGCTTGATCTAGTTTGTGATGATAAGCATATTATACTGGCCCTTAACTTGAAGGAGAGTTGAGCTTTAATGAGCAATTGTGGTTGAAGTGAGAAACAAGCTCCTCAAATGTAATGTGAAAATAAGCAAGAACATTTGAGTTTTGGTGGGCATTCCTACCATTGGAAATTTTGGGAGTAGGAAATACTATGTGGAATTACATGTGAAGAAGCTGCACCATTAAATACAGGAAATGTATTGGGACCTAGACCAGTGAAGTAATGGTCATTAGAATAACAGAGCAATAATTTATCAAATTAATTGCCCCCTTCTCTGATCACTTCATTATAATTCCACTGTGAGCTTTGTTGAACAAAATATGAGCAATAGCTAGCAATTATATAGTGCCTTTATCTAGGAAAAACCTCCCAAAGTGCTTTACAGAAATGTAATTGGACGAAAATTGATGCCAAGCCAAATAGAGAGATTTTAGGAGCAACTAAAAGCTTGGTCAAAGAGATGGGTTTTAAGGAGGAGAGCGAGGGTGGAGAACTTTAGGAATGGAATTCCAGAGCTTAAGGCCTAAATGGCTGAAGGCACAGTCACCAATGGTGGGGCAAAGTGAGTGGGCAATGTAAAAGAGACCAGAGTTGGAGGACTGCAGAATAACTGTTGGAAAAGTTCTGATTTTAAGCATCTTCTGGCTGTGTCTCATTTTAAATCTGTGAGAAATGTATAATGAGGGGGGTGATGATTTCACTCTTACAAACAGCAAAGCATGAGCAACTGCAAAAAAATATATTTATTTTTCAGTATCTTACACAATTTAAGCCATTGAATAAAAATCTGAGCTAACTTAAATAAGCTTAAATAACTTAAGTTAATCAGGTCAGAGGTAAGGCAAATGGCAACCTACCTGGCCAAGTTGCTGATTGTTGGAGGGTTTATGCTGGAGGGGGAATTTCTCTGGTGAAGCACCATGATAACCATTTCAGTAAGAATTACAAATCCACTGTGGGGACATGAGGGAATGGCAACAATATCCTTATAGCCATGTAAATAACTGGAGAATAGAAGGAAAAATAAATAGATAAGTAAAGTAATTTCATTTTAAGTAATTCCTGCAAATCCACGGAGAGGTCTGTATCGGTAAAGTGTATAATATTTTCTCCTGTCAATATGATGGATTGCTTCAGTAAATTTGCTATATTACATTGATGACCAGTTAGGTTGCAGCAGGGCCTGGACCACCCATGAGCAACGATACAGTAGAGACATTAAAATGTCAGTTTTAAAAGAAATATTGCAGTTAAAACTTCCACTTTCTTAGAATTACATATATTTCTTTATTCTCTTGAATTATGTTGTAGCTATGTATCCATTGGAAACTTTCCTGACTTTTATGTTTGTTTGTCCCCTGTACAGAGCCTTGTTGGAGCAAGTGGAGCACTGGCAGACTTTTCTAGCACTTGTCAACATGATCATGTTTTGCACAGGAATTCCAGGCCACTACCCAGTGAATGAAACTACAAGTTCTTTAACCCTTACTTTCTGGTACACACTGCAGGTATGAACAGTATATTCATGGTCATATCCAGTGAAATGCAAATATGGCATGCCAATTCATGATGTAAATTTTCAACTAAAATGTAATTTGAAGTGGATAGTCTCATTTTAATTGCCCATATACTGTTGCATAAAGGAACATTCTGATTCTTTCCAATTCCCCGGGTGAAATTGACTATATTTGCACATTTTATTTTATTATGAGCTTCTGTCTAATATGGTATGGAATCTGCTTAAACTTGTTTCATTGTGACTTCTTAAAGCCATGGATTGCAGCAGAGGTTTTGGAGATTTAAGCAAGGGGAGCACTCTGCCACCAATTTCCTTTTAAATTATTTTTCCCTTCCCTCACACAAGATGGATCATTAGGTTTTGACCAAGGGTCCACATCCAAAATGTCAACTCCTCTGTTGCTGCCTGACCTGATGAATATTTCCAGCATTTTCTGTTGTTTCAGGTTTCCAGCATCTGCAGTTCTTTGCTTTTAGTTTACATTATTTGTACCTGTCCCTCCCCTCGACCTAAAAGGCAAAGCCTGATACATGCTTTTGCTGTGCCACTCCTGCACTAGCCACATGATTTATCTACCTGTCCTTTTTTTTTCTCTCTCCTGTTCAATGATGCCATGGTGTTGGTTGGGAAACTATCCATGGGGGTAGCAATACTAAGGTGTGGATCTACACTCGCAAGTCTCAAAAGGGCGAGTTCTCAATTTTGGTCAGGCGACCATGCGCATACGACTTGGTGACAAAAAATGGTAACATGCGAGAATTAAGCGTCGAAAGTTAATGCAGATGAGACTTTTTAAAAGCAGATTACATTGCCAAGAATAAATAGTGCTGTGTTTGACATTTCAACTTCAAATGAGCCATTAAGACTCTGAACCCGGCTGAAAATATTGGTATTAAATTATAAAGAATAGTGTTTGAATGTTCAAATCTTTCTTTATTCTCGTGACCCCCTCTCTCACACCAGCGACCTCTTGTCCATGCGCCCGCCCCATCTTTTTTTACCCAAAACAAGGAACTGACCCAGTTTGTAGGGCCAATCACTGCTTGTTGTATTTTCATGTTTGAACCTCCTCCTCCAAAATGGCAACAATCCCCATTAATATTGATTAGCATAATTTAATATAAATCAGACTTCCAAAGATGTGCCAATTTATGAAATTTTCTAGTTCAGACCTAGATGGAGATTGAAAATTATTGTCAATCCATTGTTGGTCAGTTTTCATAGAATCATAGAACAATACAACACAGAAGGGGGCCATTCAACCCATCGTGCCTCTTTGAAAGAGCTATCCAATTAGTCTCATTCATAACAACATAAGAACATAAGAAATAGGAGCAGGAGTAGGCCATTTGGCCTCTCGAGCCTGCTCTGCCATTCAATAAGATCATGGCTGATCTGATCTTGGCCTCAACTCCACTTTCCTGCCCGCTCCCCATAACCCTTGATTCCCCTGTTTTTCAAAAATCTGTCTATCTCCGCCTTGAATATATTCAATGACTCAGCCTCCACAGATCTCCTGGGGTAGAGAATTCCAAAGATTCATGACCCTCTGAGAAGAAATTCCTCCTCATCTCCGTTTTAAATGGGCGACCCCTTATTCTGAAACTATGCTCCTTAGTTCTAGATTCCCCCACGAGGGGAAACATCCTCCTTGCACCTACCCTGTCAGCCCCCTCAGAATCTTATATGTTTCAATAAGATCACCTCTCATTCTTCTAAACTCCAATGAGTACAGGCTCGACCTTTCCTCATAAGACAACCCCTTCAACTCCAGAATCAACCTAAGAGTGTTAAAAAAACAAGCCTGAAGGCTTTGTGTCTTTAATGCGAGGAGCATTCGTAATAAGGTGGATGAATTAGCTGCGCAAATAGATGTAAACGGATATGATATAATTGGGATTACGGAGACATGGCTCCAGGGTGACCAAGGCTGGGAATTCAACATCCAGGGGTATTCAATATTAAGGAAGGACAGGCAAAAAGGAAAAGGAAGTGGGGTAGCATTGCTGGTTAAAGAGGAGATTAACACAATAGTAAGGAAGGATATTAGCTCTGATGATGTGGAATCTGTATGGGTAGAGCTGAGAAATACCAAGGGGCAGAAAACGTTAGTGGGAGTTGTATACAGACCCCCAAACAGTAATGCTGAGGTTGGGGATGGCATTAAACGGGAAATTAGAGATGCATGCAATAAGGGCACAGCAGTTATCATGGGTGACTTTAATCTACATATAGATTGGGCTAACCAAAGTAGTAACAATACTGTGGAAGAGAAATTCCTAGAGTGTATACGGGATGGTTTCCTGGACCAATATGTCGAGGAACCAACTAGAGATCAGGCCATCTTAGACTGGGTATTATGTAATGAGAAAGGATTAATTAGCAATCTTGTTGTGCGAGGCCCCTTGGGGAGGAGCGATCATAGTATGATAGAATTCTTCATTAAGATGGAGAGTGAAGTAGTAGTTGACTCAGAGACTAGGGTCCTGAATTTAAATAAAGGAAACTACGATGGTATGAGGCGCGAGTTGGCTAGGATGGATTGTGGAACGTTACTTAAAGGGTTGATGGTGGATAGGCAATGGCAAACATTTAGAGATTGCATGGATGAACTACAGAATTTGTTCATCCCTGTTTGGCAGAAAAATAAAACAAAAAAGGTGACTCAACCGTGGCTAACTAGGGAAATTAGGGATAGCATAAGATCCACGGAGAGGACATATAAATTGGCCAGAAAAAGCAGCAAACCTGAGGATTGGGAGCAGTTTAGGATTCAGCAAAGGAGGACAAAGGGATTAATTAAGAGGGGGAAAATAGAATATGAGAGTAAGCTTGCAGGGAACATAAAAACTGATTGTAAAAGCTTCTATAGATATGTGAAGAGAAAAAGATTGGTGAAGTCAAGCGTAGGTCCCTTGCAGGCAGAATCAGGGGAATTTATAATGGGGAACAAAGAAATGGCAGACCAATTAAATACATACTTTGGTTCTGTCTTCACAAAGAAGGACACAAATAACCTCCCAGAGATGTCAGGGAACATAGGGTCTGATGAGAGGGAGGAACTGAATGAAATCAGTATTTGTAGGGAAATGGTGTTCGGGAAATTGACGGGATTGAAGGCCGATAAATCCCCAGGGCCTGATAATCTACATCCTAGGGTACTTAAGGAAGTGGCCCTAGAAATAGTAGATGCATTGCTGCTCATTTTCCAAAATTCTATAGACTCTGGAACAGTTCCCATGGATTGGAGGGTAGCTAATGTAACCCCACTATTTAAAAAAAGGTGGGAGAGAGAAAACGGGGAAGCCTGACATCGGTAGTGGGGAAAATGCTAGAGTCCATTATAAAAGATGTAATCGCAGAGCACTTGGAAAACAGTGACAGGATCGGACAAAGTCAACATGGATTTACAAAAGGTAAATCATGCTTGACTAATCTACTGGAATTTTTTGAGGATGTAACTGGTAGAATAGATAAGGGAGAACCAGTGGATGTGGTGTATTTGGACTTTCAGAGGGCTTTCAATAAGGTCCCGCATAAGAGATTGGCGTGCAAAGTTAAAGCACATGGGATTGGGGGTAAGGTACTGACTTGGATAGAGAACTGGTTGGCAGACAGGAAGCAAAGAGTTGGAATAAACGGGTCTTTTTCCGAGTGGCAGGCAGTGACTAGTGGGGTACCGCAGGGATCGGTGCTAGGACCCCAGTTATTCACAATATATATTAATGATCTAGACGAGGGAACTAGATGTAATATCTCCAAGTTTGCAGACATCACAAAGCTGGGTGGGCGTGTGTGCTGTGAGGAGGATGCAGAGAAACTCCAGTATGATTTGGACAGGCTGGGTGATTGGGCAGATGCATGGCAGATGCAGTATAATGTGGATAAATGCGAGGTTATCCACTTTGGTGGCAAAAACAGGAAGGCAGATTATTATCTGAACGGCAATCGATTGGGAAAAGGGGAAGTGCAACGAGACCTGGGTGTCCTTGTGCACCAGTCGCTGAAGGTAAGCATGCAGGTGCAGCAGGCGGTTAAGAAGGCAAATGGTATGTTGGCCTTCATAACGAGAGGATTCGAATACAGGAGCAAGGATGTCTTGCTGCAGCTGTACAGGGCCTTGGTGAGACCAAACCTTGAGTATTGTGTGCAGTTTTGGTCGCCTTATCTGAGGAAGGATGTTCTTGCCATGGAGGGGGTGCAGCGAAGATTCACCAGACTGATACCTGGGATGGCAGGAATGACGTATGAAGAGAGATTGGGTCGATTGGGTTTGTATTCGCTAGAGTTTAGAAGAATGAGAGGAGATCTCATTGAAACTTATAAAATTCAAACAGGACTAGATAGACTAGATGCAGGAAGGCCGTTCCCAATGGTGGGGGAGTCCAGAACCAGGGGTCACAGTCTAAGGATAAGGGGTAAGCCATTTAGGACTGAGATGAGGAGGAATTTCTTCACCCAGAGAGTGGTGAACCTGTGGAATTCTCTACCACAGAAGGCAGTTGACGCCAATTCATTAAATATATTCAAGAAGGAGTTAGATATATTTCTTAAGGCTAAAGGGATCAAGGGATATGGGGAGAAAGCAGGGACAGGGTACTGAATTTGGATGATCAGCCATGATTGCATTGAATGGCGGAGCAGGCTCGAGGGGCCGAATGGCCTACTCCTGCTCCTATCTTCTATGTTTCTATGTCTATGTAACCTAGTGAACCTTCTCTGAACTGCCTCCAATACAAGTATATCCTTCCTTAAATAAGGAGACCAAAACTGTCCGCAGTACTCCAGGTATGGTGTCACCAACGCCCTGTACAGTTGTCGTAAGACTTCCCTACTTTTATACTCCATCCCCCTAGCAATAAAGGCCAATATTCCATTTGCCTTCCTAATTACTTGCTGTACCTGCATGTTAACTTTTTGTGTTTCATGTACGAGGACACCCAGATCCCTCTGTACCGCAGCATTTTGTAATCTCTCTCCATTTAAGTAATATTTTGCTTTTTTATTCTTCCTACCAAAGTGGATAAACTCACATTTTCCCACATTATACTCCATCTGCCAAATTTTTGCCCACTCACTTAACCTATCTATATCCCTTTGCAGACTCTTTGGCCCCCTGCTCTTAAATCCCATGGGCTTCAATTCTGCTAACAAATCTATTATATGGTACTTTATCAAACATCTTTCTGAAAGTCCATATACACATCATCGATCCTCTGTTACTTCATGAAAGAACTCAATCAAGTTAGTCAAACACTATTTGCCTTTAACAAATCTGTGTTGGCTTTCATTTATTAACCCATATTTTTCCAAGTGCCAATTAATTTTGTCCTGGATTAATGTCTCTAAAAGTTTCCCCACCACCAACATTAGGGTGATTGGCTTGTAATTAGAGGGTTTATTCCTCTCTCTTTTTTGACCATGGGTGTAACATTTGCAATCCTCCAGTTCTCTGGCACCACTCCCATATCCTTGGAAGGTTGTGGCCAGCGCCTCTGCCATTTCCACCCTTGCTTGCCTCGGCAATCTAGGATGCATCTCATCCGGACCGGCTGACTTTTCTACTTTGAGCCCTGCCAGCCTTTTAAGTACCTCCTCTTTATATATTTTTATCCTATCCAATTTCTCTACTACCTCCTCCTTTACTGTGACATTGACAGCATCCTCTTCTTTAGTGAAGACAGATGCAAAGTACTCATTTAGTACCTCTGCCTCCGTAAGAAGATCTACTTTTTGGTCCGTAATTGGCCCCACCTCCTTTGACTACTCTTTTTACTATTTGTGTTTATAAAAGACTTTTGTGTTCACTTTTATGTTACCCGCTACTCTATCCTCATACACTCTCTTTGCCTCTCATTTCTTTTCTCAGTTCTCCCCTGTACTTTTTGTATTCAGCTTGGTTCTCTACAGAATTACAAACCTGACATTTATCCTAAGTTTCCTTTTTCTGTTTCATTTTAATCTCTATATCTTTAGTCATCCAGGGAGCTCTAGCTTTGGATGCCCTTCCTTTCCCCCTTGTGGGAATGTGTCTCTTCTGTACTCAAACTATCTCCTCTTTGAGGACCTCCCATTGCTCATTTACTGTTTTACCTGCCAGTCTTTGAATCCAATCCACCTGGGCCAGATCCCTTTTCAGCTCACTGAAGTTCGTGCTCCTCCAGTTGAATATTTTCACATTTGATTTTTCCTTGTCCTTTTTCATAACTACTCTAAACTTAATGATATTGTGATCACTGTTTCCCAAATGCTCTCCCACTGAAACATGCTCCATTTCAGTTGTTAAAAATTACAGATTGTCAAAGCAATGTACTTTTAGGTTCAGGTTATCCAAAGGTTTTTTGTACAGTTAGAACAATTTCAAAAATCATTAGTTGCAAGGGGAAAAGCAGAACAGGTGACAGAGATCAGCAAATCATGTAAGGTCAGAGTTGACAGATCACGGGGCAGAATTTCTCATTATTGCCTTTCTGCTTGGAAACAGTGACTTACTCATTACAGATGCCTTGTTTGCCTGAAGTGTGCATTCTTAGCTATAATTGAAACCTACTATGATTCACCACAGTGAATCACCACGTATTTATACAGAGAGACCTCAAGGGGGGAATTTTAACCCAGAAAAAGGGGTGGGTTGGGGTCGTGTGGGAAGTTGGTGTTAAATATCTGAATCCCGACCAGAACCCACTTCCAAGTCACCCACTTCCGGTTTTAATGTGGGGTAGTGGTTGCGGGGGTGCGGGGTGTGGCAGCCAACCCACTCCTAGGAGGCGGGTTGCCCAATTAAATATAATGAGGCTGCCGTGCCTCAGATTTAGCTCCATTTTAAATTTAACTGTAGTTGGTCGGGTTTTGCAGGCCTTGTGAAACCTGCCAGCTAATGGAAGGTGAGGACTGCTGGATCCAGGAGGTAAGTGCCTTTACACCTACCTCCTGGATTCAGCGTCCTTGCCTAATCCCCGCCCCCCCAACGAGGTCTCTGACTTCCGCGCCCCACACACCACAGGGACTCCGATTTCTGCCCCCCCCCCCCCAAACCGGGCTTCCGATTTCCGCCCCCCAACGAGACCTCTGATTTCCGCCGAGCCCTCTTTCTCTCCCCCCCCCCCCCCCCCCCCAGGCCTCCGATTTTCCCCGCCACTCCCAACCCAACAACCTATTAAAATTCAGGCTCAAGTGAAAGATTCATTTTTCTGAAACTTACTGTATATAATGCAAGACTCTAGAATGACGATTTTAGATTTTTGCAGATGTAATGTTCCAAGCAGTGGGGATGCTTCATTGATTTGATGCAGTGATTTTTACTAATCCATCCCTTCCTTGTTTGAAGCTTAAATGCAAATTAAAAAAAACTGCGGGCATCCTGAATCCAATTTAAAACCGTGATTGAGATTTAGACAAACTGGATGTACAGCAAGGACAAAATCCTGATTTAATGTCATTTTTCCAGATCAATCTAAATTCAAATATCTCTCACTTCCCTCCCTACCCATTCCTTTGAATGAAATTGAAACCTTTATTCCTGTGCTAAGTAGGTCATAAATGTCTGTACAATTAGCATTAATTGCTCAGTGGTTTTGGATAGGATGTAAGTCAGTGTTGATACTGGGTTTCATCTTCCATTAATCAAATAATTTTTTCAGTTGTCTAAACTGCTTAGTCAATTGGAATGAAGGCAAGATGTTCAAGCTAGGTGAAGTTCCTCCTTTTCTCTCCCTCCTCAAAATCATTTAAGAATACTTACTTTTTTGGGGAAAAAAATACAATTAACAAAGGCTCAAAGTTACTTAAAGGAAGTACAGGAAACTTTCGTTTATCCGGCACCCAAATATCCGGAATTCTCGCTTAACCGGCAAAAATCATCCTCCGAAAACTCCTCTCAAATAACCGGCAATGTTGCCGAGTCGCAGTCGAGTCTCCGCGAACGCCGAGTGCTCCGAAAAATCCTCTCAAATAACCGGCAATGTTGCCGATCCCGAGTCCGAGTCTGAGTCCGCGAACGCCGATTTAGTCAGTAGGGGTACTTTTCAAAAGTGCCACTACTCGGCCTCCTGGCGCTGTCGCAAGTCCGAAACATTGCAGTAGCATGAGTAGATTCTCCCGTGCTGCTTGGAGTCTCTTTGTTAAAAATAGCCTCGGTAGATATAACTCTCTGTTATCCGGTACTTTCGATAAACCGGCACCACGCCGGTCCCGTCGATGCCGGATAAACGAAAGTTTCCTGTACTATACTTCAATATGACAATTGTCTTGCAGATAGGTTTTTATAATAATCCTGCACTTTACGAGGCTTTTCTTTTCTTGTGCTAGTCTACAAATGACCAGATTTATTGAATTAAATTTCACAATTTGCCGTAGTGGGGTTTGAAAACATGACCTCTGTATCATAGCCACTACATGACTGCACCCAAGTGGTCATGATGGAATTCCAGCAAGAGGTTATACTGATATATGTAGGAAGTAACTAACAATCAGATTATATCGATTAATGATTGTCCTCGCTTAGGGAGTTGAAATCCTCAGAATTGCTGTACTCTTGCTAAAACGGACTGCTCAGGAGAGTTGTTCTCATTCCCAGTCAACTGTTGGTATGAAGAAACCTTTTATTTTGCACTCCTGATCTCAGTGGCAATTTATAATCAAAAGCAATTGATGTAGATAATATAACACAGTGCTTGAAGTGATAATGGGCTAAAAATTCATCCCGCGACGCGAGAGTACGCACTGCGTACTCTCGCGTATTCCCTCTGCAATTGCCGGTTTTCTGCATGCCCTGCGCATGCGCTGAAAACCGGCAATTGGTCTTTTGAAAAGGGGGCGGTTCCTCGGTGCATCGCGTGCGCGCTACAGGCTGCGCGCACGCTGTGCACTTCGTGCTTTGGACGCGCAGGTAAGTACGGAAGATTTTAGAAATGGAAAAAGGAGGAGTAAGACCCACTTTTAACAAGGTAAGTAGTGAATTAAGTATTTTTTTTAATAGGTATATCTTTTTTAGAGACTTTAAAGACAGGTAAGTTTATTTTTATAACTTTTTAAAAGATTTAAAATTTTTTCAAAAATTTAATTTTTTATTTAAAATGGTTAATTTATTTAACTATACTTATTTTATTAATGTGATGGTTTTTTTTAAAATTTTATTGAGGTTTAGCTGTTATTTTGGGGGGGTGTAAGATTCATAGATTTCACAGCACGTATGTGAAACTTATGAATGGAAGATGGTGTGCTGCCATTGGCTCTAACTGAGTCACGTGATCCCACAGCTCGCACGAATTCACTACGCCGGTGGGATATGCAAGCACTGCCCAGCTGATGTCTGGAACATCAAGTTCGTGCGAGCTGGATCTGAAAAAGCACAAGCGGAGTGAGAGATCGCGGGGAAGGCTTACCCCCGCGGGAACAGAGCGAGATCAATTTCTGGGCCAATATTTTTACATGACTAAGATGCAAGTCTTTAGGATAAAATTATTTTTAAAATTTTGGTCATTGTACTTGTCAGCAATTAAGTGATTTAGGAAGACTGTTAAAGACTAGAGCCGCTAGGTGGTCATTTATAGTACCAAATTATAAATCAAATATAGTGCCAGCTGATCAGATGACAATATTGTGTTTTTAATTAAACTACAAGTCTTTGAACCGTAGGATCTCTATGGCCCTGTTTATACTGGCATTTGAAGGATGGACTGGACTAGAAACTTTACCTCAAATGCTGTAAACTATGTATCTTGAACTCTTTCAATTTAAAATGAATTAGTCATGGGATAACTTTCATGCCAGGATTTATTTGGATGCTTGTTAACTTTTGATTTACTATGACCCAGAACCTTAGGAATAACAAACTCTATCGCAGGAATGTCGAAGCCCTAAATTTCATGATGTAGAACATTTTTAACTGTTTTGATAATTTGCTCATCTACAAAATTGTTTTAAACAACCTTGTTTGTGAAACTGTTAGCTCTGTAAACAGCTAGTGTTGTTATAGCACATTGGTGTAAAAATGTAATTGAATGTGCCTGTATTCAGCACACCAGTTTCCATCTTGAAAGTCTTCACAGAACTGTTGATTTGTTGTTGGAAATTGGACAGCAGATCAACCAAAGCTGTGTTTGCGTACTTCTAGTAAATAGCTCAAAAATGGCATTGGTATGGGCTTCGGAGGAGCTCACCTGTCTCCTTTTGAGTGAGGAAATGTATAAGTGGGCCACTTTTACGTCACCTTATTACTTAACACAAACTAGCTGTTTCATGGTTGTCTGAGCTATATTAAATATCCATCTGAATAAGTACACACATCCTGTTTCTTAGCAGAAGCAATTGAATAAAGAGAACAGTTCTGGTGTATCTGCTTTAAAGCTGCTTTTATATTGAGTAAGACCTGTGCTAGTGCTGTTAGCTCCCAGTGCACAGGTTTCTTGCAGCAGGTTACTGGATTCGCTAAGGCAAGCTACTGGGAGCACCTGGCTTATCTACCCAGTGGTCAGCATAGTTAATCCAACAAACTTGCTTTACATTGTCACTGGCTGTGTGAAACCTATGGGTTTGGAGCCAGCTGCACAAGCATGGCACTTAAATCAATATGAACATTTTGGTGCTAGTGACCATAATTCAGTTAGATTTAAGGTAGTTATGGAAAAGGACAAGGATAGACCAGGAATAAAAATTCTAAATTGGGGAAAACCAAATTTTGCTGAGCTCAGAGGGGATTTAGCCATAGTTGACTGGAAACAGCTACATGAAGGTAAATCAGTGTCAGAGCAGTGGGAGGCATTCAGGGAGGAGATCCAGAGGGTTCAGACCAAATATGTGCCCTTAATGAAAAAAGGTGGGACTAACAAATCTAGAGCCCCCTGGATGTCTAGAGACATGCAGGGTAGGATAAAGAAAAAAAGGGAGGCGTATGACAGATACCGAGGGCTAAATACTCCAGAATCTTTAGAGGAGTACAGAAAGTGCAGGGGTGCAATTAAAAAGGATATTGGGAAAGAGAGAGCATGAAAAATTCTTGGCAAGTAAAATCAAGGAAAACCCAAAGATGTTTTATAAATATATTAAGAGTAAGAGGATAACTAAAGAAAGGGTAGGGCCTATTAGAGATCATGAGGGTAATCTGTGTGTGGAGGCGGGAGACGTCGGTAGGGTTCTTAATGAATACTTTGCGTCTGTTTTCACAAAGGAGAGGGGCGAAGCAGACATTGCTATCCGGGAGGAGGAGTGTGAAATATTAGATGAAATAAACATAGTGAGAGAGGAAGTATTAAGTGGTTTAGCAGCTTTAAAAGTGGATAAATCCCCAGGCCCGGATGAAATGTATCCCAGGCTGTTAAGTGAAGCAAAAGAGGAAATAGCAGAGGCCCTGACTATCATTTTCCAATCCTCTCTGGCTTCAGGTGTGGTACTGGAGGACTGCTAATGTGGTACCCTTATTTAAAAAGGGAGAACAGGATAGACTGAGTAATTACAGGCCAGTCAGCCTAACCTCGGTGGTGGGAAAATTATTGGAAAGAATTCTGAAGGACAGGATAAATCTTCATTTAGAAAGACACGGATTAATCAAGGATAGTCAGCACGGATTTCTTAAGGGAAGGTCGTGTCTGACCAACTTGATTGAATTTTTTGAGGAGGTAACAAGGAGGGAAGATGAGAGTAGTGCGTTTGATGTAGTGTATATGGACTTTAGCAAGGCTTTTGATAAGGTTCCACATGGCAGACTGGTCACTAAGTTAAAAGCCCATGGGATCCAGGGCAAAGTGTCAAGTTGGATTCAAAACTGGCTCGGAGGCAGGAAGCAGAGGGTAATGGTTGATGGGTGTTTTTGTGACTGGAAGGCTGTTTCCAGTGGGGTTCCGCAGGGCTCAGTACTAGGTCCCTTGCTTTTTGTGGTATGATCTGGACTTGAATATAGGGGGTATGATTAAGAAGTTTGCAGATGATACTAAAATCGGCGCTGTGGTTGATACTGAAGAAGGAAGCTGTAGACTGCAGGAAGATATCAATAAATTGGTGGGCAGAACAGTGGCAAATGGAATTCAATCTGGAGAAGTGTGAGGTAATGCATTTGGGAAGGGCTAACAAGGAAAGGGAATACATATTAAATGGTAGGACACTGAGTAGTGTAGAGTAACAAAGGGACCTTGGAGTGCATGTCCACAGATCCCTGAAGGTAGCAGGCCAGGTAGATAAGGTGGTTAAGAAGGCATACGGAGTGCTTGCCTTTATTAGCCGTGGCATAGAATACAAGAGCAGGGGGGTTATGCTTCAACTGTATAAAACACTAGTTAGGCCTCAGCTAGAGTACTGCGTGCAGTTCTGGTCACCACATTACAGGAAAGATGTGATTGCACTAGAGAGGGTACAGAGGAGATTTACAAGGATGTTGCCGGGAGTAGAGAATCTTAGCTATGAGGAAAGACTGGATAGGCTGGGTCTGTTTTCCTTGGAACAGAGGAGGCTGAGGGGAGACCTTATTGAGGTGTATAAAATTATGAGGGGCCTAGATCAAGTGGATAGAAAGGACCTATTTCCCTTAGCAGAGGGGTCAAAAACCAGGGGGCACAGATTTAAAGTAATTGGTGGAAGGTTTAGAGGGGATTTGAGGGGAAATTTCTTCACCCAGAGGGTTGTGGGGGTCTGGAACTCACTGCCTGAAAGGGTGGTAGAGGCAGAAACCCTAACCACATTTAAAAAGTACTTGGATGTGGATGTGCACTTGGGATGCTGTAACCTGCAGGGCTACGGACCAAGAGCTGGGAAGTGGGATTAGGCTGGATAGCTCTTTGTTGGCCGACGCGGACACAATGGGCCGAAATGGCCTCCTTCCGTGCTGTAACTTTCTATGATTCTATGATTTTAAAGCAGCAATATGTGTTCTCCATAATATACAAATAAGCACCAACTATTTTTGACCAACCATAAGCTACTCTCTTCATTGATTTTTATAAACCGAAGGTAAATATTTAATTTGACACTGAGCATGCTTAATGAACGACAGATGAAAATGCCTGCAATGACGTTGATACTTTGACTTTGTGTTTGTCAGAATTCTTAATGTTCCAATAATCTTGCTTCTGCTTCCTCCTTTTGAAATTGGATGCAATTGAATTAAATAAAAGATTTCCCCCCCTCCCCACAGCATAAAAACCTAAGAATTAAGAGCAGGAATAGGCCATATGACCCTTCGAGCCTGCTCCGCCATTCAATAAGATCATGGCTGATCTTCGACCTCAACTCCACTTTCCCACCCGATCCCCATATCCCTTGATTCCCCATGAGTCCAAAAATCTATCTATCTCAGCCTTGAATATACTCAAAGACTCAGCATTCACAGCCCTCTGGGGCAGAGAATTCCAAAGATTCACAACATCTGAGTGAAGAAATTCCTCCTCATCTCAGTCTTAAATGGCCGACCCCTTATCCTGAGACTATGCGCCCTAGTTCTAGACTCTCCAACCGGGGAAGCAACCTCTCAGCATCTACCTTGTCAATCCCCCTAAGAATCTTTTATGTTTCAATGAGATCGCCTCTCATTCTTCTAAACTCCAGAGAGTATAGGCCCAATCTACTCAATCTCTCTTCATAGGACAACCCTCTCATCCCAGGGATCAATCTAGTGAACCTTCGTTGCACAACTTGTAAGGCATGTATGTACTTTCTCAGCTAAGGAGACCAAAACTGTGTACAATACTCCAGGTGTGGTCTCGCCAAATCCCTGTACAATTATAGTAAGACTTCCTTACTCTTGTACTCCAACCCCCTTGCAATAAAGGCCAACATGCAATTTGCCTTCCTAATTGACTGCTGTACCTGCATGCTAACTTTGTGTTTCCTGTACGAGGATACCTAAATCTCTCTGAACTTCAACATTTAACAGTTTCTCACCATTTAAAAAATATTCTGTTTTTCTATTCTTCCTACCAAAGTGAATAACCTCACATTTCCCCACATTATACTCCATCTGCCACCTATTGCTCACTCACTTAATCTGTCTATATCCGTTTGCAGGCTCTGTGTCCTTCTCACAGCTTACTTTCCCACCTAGCTTTGTAGCATCAGCAAACTTGGATACATTACACTCGGTCCCTTCATCCAAGTCATTAATATAAATTGTAAATAGCTGAGGCCCCAGCACTGATCCTTGCAGAATGTCATATTTCTTAGAGTGGCAATGCTGTAATGTTGATTTATCTTCACTGTATGGCTTTCTACAACCAAACATCTTTGCATCTGTCGGTAAACCATTTTAAAATCCAACTTGGCAGTATAAGTTACTGGGCGCGATTACATTGAAACCAAATCAATCATCCCAAACCTTACAATTCCAAAAGTTCATGAGAACAGGCGCCGTGGACATCTCCACTAGTTAACTTGGGAAAATTTAGTTTCGGGGGGGGGTTTGCAGATAACCGTTTAGGAAGCTGCTGCCGCAAACCGATGGCATTTCATTTAAATGTTCACTTGGGGCTGGGGACATTCAGGCAGACAGGATATCAGATGTAAATCACACCCACGTACAATGAGAGTCCAGGAATGTGTTCGAAAATGGCTGCGGTAACTATTGGTTCAAATGTGGCAGTGGTCCGAGGAAATTAATAATTAAATTACAACACACGAGAGAGCAAGATTGAATAAAAAATCTATCAGAACTTAACAGTTATTTGATGTATAGTTGAGTTTATGGAGATAACATAAAATTATTGGCTGTAGAAATCGACTTTGTTATTGGGAAGACCCGATGTTACCTTGGATTCCAACGGCTGAATAGTGTCATTTTCATTTCCGGAGGAAATTGGACTCTGCATCCCAATCTATTTGTACGGAATCGATTTATTGTCAGATATCTGGGCTGAGGTCGAAAAATTCACTTCCAGGACTTGCAGGATAATAAAATCTCTATTCAAATCACCCCAAGAGCCTTATTTTTTACCGGCAGTTGGATCAACAATGTTTCGAGCGGTGGCTTCTCATTGCACCTTTTTGATTTACTGGCATTGACAGCTAGAGAATTATTTCACTTTTCATTCATTCAACTTCTGATCTCTAAATTAATTTATAATTAATCTAAAATTATTTAGGAATCTAACCTTGTTTCAATATAATCAATCCTGATTCTCAGTTTGACAGTTGAAAAAGGAAGTTTTATTACTGCGACTTTTAGATTCATCAATCAGTGATTCCTGGGAGATCCATCCACAGGCACCAGAGACTGACTTATCTCCATGTGGAAAAATTGGGTTTTAAATGGTTCTAATATTGCCACAAGAGACATTTAAACTACTGGAAATTGACACCTCAATGCACTGCCTGTCTTATCCCCTGGTCTCATTCACCTGTCTCGCATCTGGACATCAATTTGTCCCTGATTCACCCAACCATCAATTTTATCAGAGCTCTGACTTTAAATCTAGTTTTTCTAATGTGTTGTCTCCTCTCTACTCCCTGTGCTCTCAAATTAGCATGTAGCCACCTCTGTGTAACTGTATTTCCCAGTGTCCATTCGCGGGGCTGCCGCTCCGGACCGGAGCCCATCATTTCTATTTCCTCTTGTCTCTTTTTTTCTCTCTTCTTTACCTCTCTTGACATCATGCCTCCTTTTCTCCACCCTTGGGTACTCTACCCTCACAAACCCCAATTCTTCAGTACTCATCGTCTTTCCTATTCACATACCGCTGTCCCAGACTTGATTCCCTCTTAAATAATTCTACAGCTTCCCTCTGTGCCTCTCTTGGCATCCTCCAAAAGGCCCACCTCCTAATGAGTAGCGACCCCAATTGCCCGATCCTATTCGTTCCCCGCCCTACGCGCCTGCTGTGGGCTAATCCTGCCAACCTCCTTCCTGTCCCTTCCTGCTCTGACCCTTTTCACTCTTCCAATAAATCAGTTATCATCGCCCCTCTCCATTTCCCTTCAAAATGTATGTTCACTTGTGAATAAAGGCCTTGCCATCCATGAGCTTATGGTGGACGATTACATTGACATCATGGTCTTGACGGAGACATGGTTGAGGGGTGATAACCACTTTCCCCTGAATGATGCTTCCCTGCCTGGCTATACTTGCCACCATTTACCCCCAAACCGCCACGATGGTGGTGTAGCCATTATCCCTAAATCACACCTTAGTCTGTCTCTCTACTCCTCTGGCAACTTCTTCTCCTTTGAGCATCACACCTTTTTCCACCCCTCACGCCCCTCTTTTAAATTCCTTGTTCTGTATCGCCCACCCAAGTATCGCACCAATTTTCTCACTGAGATATCTTCTCTACTTCCCGACCTCTGCCTCTGCACCGAGCGACTTCCCATCTTTGGTGATTTCAACCTCCACCTCAACTCTTCTCGTTCTCTCTCCTCTGAGTTCACGGCCCCCCCTTTCATCATTTAATCTCTCCCTCCATTATAAACTCTCCTACCCATATACACTGCCACCCCCTCGATCTTGTCATCGCGCGTAGCCTCGCTACTCCCACCATAACTATCTCTGATAAGGCAATCTCTGATCATTTCCTTATATCGCTCTCCACCCATATTCCCCTACCCACTCCACTTATTTGTGTGTTGGCTCCTGGAAAAAAACTCTCCAAGTCCCTTACCACTGCACTTTCAAATTCCCAACTATCTAGTCTTTGGCCTACAATTCTTCATGACATTTCTGCAGCTACTGATTTGCTAAATCACACCCTCTCCACCACCTTTGATGCCCTTGTCCCCACTAAAACCATTACACTCTCTCACCCTAGTCGTTCCCCTGGTATACTTCCCACCTCCGCTCCCTTAGGTCCAAGGGATGCAGACTTGAACGTCTTTGGCGGACAACTACTTTAACCATCCCATCACCGGATATGGCTGGATCACAAAGCATTATCGGGCAGTGCTCTCCATCGCTAAAACTGCCCACTAAGAGCATCCAGGAAGGCAAAGATAACATCCAGCTTCCCTTCTCAAGCACAAACTGTCTTCTTAAACCGCCCTCCCCTGCTCCCTCCTCCCTTACCTCCAACACCAAGTGCGAGGAGCTCATGGAGTTTTTTGTTACAAAGATAGAGAACATCTGTTCAGATCCCTCTGCTAATTCCCTCCCTTCCTGTAGCCCACTGGGCCTAACTTCCTCTCAGTTTTCCTCCACCCCCACCCTAACCCTGAATTTGCATATTTCTCTAGTTTCTCTCCTATCTCCCCTCAAGCACTCTCAAAGCTCATCTTGTCAGAGACCGACCGACCTGCTTTCTCGACCCTATTCCTACTAAACTGCTGACCACCCAATTTCCCTTCCTGGCTAATATTAACGATTCTCTCTCCTCAGTTGCTGTCCCCTTCTCCTTCAAATCTGCCGTCATTACCCCTCTCCTCAAAAAAAACAACCCATGACCCTCCCCGTCCTTGCAAACTATCGACCCATCTGCAACCTCCCTTTTCTCTCAAGTCCTTGAACGTGTTCTCGCCTCCCAAATCCGTGCCCATCTTTCCCAGAACTCTTTGTTTGAATCCCTTGAATCAGGCTTCCGCCCCTGCCACAGTACCAAAACTGCTCTTACCAATGTCACAAATGACATCCTAATTGACTGCGACAAAGGTAATCTTATCTTTCTCGTCCTTCTGGATCTGTCTGCAGCCTTTGACACAGTTGACCACAAAATTCTGCTCCAGAGCCTCTCTACTGTCGTCCATTCAGCTGGATGGGACTGCACTCGCCTGGTTTCATTCCTATCTTTCCAGCCGCAACCCTAGAATCACCTGCAATGGCTTCTCTTCCCACTCCCTCTAGTGTCCCACACGGATCTATCCTTGGTCCCCTCCTATTTCGCATCTACATGCAGCCCCTCGGCAATACAACGTGAGTTTTCACATGTACGCTGATGATACCCAGCGCTACCTCTCCTCCACCTCTCTCGAACCCTCCGCCGTCTCTATACTATCAGATTGCTTGTCTGACATCCAGCACTGGATGAGTAGAAATTTCCTCCAATTAAATATCGAAGACCAAAGCCATTGTCTCCGGTTCATGCCACAAACTCCATTCCCTTTCCACTGATTCGGTCTCTTTCCCCGGCAACTGTCTAAGGCTGGCCAAGTCTGTACACAACCTTGGTGTCATATTTGATCACAAATTGAACTTCCTACCTCGTATCCATTATTACTAAGACTGCCCATTTTCACCTTCGTAATATTGCCCATCTCCACCCTTACCTCAACTTATCTGCTGCGGAAACCCTCATCCGTGCCTGTAGCATCTCTAGACTTGACTATTCCAATGCACTCCTGGTTGGCCTCCCTAGTTCTACCCTCCATAAATTTGAGGTCATCTAAAACTCTGTCGCCCATGTGCTAACTTGCACCAAGTCCCATTCACCCATCTCCCCTGTGCTTGCTGACCTACAGTGGCTCCCAGTTAAGCAACGCCTCGATTTTAAAATTCTCATCCTTGTTTTCAAATCCCTCCATGGCCTCACCCCTCCAACAACAAAAACAACTTTTATTTATATAGCTAAACATCCCCAGGCACTTCATAGGAGTGTTATCAAACAAAATTTGACACCGAGCCACATAAGAGGTTATATTGGGGCAGATGACCAAAAGCTTGGTCAAAGAAGTAGGTTTTCAGGAGCATCTTGAAGGAGGAGAGAGAGGTAGAGAGGTAAAGAAGTTTAGGGAGGAAATTCCAGAGCTTAGGGCCTCGGCAGCTGAAGGCACGGCTGCCAATTGTGGAGCAATTAAAATTGGGGTATGCAAGAGGCCAGAATTGGAGCTGTGCAGATATCTCGGAGGGTTGTAGGGCTAGAGGAGGATACAGCGATGGGGAGAGACGAGGCCAAGGAAGGATTTGAAACAAGAATGAGAATATTAAAATTGTAAAGTACGAGTTCACCAGGATGATACCAGGCATGGAAAACTATAGGTATGAGGAGAGACTTGAGATACTGAGTTCCAGTATCTCAAGTGTCGCCTCAGAACTATAGTTTCCAATGGGGATGTTGCTGTGGAGTGGCACAAAAGGGAATCCTCATTGTAAGCACCTTTTGTGGCACATCCACTTCCGCAGCCATTAAGCAGAGGGTCAAGTACTGGGCTCTTCCATTTCTTGTCTGCAAGCTTGTGCTTCTACTTTGTTTTTTATAATTTTACTATTGCCTGTAACTTCTTAATCCCCTATCCTATCAGCCTTTGCAAAAGCTGCTAATGGTTTCTGAGGCCAACGGTTTTCAAACGTTTTGTCCCATTATCCTGGTACTTTAATTAATCTCTCCCCTTTAAATTTCACTTGGATGCAATTCTTTGCTCCCACCGAAGGTCTGCTTCCCGCATCCATCCAAATCTGTACTTGAAGCTACAATAATGACCTGACTTTGGAAAATTGGCAATTTTCATTTTGAGTATGTCTAGAACCTGCCACTAGCCATTTGGGTCCAAGCTGCACCTATGGTAGAAATGTTATTGTTTCAGAACTATGTAGACTGAGAAATGGATAAAAGAGGGAGGCAGAGTTTGGGAAAAAAAAGAGCATGAGATGAGCAGAAAGACAGCTACTTTAAGTGAAAGAGGCATAAATTTAATATCCTTTGTGTCCATGAACAACTCCATAGAAGATCAAGCAGTATGCTATAAAAACATAAATATTAACTGTTTAAAATAAATATATAATTGGCTAAAGATTCATCTTGATGAGAGGTTGGGTTGGTGGTCTGCTCCGAGGCTTCTGCAAATGATGCTGTGCAACAGGGCCTCCCAGGTGTCTTGCTTTCAGTTTCATTCTCTTCATATGGAGAGATGTATGCTTTTGCTCTGAGCCCTTCTGCCTGTATATCCGGGTTTGAAAACTTTTTACATAAGGAATGGCAGGTTCAAACACTCATCCTACAAACTGGATGGCACAGCACCTTGGAAGTGCTACACCACACAACTCTGCATATATTATGTAAAATAATAGAGCTGGGAGGGGTGAATTAGACGATTCCTTTGTTTGGAGTTTGTATTTTCACACACAAACCTCCAATTCATCCATGATCGTCCAATCCCAAGCCATGCTATAACTAAATATTTTATCAGCAAGTCTGTTGAGTTTCTTTGTACACTAAGGATTCTCCACAATTTCAGAACACTGACTTTTTAAAGCACAATATTTTTGACATTAACATATGGGAATGTTTGCTTTGAGCTTTGATTTAAGCTATAACTATATCTGTTCAAATGTCAAAAGTATAGTTCGCAGTAAAAAAAAAAAGTTTTCTTTTAAATAGTGTGATATGTTTCTCTCTGCATGTTTTTTAACTGGGGAATGGATTATAATTTCAGATATATAGCTAGGGATTTCCTCAGTGAAAACTGGAGGGAAATCCTTTTTTGCTTTTTATGGGAAACGTGTAAAACATCATCAACCCTGTAATACTTTTCACTCCATAATTTTAATAACTTCTTAACTCAAGTTTTTCCTTTTTTCATCTGACATCTAGGATGACATAATGTCATTTGAAGCTGAGAAACAGGTGGTGTATCTACAGGTTTATCGTCCCGTTTACTTTCAATTAGTTGATGTTCTGCTGCACAAGGCCCAGTTCCCCTCTGATGAAGAATATTCTTCCTGGTCTTCTGATGAAAAAGAACAATTTAGGATATACAGGTGCGGAAGTAATGGATGTTTACTTTTAAAGAATTGTTCACAACTGAACAGTTTTTATTTGGCAGTTAATTGAGGTACCTATACTCCTGTAAGCTGCATGTTCTTTTCAAGGCCGCGTTTTTTATTTTAAAACTTCTTGATTGTTGAATAGCTGGTGATGGCACTAGGCAGGCGATGAAACACGTTGCAGTCCAGGGTATTGTGCCATCGAGTGTCGTGGAAGACTGACTGATTTATGCTTCTGATTTTTCACTTTGTGAATTCCTGATGTCACCTTTGTCATCAGGAGGAGGTCACCTTGTATACTTCCTATTATAAATTAGGGGAATGACCTAAAATAGGGAAAGAAGAGTTTTTTTTTGTGTTCATCGATGGCTCAGAGAGCGCATTTGCATTAGTGAGTATCGATTGATCACCAATCTCTGAGTTGGCTGATCGCAGTCGGGGTGATGATCACAGTAGGGAAAGCTATAATTGGCCTTACCCCGGGATAGGGGAGATCTCTTTAGGGTTTATGCTTCTGGTTATTGTGCAGTGACCTCTGCTAGAATTGGCATGTGAACAAGTGAGGACAGGATTGGGATTGGCTGTGGTTGATTAGCTGCTGACACTCACTGTGAACACTTAGAAATGCTAAATACTATTGGGGAGAAATATTGAAAGGTTTTCAATAGCCATAGAACTTGTCTAAGAAAGAAATCAATCAATAAGAAAAGGATGGAGAAAAATGATTTTATTTATATTGGCTTAGTTAGAGCTGGTTGTGCTCACCTCTGAGTCCGAAGGTTGTGGGTTCAAGTCCCACTCCAGGACTTGAGCATGTAATCTAGGCTAATACTTTAGTGCAGTACTGAAATAAACAATAAATAAAGAAGTACTGAATTGCCAGAGGTCCTGTCTTTTGAATGAGATGTAAAACAGAGATCCTGTCTGCTTGCTGAGGTGGATATAAAAGATCCCATGGCACTATTCGAAGAAGAGCAGAGCAGTTCTGCTAGTATCCTAGCCAACACATCCTCAACGAACATCACCAAGGCAAATTATCTGGTCATTTATCTCTTTGCTGTGCGGAAATTATCTGCCATGTTTGCCTACATAGCGACAAGGACTACACTTCAAAAGCAATTCATTGGCTGTGAAGTGCTTTTGGCCATCCTGAAGATGTGAAAGGTGCCATGTAATTGCAAGTTTGTTCTTTCTTACTTTCTTTTCAGCAATATATAGGAAGAAATTTCTGTGTTTCAAGCTAAAACAGTGGTAAAATTATTTAAAATTTGTCCAGTTAATCCTGATTGCAAACTTGGTGAGTCTGTCAAATGATCTCATCAGGGAGGGTTCTTCACTGCTAAGTCAAATTCTTCTTAAATTCCATTAGAACTTAGCACACAGCTATGCTGATGGGTTTATAGTGAAGAGTTTGAAATGAGTACATTTGACTGTGTATACACTCTGCAAGTAGTTCTAGATAATTGATAGCTGTTCCATTCTATTGGTACATTAAAGAATTATGATTCTGTTTTTAAACCATTAATGGGATTTTCAGTTATATTAAGTGTCAGCTGTGGCTCAGTTGGTAGCACACTTGGCCTCTGAGTCAGAAGGTTGTGGGTTCAAGTCTCACTCCAGGGACTTGAGCACATAAAGCTAGGCTGACACTCCAGTGCAGTGCTGAGGGAGTGCTGCACTGTCAGAGGTGTCGTCTTTCGGATGAGACGTTAAACCGAGGCCCCGTCTGCTCTCTCAGGTGGACGTAAAAGATCCCATGGCACTATTTCGATGAAGAGTAGGGGAGTTATCCCCGGTGTCCTGGCCAATATTTATCCCTCAACCAACATAACAAAAACAGATTATCTGGTCATTATCACATTGCTGTTTGTGGGCTCTTGCTGTGTGCAAATTGGCGGCCGCATTTCCTACATTACAACAGTGACTCCACTTCAAAAAGTACTTCATTGACTGTAAAGCGCTTTGAGACGACCAGTGGTTGTGAAAGGCGCTATATAAATGCAAGTCTTTTTTCTTTTTATATTGTTTAAAATGTTTCTATCTAATTTGGTTGCAAATGTGTTCTAGTTTTGCACTAATGTTTATTTCAAAAAAATTGTATTTTTCCTTGCCAGGGTTGATATCTCTGATACTCTGATGTATGTATATGAGATGCTGGGAGCTGAACTGCTAAGTAATCTGTATGACAAATTAGGAAGACTTTTAACTAACACTGAGCAACCAACCTCATGGCAGGTGAGTACATTGCTGCACTACTATGCTGAGAGTTAACATTAAATATTTATGTTCATTTCATTAAAAATATTGGGGGAGAAATTCGGTATCGCCCCGCTTGGGGCACAATTATCGGCCGGGCGCAAAGTTGAGCGCCTGGCGCTAATTATCGCCTCCGATTGCAAACTTGGCTTTTATCGTCCCATGAGGTGATTGGAGCGCTAAATCAGGCGCTACACGCCTCTCTTAAGGTGCTAACGCCGAGGAGCGAGGCGTTACCTCAGAGCGCTGGCGAACCTCATGTGATGTCAGTCAGCAATGGAACACACACACACTGGCGCCGGCCAGTTCTTAAAGGGGAGGGTCGATTTTGCTCTCCATCCACACCCTGCTCATTGCAGCCTTGAATCTCGGCCTGGAGAGACCTGTACATCAAATCTGCTGGAAAGAACAATGGAGGGGCCCAGGGAAAGAGCTCAGAGTGCAGCCCCCATAGTCTCTTCTAAATCGATGCAAGGAAGGTCAAATCAAAATGAACCTGCAAAGTGCTGTTCAGTACCCAAAACTCCTTCACACAGCGTTGAATCTCTCCAGAAGTCTTTCTCTCTCTCTCTCTCTCTCTCTCTCTCTCTCTCTCTCTCTCAATGCGTGGTGCAAAAATGTCGCCGACAAAAAAAGGCAGGAAGCGGTCGCTTTTAAATAGCGCTCCCCCAGTCCCTTCCCGACTGCAAAACGCTCCCCTCAACCTGTCGTTGCTAGCAGCAGGCGGTAAGGCAGGGGGCGCCACTCCATATCTGGTCCAGGGCGCTACCGCGGCGTTGCACGCTCGACTGACATCACAATCTGCGGGCGCAGGAGATCATGGCGGTAGTGTTTAGCGCCGCCGCAAAATGTCTGGTCAATTTCACGAACGGCGCAAACATCGTCGCGTCCGGGCGCTAGTTGCTTTGCGCCCCATTAGCGCCCTCTTAGGGTGCTAACGGGAGGCGCAAAGCAACCAAATTTTTCCCCCATAGTATTTAATCTACAAGAGTGCTGAATATTTTTAATAGGAATTCAGAATAAACACTATCCAGATACGTTTCATCACTAAGGTTGGTATTCTGATGACTTCTATAAATTGTGCCAATTAAGAAATATGCTCCCTATATTTAGAGGATATAAAAACATGAGGCTTATATCTAAGGTTTTCTAGTACTTGCAGTCATTGAAGTGGTGTACAGGATTTTAGAGCAAACTAAAAATCCACTGCCAGTTGAACAGTTTTTTTCAGTTGTTAAAAAGGATTAACTATTGTAAATTGCTGTTTACCAAAAGTCTACACTTTCGCATAAAACATTGTGGTTTTAATGAGCATCATGTGCAATGTTTCATTCAATAAGTCTTAATTTGAAGGTTTGACCGTCGAAGCCGTTTACTCAAGTGCTTGCCTGATTCTTTTGTTTTAAAAGCAAAAAATAAAACTGTCTTTTATACGAAATGAATTGATGTCCTGAGCCAGAAAGAAAATTAATGGGAGCTTCAGAGCTGTGGAGGGTACAGTAGCATAGTGGTTATGTTACTGGACTTGTAATCCAGAGGCCGGACGAATGATCCGGAGATGTGCGTTCAATTCCCACCACAGCAGTTGGGGAATTTAAATTCAGTTAATTAAATAAATCTGAAATAAAAAGCTAGTAATAAAAAGACCATGCAACTACTGGATTGTCGTAAAAACTCAACCAATGTGGTTAACTTTTGACTTCCCTCTGAAATGGCCACTCAGTCATCGCTACTATAATCACGGACTGCAGCGTTTAAGAAGGCGGCTCACTACCACCTTCTCGAGGGCAGCTAGGGCCTTGCCAGTGACATCAACATCCCGTGAATGAATAAAAAAAAGTTCAGTTCTCTAGTCTGATCCATCAACTGTGCTATTTTCATCAGTCCCCCAGCATTTAATGGCACCAAGTCTGACAAGACCTATGTGCAAGGGACTGTGTCATCACCTCACTGTTTCTCACTGGTTGACTATACAAAATGTCTTGTCATGTGTTCTTGTTACCTTTTATTGTTTTTATTTATTCTCTGAATGTGGGAGTCGCTGGCAAGACTGGCATTTATTGCCCATCCCTAATTGTCCTGGAGAAGATGGTGGTGGGCCTTTTCCTGACCTGTTCCAGTCCGTGTGATGAACGTGCTCCCAGAATACTGTTGGGTCCTGTTGACCCAGCGATAATGAAGAAACAGCGATATATGTCCAAGTTAGGTGATGTGTGACTTGGCGGTGATGGTGTTCCCATGCAGCTGCTGCCCTGTCCGAGCTGGTGAAGGTTGCAGGCTTGGGGGTGCTGCCGAAGAAGTCTTGGCGAGTTGCTACAATGCATCCTGCAGATAGTATACGCTCTAGCCACTGTGCGCTGGTGGTGGAGGGAGTGGATGTTTCAGCCAGTGGATGGGGTGCCGATCAAGCAGACTGCTTTGTCCTGGATTGTATCTTCAGATAGTGTCGAGCTTCTTAAGTGTTGTTGGAGCTTAACCCATCCAAGCAAGTAGAAAGTATTCCATCACACTCTTGACACCACCAGTCGTGAATGGTGGCTTCATCAATGACCTTCCCTCCATTATAAGGTCAGACGTGAGGATGTTCGCTGATGATTGCACAGTGTTCAGTTCCATTCACAACTCCTTAATGAAGCAGTCTGTGCCTGCATGCAGCAAGACCTGGACGACATTCAGGCTTGGACTGATAAGTGGCAAGTAACATTTGCGCCACACAAGTGCCAGGAAATGACTATCTCCAACAAGCGAGAGTCTAACCACCTCCCCTTGACATTCAAGGGCATTACCATCGCTGAATCCCCCACTGTCAACATCCTAGGGGGTCACCATTGACTAGAAACATAACTGGACCAGCCACACACATACTGTGGCTACAATTGCAGCTCAGAGGCTGTGTATTCTGCGGCGAGTGTCTCACCTCCCGATTCCCCAAAGCCTTTCCTCCATCTACAAGGCACAAGTCAGGAGCATGATGGAATACTCTCTACTTGCCTGGATGAGTGCAGCTCCAACAACACTCAAGAAGCTCGACATCATCCAGGACAAAGCAACCCAGTTTATTGGCACCCCATCCACCACCTTAAACATTCACTCCCTCCACCACCAGCGTACTGTGGCTACAGTGTGTACCATCTACAAGATGCACTGCAGCAACTCGCCAAGGCTCCTTCGACAGCACCTTCCAAACCCGCGACCTCTACCACCTAGAAGGACAAGGGCAGCAGGCGCATGGGAACACCACCACCTCCAAGTTCCCTCCAAGCCACACACCATCCTGACTTGGAAATATATCGGCGTTCCTTTATCGTCGCTGGGTCAAAATCCTGACACACTCTCCCTAACAGCACTATGGGAGTACCTTCACTGTAGCGGTTCAGGAAGGCAGCTCACCACCACCTTCTCAAGGGCAATTAGGGATAGGCAATAAATGCTGGCCTTGCCAGTGACGCCCACATCCCAGGAACGAATAAAAAAAACTTGTGCCTTGTAGGTGGTAGAGAGGCTTTGGGGAGTCAGGAGGTGAGCCACTCGCCATAAAATACCCAGCCTCTGACCACCTCCATTATCCACGGTATTTATGTAGCTGGTCCAGTTCCGTTTGTGGTCAATGATAACCCCTAGGAAGTTGATGGGGGCGGGAGGGGTGTGGGAACTCAGTGATGGTAATGTCGTTGAATGTCCGGGGGAGGTGGTTATGCTTTCTCTTGTTGGAGATTGTCATTACAGGTTGAGCGTCCTGAATCCGGCAACCTCGGGACCGAGGCTGAGCCGGTTTTCGTGTTTTTCCGGACTTCGGAACGTGTTTCTGATGTCCGAAGTCTGGAAATATCGCAACCTGGGCTCGGGTGTTTCCGGGCTTCGGACATCAGAAACACGTTCCGAGTCCGGAAATGCCTGGGCCCAGGTTGTGGTTTGACAGGGTGTCCGGATTCCGGAACATTTTACGGATTCCGGACGACCCTGCCACCAATCGTTCCGGGTTCCGGATTCCGGAACTCCAGATTTTGGACGCTCAACCTGTACCTGACACTTGTGTGGCACAAACGTTACTTGCCATTAAGAATGTTTCATGCCATTTATCAGCCAAGCCTGGGTGTTGTCCAGGACTTGCTGCATGCAAGCATAGACTGCTTTGTTATCTGAGAAATTGCGAATGGAGCTGAAAATTGCAATCATCAACAACCTCGCGTCTGGCCTTATGATAAAGGGTAGATCATTGATAAAGCAGTTAAAAAATAGTTGAGCCTAGGACGTTGCCCTAAGGGACTCCTGCAGCAATATCCTGATACTGACATGATTGGTCTCAAGCACTTCAGCACTACAGCTGGGCTATTGTTGGGGCCTGAAGCCTTGGTTGTGTCCAGTGCACAGAGCCATTCCTTTTTGTCACATGGAATGAATCGAATTGGCGAAGGCACAGAAGGATCATCACTCGGCACTTCTGGCTGAAGATGGTTGCGAACATTTCAGCCTTGTCTTTTGCACTCGTGTGCTGAGCTCTGCCGTCATGGAGGATGGGGATGTTCATGGAGCCTCCTCCTCCTGTTAGTTGCGTAATTGTCCACCACCATTTGTGACTGGATGTGGCAGGACTAAAAAGTTTTGACCTGATCCATTGGTTGTGGGATCGTTTAGTTCTGTATATAGAATGCTGCTTCTGCTGCTTAAAAAAGAAAGACGTGCATTTATGTAGCGCCTTTCATGACCTCGGGACATCCCAAAGCATTTTACAGCCAATGAAGTACTTTTGAAGTGCAGTCACTGTTGTAATGTAGGAAACATTCAGTAGCATGTAGTTGTAGCTTTACCAGGTTGGCATACCCCGTGCAGCAGTAGTTACAGATTGCCACTAACATGATTCTATATACAGTAAAATGGTTAATTTTATTATTCTAGCTTTAATATATATGAAAATTGAGAGTTTGGACCCTCCATATAAGCAAGTCACTTCAGAATAGTATAGCAATGTTCTCATTTCAATGCAGTGACATTACCTGGTAGTTACCAGGTGAAAATCTTCTCATCTGATAATATATTTATTTGAATAACTGGAAGCTTAAAAACAATTGGATATTTTGAATCTAAAAGAATGAAAGGCTGATGTAAGGTACACACAAAATACGGCGTCAGCTTAAGAATCTTCTTGCAATTTTACTGATGTAATCATTCCTCTAAAATGGCAAATCATTCAGTATTGGCAGTGCAAAGTAGATGGTCATTGACTGTTTTGTATGTTTGTGGGACTAAGGATGTATAATTTCTTTGGATATTTTTCAAAAAAAAGGCATTGGTTTCATGGGCATAGCAAGATTTTTTTCTTAAAATTGGAAAATGCTAGTGTTGATGCATTGTATAACTTTTTTTTCTCTTTCTCCCTCTGTTTAGCACATTGAAGCTTGTTTGTATGGGTTTCAGTCCATTGCAGAAACCAATGATGTCAACTATTCCGATGTTATTCCTGGCTTGATTGGACTTATCCCAAGGATAAACATCAGCAACGTGCAGCTAGCAGACACTGTGATGTTTACTATAGGTAAATGGCTTTGCTTTGGTGAAGATATTTCTTAGTGAGATAGCTATTCTTAATATAGAGCTAGGGTTTAACTGCTGTGAATCTAAGGATGCCCCAGTGAAGTAAGTCGGTACCTCTGACAGTGCAGCACTCTCTCAGTCGTGCATGCAAGTCTCCGCATAGATTACATGTTCAAGTCTCTGAAGTGGAGCTTGAACCCATGACCTTCTGCTTCAGGGGAGAGTGCTATCACTGAGACAAGACTGATACTCTATGGTGTTGAAATAGCTAAGGATGACGTTTAGAGATCATTAGGTTTTAATAGACTCAATTTTCAACATGAGTAATCACTGTTGAGCAGTAATCAACAAAACAAAGAGAATGCTGAACTATAAAGCAAAAACCCTAGAGTACAAATTTGAGGAAGTCATGCTCAAACTGACTACACCTATGTACTACTGTGCCCAGTTCAGGTCACCGAGACATATGAGAAACTTTAGGCTCTGGAATCTGTTCAGAGAAGTGCCATAATGAATTCCTAGTGTCAGAGGACTAAGTTATGAGGAATAATTGAAGAAATTTGGGCTTTTCAGTCTTGAAAAGAGGAGACTTGTGACGGAATGGTCTAGAAAGGTAGATTCGGAACGCTACTTCAAACTAAATCGAAACAGTACGACAAGAAGACACTGGTTGAAACTAATAAAAAGTAAGTTTAGGACTGATATTAGGAATTTCCTCATACAAAGAATGTTCAACTCATGGAATGAATTTCCAGATGAGGTAGTGGATGGACAACCTGTGGAATTATTTGAAGAAGTAGTTGGGTGCTGTTATGGGTAGGACTTAGGGTATTTCTGAATGGATGAGGTAAGATGGGCCAAATGATTTTGCTCATCTTTATCTCTGATGACCATGTAATAGCAGATATGGGCAGTCCGTGTATATTGATGAGGTTGTGGCTAAGGCATGTTGCTGAGGACAATTCACTTGACATCTGGCAGTGTTTGATGCTTATGTCAGCATTCAAAGTGACAATGTTGCTATCTCTCACCTTAATTGATAAAAGTACCACTAAGTGGTTAACTTGTAATCGTATTTTGATTCTGTGTGAAATGGGACTGATGATTTACTCTTGATCAATATTAACTGAAACTTCTGCTTTACAAACTTAAGTTTTGGCCCTGGCAAAAGCTCCATTACAATTTGAAAAGGCATTCAGACTTTGTTAAGATGAAGTATTCTGGCAGTTCTCATCGTTTTGTGATGAAGTTTGATTGTTGTCTGTTTTTTGGCAAACTGTATGTTACATGTATATAGTGGCCCCGAATTTGCGGTCAGTGGCAAAGCAAAGGTGTTCGGCGCTGTCCCCGAAGTAAGCTTCGCACAAAGATCTCGCGATCTCTGTGGCGAGAATTTCGGGTTTACCAACGCGTAATTGAAATCAGTGGAAGTCAGTGGGGATTTCCAGCGAAGAGCTGCTGTGATGTCAACAAGTTGTCTAAGCAGCCAATCAAACGCAGTATTTTCAGACAGCGAACCAGGAAGTGGGTAAGCTCCTTTGATTCTAACTTTTTAAAAATGTTACAGGTAAAGGGAAAACTAAAAGATGTAAAGCGATTAAACCAGGAGAGAGAAATAAGAAACGTGTGAGTAAAACATTCAAGCTGCAGGACAGGTTAGGGTGTGTGGCCCAAATAAGCGTTCTTTATACAAACGCACAGAGTTTAAGGAACAAATTGAATGAACTGCAGGTGCAAATTCAACTTTGAGGGTATGACATGGTAGCCATTACTGAAACATGGCTGCAAGATGGTCAGGACTGGGAACTAAATATACCAGGTTATAAGGTCTACAGGAAAGATAGGGACATGGTAGAGGGGGAGGAGTAGCCTTAGTAATTAAGGATGAAATCACTTCAATGATAATAGAGGATATAACGAGAGGTAAGCAAGCAATGGAGACTTTATGGGTAGAATTAAGAAATAGGAAAGGATTTAACACTATAGTGGGAGTTGTGTATAGGTCCCCTGGTAGCAGTTGTGAAGTAGTAGATTGTATAAATGCAGAGATTAGACAAGCATGTAGCAAAGACAGAGTGGTTTTAATGGGGGATTTTAACTTTCATATAGCTTGGGATAAGCAGACTAGCACCTGTCAGAAAGGTAGTGAATTTCTTGTGTGTCCGGGATAGTTTTCTGCAACAATGTCCTAGAGGCAACAAGGGGGCATGCCATATTAGATTTAGTAACGAGTAATGAGCCCGATTTAGTTAACTGCCTAACGGTGCGTGAACATTTATCTAATAGCGATCATAACATGATCGAGCTCAAAGTAGTGTTTGAAAGGGAGAAACGTGAAACAGCTACTAAGATTCTAGATTTAGGTGAGGCTGACTTCAATGCGATGAGACAGAGACTGTCCGCAGTAAACTGGGAAAATCTGTAAATAGGTAAAATGACACATGATCAGTGGGAAGCGTTCAAACAAGAATTTAATGTGATACAGAACCGGTTTATACCCCTAAAGGGCAAGAGCTCTACTTGCCAAAAAAAAACAGTCATGGCCGTCAAAAGACGTAAGAGACAACATAAAACTAAAAGAAAAAGCATACAAAAGTGCAATAAATAGCATGGATCCTGGTGAATGGGCAAGATACAAAGAACAGCAAAGGGTGACAAAACAGATAGTAAGAGCTACAAAACAGAGTATGAAAAGAAACTTGCAAGGGATATCAAAATCAACACATTTTTTACAATTATATTAGGAAAAATTGGGTGGTCAGGAGCAATGTTGGCCCCTTAAAAGCTGAAAGCGGTGATATTGTCAGTAACAATGGGGAAATGGTGAATATGTTGAATAATTATTTTGTGTCAGTATTTACAGTAGAGGAAGAGGTCAGCAGGCCGGAAATCCCAAGGAAACTAATATTGAATCAGGGACAAGGACTCACCAAAATTAATGTAAGCAAAATAACAGTAATGAAGAAAATAATGGCACTAAAGAGTGACAAATCCCCAGGACCAGATGGTTTCCATCCCAGGGTTTTAAAGGAAGTAGGTGAGCACATTGCAGATGCCCTAACTATAATCTTCCAAAGTTCTCTCGATTCAGGAACCATCCCTTTAGATTGGAAAATTGTGTATGTCACTCCGCTATTTAAGAATGGTGAGAGAGGGAAACCAGGGAATTATAGACCAGTTAGCCTAATATCTGTTGACAGGAAATTACTAGAGTCTATAACTCAGGAGAGGGTGACTGAACACCTTGAAAATTTTCAGCTGATCAGAGAGAGCCAGCATAGATTTGTAAAGGGTAGGTCATGCCTGACGAACCTGATTGAATTTTTTGAAGAGGTGATTAAAGTAGTGGAAAGGGGAATGTCTATGGGTGTGAAGTCCCTCATAAAAGACTGTTAACTAAAGTTGAAGCCCATGGAATTGAAGGCAAATTATTGACCTGGCTAGGAAATTGGCTGAGAGGCAGGAGACAGAGAGTAGGGATAATGGGCAGGTACTCAAATTGGCAGGATGTGACTAGTGGTGTCCCGCAAGGATTTGTGTTGGGTCCTCAGCTATTCACCGTATTTATTAACAACTTAGATGATGGGATAGAAATCCACGTATCCAAATTTGCCAATGACACAAAGATAGGTGGCATTGTAAGCAGTGTAGATGGAAGCTAAAAATTACAAAGTGACATTGATAGATTAAGTGAATGGGCAAAACTGTGGCAAATGGATTTCAGTGTAGACAAATGTGAGGTCATCCACTTTGGACCTAAAAAGGATAGAACAGGATACTTTGTAAATGGTGAAAAGCTTAAAATAGTGGAGGTCCAAAGAGACTTGGGGGTCCAGGTACACATCATTAAAATGTCATGAACAGGTACAGAAAATAATCAAAAAGGCTAATGGAATGCTGGCCTTTATATCTAGAGGACTAGAATACAAGGAGGCAGAAGTTATACTTCAGCTGTACAAAGCCCTGGTTAGACCGCACCTGGAGTACTGTGAGCAGTTCTGGGCACCACACTTTAGGAAGGATATATTGGCCTTGGAGGGTGTGCAGCGTAGGTTTACCAGAATGATACCCGGACTCCAAGGGTTAATTTACGAGGAGAGATTACACAGACTAGGGTTGTATTCCCTGGAATTTAGAAGGTTAAGGGGAGATTTGATCGAAGTTTTCAGGATATTAAGTGGAACAGATAGGGTAGATAGTGAGAAACTATTTCCGTTGGTTGGGGAGTCTAGGACTAGGGGGCATAGTCTAAAAATTAGAGCCAGACCTTTCAGGAGTGAAATTAGGAAACACTTCTGCACACGTGGGTAGATGTTTGGAACTCTCTTCCGCAAACGGCAATTGATGCTAGATCAATTGTTAATTTTAAATCTGAGTGATAGATTTTTGTTAACCAAACGTATTAAGGGATAAAGGGCAAAGACAGGTATATGGAGTTAGGTCGCAGATCAGCCATGATCTCATTGAATGGCGGATCAAGCTCGAGGGCTAAAGGGCCTACTCCTGTTCCTGTGAGAGGAAAACAAAGATTGAGGCTCTCGCATGTGGAAAAAGGCAAACCTGAAGTAAAGATGAACAAACTTTAAAAAAAAAAAAAAAATTCTTTTTAACGTTTCTTAAAAATGTAAATTTTTTTAAAAAATGGATAAATTTGACATTGCACAAAATTAAAATTAGTTTTTCACGGCCCTAACCTTTGTTTAGCAGTCAATACGCTGTTAAAATCCCAGTTACACCTAATCCTAAAGGGTCTAACTTTTAATGTGGTATTTAACAGCATAATTACTGCGGAAGAGCCAAAGTTTTTCAGTTTCCATGATGTGATAGATTTCACTGATTGCTGGCTCTATGGGGGGTGGGGGTGGGGGTGCATAGCGCAGCCTGTGGACGAGCAGTGAATGACAGACCACAACTTCAGGATTTCCGCATTAGGTTGCGCTGCTCTAAATCCTGAAGTTGCGGTCAGTTTCATAGGCGAAATGACGGCGAACACTGCCAGTTTGCCATCATCAGGACTGCAAATTCTGGGCCAGTATATATCTGTAGAATAAACATGGCAAGTTTTTAGTTTGAAAATTACAGTGGACTCGATGACAGCTGTCATGTTAGGTGATTTTAGTTTTGGCCCTGGCCTTGGGGAGTTTTAGTTTTTCCAGATTAATTTTACGCAATTATAAAAATTACTTCCTTGTACCCCCTTTCCTGCTTAAAATCTGGAAATCAGTATTCATGTGCTGGCTGCTCTTGAATGCTAATTTGTGTGCAGTTTCATAGTCACAAGTTCATGGCTGTAAATTTCTTTTTAACTACTTCCAATCTTTTCTGCAGGTGCACTAGCTGAATGGTTGGCTGATCACCCAGTGATGATTAACAGTGTATTGCCATTGGTATTGCATGCTTTGGGCAACCCAGAGCTTTCCATATCCAGTGTTTCCACACTGAAGAAGATCTGTAGAGAATGCAAGTATGACCTACCTCCCTATGCTGCTAATATTGTGGCCGTTTCTCAGGTAATGATCATAGAGATTTAAAAACGATCTTTGCAGCAGCTAGTTACTGCATCTGCCCGCCTCCGCCCTTGCCTCAGCTCATCCACTGCTAAAATCCTCATCCATGCCTTTGTTATCTCTAGACTTGACTATTCCAATGCACTCCTGGCTGGCCTCCCATGTTCAACCCTACGTAAATGTGAGGTCATCCAAAACTCGGCTGCCCATGTCCTAACTCACACCAAGTCCGGTTCACCCATTGCCCCTGTGCTCGCTGACCTACATTGGCTCCCGGTTAATCAACGCCTCGATTTCAAAATTCTCATCATTGTTTTCAAATCCCTTCATGGCCTCGCCCCACCCTATCTCTGAAATCTCCTCCAGCCCCACAAACCCCCCCCCGCCCCACCCCCCCCCCCCCCCCCCCCCCCCGAGATATCTGCGCTCCTCTAATTCTGCCCTCTTGAACATTCCTGATTATAACCACTCAACCATTGGCGGCTATGTCTTCTGTTGCCTAGGCCCTAAGCTCTGGAATTCCCTGCCTAAACCTCTCCGCCTCTCTACCTCTCTTTCCTCCTTTAAGATGCTCCTTAAAACCTACCTCTTTGATCAAGCTTTTGGTCACCTGCCCTAATTTCTCCTTATGTGGCTTGGGGTCAAATTTTTTGTCTTAATACTCCTGTGAAGCGCCTTGGGATGTTTTACTACGTTAAAGGCGCTATATAAATACAAGTTGTTGTTGTAGAAGATTGAACTTAAAGTTCTTGTGCTGTCACTTTAAAATTAGAGACCATGGGACTTTGTGCTAGCCAACTGTGGGATTGAGTTGCACTAGAAAATTGTATTTACCTTCTCAGCATGGCGACTTGTGTGGTCCATGCCATTGATTTGGAAAAAAAAGGTGACATTTTGTTTGAGTCTCTCTACTGACAAAATGGTTGGAGAGATATTTGCTTCAAGGTGATCACCCATTTCCTGATGAGGAAAGAAAAAAAAGGGAAGGGCAGTGATTGGAGAGAAGACAAAATGTTTCTTTTTTTCCTCCAGTCCTATGCCTGTAGCTTTGTTTATTGGGACATCAGCCAATGATGTCAATCCATCAATTGGTTGGGAACTCTCCTGCCCATTCTGTTCTTGGTTTTCCTGTCTTATTGGTTGCTTCTAACGATGTAACGGATAATAACCATATGGCCAGCAGAAATCAATCAGGAACAAAAGACAGACTAGATAATGCTACATTCATTCATGTATACGGACATAAAATTTACAGCATAAAGATGTTGAATTCATGATTTTTTAAAAAAAAAATGTATTACTGGGTGACTCCCTTTTTCAGAAGAAATAAAAAAAACACAAACTGCTATATCCTAACTTGTTATAAAGCTAGATAATTTGTATTCCAAGCAGAATGTAGGTTTTTTTCCCTTTTAGTTTGCTATCACCCCTTGTAAGACAGAAATGGCATGAAGCCTTGGAGAAATACAGAATATTGATGTTTTTACATTATAATAAATTCCGCAGGTGTAATTCTTTATATTGTGTTCAGTTTGCATCCATTTTCCACATCTATTAATAATGTGATATTAATTCATATTTTATGTTGTATTTAACTTTCACATCCTTCTATACTTCAGTATATTGTTAGTGATGAGATTTGTTTGTGAAAGTCCAATAATTTAATACTGCTGAGAACGACTGAAAATACAAGAAGCTGTCGATTTGTGTGTAGGCCAAATGCCCAGTGGTGGTGCTTAATTTATAATTCACCTTTCTCTTCAGGTCTACATACACATTGCTCAACTTAAAAGAATGAGCAGTGTCTAGCTCACTGCCAGAGCTGGGTAGGGTACTGGGTAGGGTACCTAATGTTTCATGTGTGTTTGCAGGCAGACATAGGGGAGATAACACCTACCCCCTCTCTGTTTTGGTGTTGTATGTGTGTTTTTGAAATAACAGAACATGCTGGAAATACGCAGCCAATCCATCAACATCTAAAAGTACCCAAAGCTTTTAACCTGTCTTTTTTCTTTTCAGATGTTGATGGCCCTGGTGTATTTCCAGCATTTTTATTAATGTTATTCCTTATTTTTGATTTTATCGAATGCAAAATCAAAAACAAGTAAATTCGGCTTTGAAGAGCTGTTAATCTCCGTGTGCTTATCAGAAGTGGTATTTGAGAACCACCGCTGTGAAAGAGGTTACAGTTCTATTGAGACAGATTGTTAAGCAGGTGCAATTCTTAATTTTGTGTTCAGTTTGTATCCATTTTCCACATACATGTATATTAATGTGATAAATTAATTCAGCTTTTTAAAGTGTGTTTTTTAAAATTATTTGAAGGATTGAAATTTGTCAGAGTGAGATTTGTCAAACCTGAGGTTAAATGCTAGGTCAGCTAACATGAAACATGTAAAAGAATGATAACCTGGAGTTTTCTTTTTTGCTATTGTCTTCCACAGGAAGTTTTAATGAAACAAATTCATAAGGTCAGTTGACAAAATTTACTGATAGCCATTAAAGCTCTTGACATTTAAAAAAAATTAATTGATAAATGAGGAATAATTGCATTTACTTTTCTGCCTTTTCTATGTTTATAATTACAGCAAGGCCTGTTCCATGACAATTGTGCTAAGTCCGCTCACTAAAATAAGAATGTAGATGTAACTAAACACTTATTGCACAATTAATATTGAGCTGCCTCAAATTTTACCTTTTAGAAAATAGTTTTAATTGCCCTAAATTTCTGGACTAGAAATATGGATTCTAGCATTTATATAAAATTAATTTTAATGCAGCGAAATTTAAACTTAATACAACAAAAACAGGACCATACCATCAGATACTGAATGAGCTGTTGACATTTTTACTAAGTTATTTTTTTTTATGGGATGTGGGCGTCGCTGGCAAGGCCAGCATTTATTGCCCATTCCTAATTGCCCTCGAGAAAGTGGTGGTGAGCTGCCTTCTTGAACCGCTGCAGTCCGTGTAGTGAAGGTACTCCCACAGTGCTGTTAGGTCGGGAGTTCCAGGATTATTGGATATTAATCTGATTATATGTATAAGTCTTACTGCATCCTTTTTTCTATAGTTTCCATCTGCAAATATATTTTCGATCACTTTATGCATGAATATTGCTGGTGAATGAACAATTAATGACAAAATATAATTTTAGTAGGGCTCAAAATTAAGTTCACTGGACCACTAGACAGCAAGACCAGCAGTTGAAAAAGTTATTAACCTGACAGAAACATTTTTTTAAAAGCTGCTTAAAGTAACATTTACATACATATGTCTGCTGAGGGTGGGTTATCAAAAGCTCCTGCTGAAACATTTATCAGCATTCAAGTGTGTTCCAAAACCCAGTGGGCAGCCAAGTTTCCACTGTTGTTTGTTGTTTGATTTTACTGGTCTTGTCCTGGTGCTTGTTTTGAGCCCTGTTTTGGTAAATGTTGACTTTTGCTAAACACATACTAATTTCACTTGTTTTTGTTTTTATTTGGTACTGCAAAAATGCTACCATTGATTTTTTTTTCAAGTTTTAAAATCTTTTTTCCTTCACTGAGCTCTTTTTATTTTTCCCCTCTCTCAGACAAGTCAGTGTATGTGGCTGATGCAGGCACTGGGATTCCTGCTCTCTGCTCTCCAGGTGGAGGAAATCCTTAGGAACCTGCACTCCCTCATCAGCCCCTACATCCAGCAGCTGGAGAAACTTGCTGATGAGCCGGTATGTACGATGAAAAGCCAGCAGCTGCACAGCATTTGCCCTGAAACCAAGACTTCAGGATTGCATGAAACTGTTTTCTGTGCGTCTCTTGCTTCTGTCTCACTTCCAGTACTTTATTTTCATCCTTCATTTTCTTTAATTTTCCTCCTTACTTTATTTAGTGGGTGTTTTTTTTTGTTTTTCTTGTATCCTTGGCCTCAAAACATATTGTTAATCTGTGTCAGTTTGTTAAATTCCAAGAAGTGAATTAATGCCACATAAGTACAAAGGCAGGACTAAGCAAACTATCGTACAGCATTCATTTTGTATCCATCAATTTATAAGTAAATGCAAGCAATTCAGATTTCTAATGTGTGCAGTTGAATTCGGCTCTAGTTTTACATTAAGAATACATCTACATTGTGCATTACTAGCAATGTGATTAAAATACTATAAACCTCCATTTCCCTACACCAATATGTTTTGCAAAGAATGATATTTCCTGAAATGGCAACACTTCCAATCCTCAGAGCAAGCTGGTTTTAAAAACCCAAATGGTTAATATGTTTCCTGAGCAATTTGTGTGCTACAGAAATGAGAAAAATCAAAGACAAGGAAAGGAGATGCAACCTATTGAAACTCGTGCCTCAAGTACTCTAGATCATCCATTTTAACAACCAACTGAATTTTGTTTTTCTCTGCTACACTGTGTATGGCAGATTATTCTAAAACATTTATCACTAGTAAAAAAAACTTTTCATAATATCATGTTTTAAAGTTACTTTCCACAAATTCTAATGTAATGTCCTCTGGTCCTTCTCTTCTGGCTTATTTTGAATATCATCTTACCTATACCATTTAATCCTCTAATATACATCAAATGTGTTCCCTCCTTCCTCCCGTTTAGCTGGAATATTTCTCGACTGTGGAGCATGAGCTCTTTTTTTCTCATAGTTCAGCCCCTTTCCATTTGGGAATAAGCTTAAATGATTATCTCTGCACCCTAACCAATGTCTACATATTTTTGCGGCATGATGATCAGAACTGAAAGCTACTCTCGAGTGCCTTTTAAAACCTTAGCACAACATCTCGAGGCTTGTATTTCACCACTGTAACTTTCCCAGCGTTGTGTTGGTCTAGACATTGAAAGTTACGAGTTTTGCTACTGTTCTCCGATCCTGTTCCAAGTCTCTCAATACTAATTCAATTCCATTCGTAGGATCATAGAATTTTACCCCACAGAAGGAAGTCACTTGGCTAATGGTGCCTTGCACTTTTCCTGTAACCTTTTAAATTTTTCTTTTTAAAATAGTTATCCATGTCCCTTTTTAAAGCTGGTAACGAATTCTGCTTCTACCACTGTTTCCAGTGACCTAACAATCCTCTGCATAAAAGAAACCTCCTAACTCTGCCTTCATTCTTTTGATGATGATCTTAAAATCATATAATGATGGTGCAGATTTTTGACATGTGTAATACTTTATATTTATTAGTGTTAAATTTATGTTGCTATGTTTGCCCAGTGGAATAACCAATCTAAATCCTTCTGCAAGTCATTTTTGCATCTTCTGCCTCTCTTTTTCTCCCTATTCTAGTGTCATCAATAAATTTGACAATCTTGCTTGGTTTCTAGGTTATTGAGTAGATTAGATTAGAAACATCCAAACAATGACTCAATACCTCTTTTCCCCCTTTCCCATCTGACATTGCATCTCGAGTATTCTTTGTTTCATGTTTTTAATTAAGCTACTATTCATGTATTACCTTGATTTCCTGTGGCTTATAGCTTAAAAAGAAATCTTCCATGTAGAACTTCATCAAAAGACTTCTGAAAGTTCTTATAATCAGTATCATAGGGAGTTCTGCAATCTACTTTATCTTTAATGCCCTCAAAGAAGTTAGAGGTTTGTCACACAGGATCTTTCCCTTCTACATACATGCTGCCTGATTTTTATTAAAGGTATTGCTATATAGGTGCTACTTAAGCCTATTCTTTGGAGTAGTCTCTATTATTGATCAGCTAATGAAACTGTAGTTTGCTGGATAATGTGTTTCCTCTTTTAAATCTAGATTCTATATTTGCTCACTTCCTATCCTGTGGCGCCTTTCTAGCACCCAATGATTCATTCATAAAAATATCGAGTACCATGTCGATTTCCACCCCAATTATCTTCAGTATCCTCGGATATCTACCATCAGGTTTTAATGATTTGTTAATCTTATGTACCTTTAGCTACTTGAACACTTAACCTACTGACTTTGAAATCTTCTAAGATATTGGGTGTATTTGGAAAAAAAAGTGGATAACAAGTAAGCGTTATCCTCTTTAGTGAATACTGCTAGGAAATATTCATTGAATATTTTATCTTTTTTACCACCACTTTTACCTTTTAGAATTCTAATTTCCTCTCTAATTACAATTCACACTTACTGGAAGAATATTAGTATTGTGATTAGCAGGTTTTTCTATACTCAGTCCTTAGATCCATTTTGGCATTTTTAATATCCTAAACTGTTGCATTTGATTCCAGTGTTCCTAGTGTGTTCCCCTTCCTTTTCTCTTTGCCTTATTCACATTTTAATTGTCCTATATATCCACTTTGGGTATTGCTTGTTTAGATTGCACATCTTTCTTACATACTCACTTTATCTTACAAACTTTAGAAGTCTTGCAACATTTCAGTTATGTGAAGCTAGGATTGTACTCTTCAGTGCAGAGAAGAGATTTGATAGAGGTGTTAAAAATTATGAGGGGTGTTGATAGAGTAAAAAGGAGAAACTGTTTCTACTGGCGGGTGGGTCAGTAAGCAGAGGACACAGATTTAAGATAATTGGCAAAAGAACCAGAGTGGAGGTTAAGAGAATTTTTTTTAACCCAATAAATTTTTATGATCTATAATGCACTGCCTGAAAGGGTGGTGGAAGCAGATTTAATAGTAACTTTCCAAAGGGAATTGGATATATATTTGAAAAGGAAAATATTGCAGGGCTATGGGAAAAGAGCATGGAGAGTGGGACTATTGGATAGCTCTATCAAAGAGCCAGCACAGGCACAATGTGCCAAATGGCCTCCTTCTGTGCTGTAAAACTCTGATTCTATGACTGTAACCTTGTGCACTTCTTTCTCCCTTTACCCCACAATTGGCGCTGTACCTACAGCCACCTAACCCTGTGCACTGGAAATTCCTATGCTATTAATTCTCAACAACAATTTGGTTTCTGTCCTACTTGTTGCTCTGGCCCATCTACCTTCTCAGTATTCATAACTTTAGCCTCTGGTGGACAAATCGCTACCCTATATAATAAGGGTGTCTGCAAATGAATTGGAGCATTGAATATACTGTAACTTCACTTTTCCTTCACCCCAGCATTTTCCTTTGTTCCTCTAAGCTGCTTTGACTTTTTCTCAATATCCACTCTGTCCAGTACCCAAAACGTATTTAACATTTTTATTTTGAGTGCTACTCCACTATTGCCGCCTTCCCACCTCTCCTCGCCATCTTGCATACTCTGCCTCATCTGTCTGTGTCTTTTCCAGTATTGCTTTCCAAACATATTCTTTATGCTCCTCCTCCAGCTGATCCTCTACTCAGTTGTCTCTCTTATAGACTCCATTCCAGACATGTATCATCCATGAGCTTTTAACATTCAAGCCCTATGAGCACATGAACTCCTTTCTCCAATTCATGATCCTTGCCTTCAGGTCCTTGATTAGCAAGCAATGTTCATAATAGCCTGGTCTGAACTCCTCAGTTTTGCCCACTAGAATTGTATCATAGCTGCAGAAGAAAATGGGAGGTAAAATGAGAGCAGTCAATTGTGTGCATTGAGACACTGATCTAGATGTATTTATAAACTTTACAACCTCAAAGTATCTGTTGAAGATCGTAAAAATATTTTCTGCTTAACTTAAAATTGTTTGCTGCCACTCCAATCTAAAACCGCTGTTTAATGAAGCTTAAATTTAAAAAATATACATAGTATCTAAAATAGATGCATTTATATAACACCTTGTGACTCTCAAACATTTCACATTTTATATGCAATGAATTAATTTAAATTGCGGTGACTGTTACGTAGACAAATGCTGCAGCCATTTTGCGGCCAACGAATCTCACAAATAGCAAGTGAGGTTAATGACCAGTTAGCCTATTTTATGGTGGTATTGGTTGAGCAAGGCATTTTGATCAGGATATTGGGAAAACTTTCTGTTTTTCTTCAAATAGTGCCATGTAATCTTTAACATCCACTGGACCAGGCAGATGGGGACTCGGTTTAACATCTCATTCAAATAATGACAATGCAGCACTCCTTCAATACTGGATTGAAGCGTCAGCCTAGATTATCTGCTCAAGTCTAGGAGTGAGACTGAAAGATTCAACAGAAAATGCTGCAGATATTTAGCAGACCATGCAGCATCTGTGAAGGAACAGACTAGTTAATGTCAGCTACTGCCTGATCGCTGAGCGTCTCCAGCATTTTCTGGGGCTTTTTTGCATCGGATTTCCAGCATCTGCCATTTTTTTGCTAGTAGTACACACTGGATTTGGATTCTATGCAGAGCAGAATCCTTCCCACCATGCACCACTTCACAACTGATGCTCGTGTTCTATATTAGGGAATCTCCATTTTGTATGTTGCTACTGATGTCTTAACTTGACATATGCATGAAGCTTGATAGAAAAATTACTTGCATTTTACTTGCATCAGTCAGCTTGATGTATTTCTTGCATCAATATATCTTAACTGCATTGAATAGTCGATGTTAATTTATTCCAGTAAAGCCTTGCTATACCTGACCCGTTTTGTGCTGGGGGCTTTGCTGTGCTGTCAGTATTGCACGTGAATACATCACTGTATTGTTGCAGTACCTTGTCATATACATGGGTACTTTCAGCATTCCAGAGGGTGCTTCTGTCAGCCTGCTTCATGACTGCTTAGTGGGCTCCTTTTTAAAAAAAAAAATAATTGCACGTTTAACTTATGTTGGCTTGACTAAAATAGAATTCATTTGCATATGTGAACTTTTAAATTCTCATGTTTTAAGTTTTATTGCAGCCTTCCTGTAACTGCTGTAGGTGAAATTCAGGTTTCTTTTTGGTATGCTGGCACATGAAAAATAAAACCTTAAAGGTAGAATGAAAGCAGCACAAGATTAGTAGCTTTCTTTAGGGTGCAATTACACTATGGTCGTAGCATCCGTGCAAAGCAGTTTCACATAGCACCGATGCTAAAGCTATAATGTCAATCCTGGAGTTAGGAGTCTTGCTCTGCTTTGCTCTGCCATCAGGTTGAGTTCTAGCTCTGAATCAATACTATAAAATCACTTTGCACCAATGCTACAATTGTAGAGTAAATTTACCCTTAGAATGGCAATCACTACTTTTTGTTCTAATTTTTTGGAGTTCCTGTTCAGCTGGCAAGGGTTAAACTTGTGAATTCAGAATTCAAGCTTTTTAAAAAACTCATTGCCTTGCATTGTTTCCAAGACACTTTTATTAAATAAAAGCAAAAGCCTGCATGTGAGTATCTTTAATTTTAAGTATGTTCAAATTAATTTGTAAGCAGTAACTAGGGCCACCGTTTTACGGCGTCTGAATACATTTAACTCAGTTTCTTTTTGATTTTTTTTTACTGAGATCTTGAGCATCATCATGTTCCACAATTCTGTCCATTTACAATTAGCTGCAGTAATTTATGGTGACTGAGTAAGTTGATTTCTGTTTTTATTGCATGTTTTGGAAATCATTCCACAATTCTACTTTTTTTCCATTAAAACTGCAAATCGGGGGCCTTGATCATAACCTTCTTAGAACCTGTCATTGCTGTATAATCTCATCAATTTCAGAAGTGGGTTTGGTCTGATGCAGTCCTGCTAGTTATCACCTGTTGTCTCTGATACAATAACAGGCTACAAAAGTGGAAAGGTAAGGACAGTAAATGCCTCTTCAGAGTATCTTTTAACGTTGTTCAAAAAGTGTTTTATTCTTAAATGCTCATTTGGAAAGTTATTTTTATTCACTGCAAAATGAAATATAATCTGTTTTATTAGATCAATCCTACCTATGACCAGAGTGCTTAAACTGTAACATTCAAATTTAATTAATTGTCTTCTGTTGCATACTTGCAACAGGGATATAATTTTTTTGTAATGTGAAACAACTTGTGTTTGGCAGTTTTGCCTCTCATTACACCAAAGTGGGTGATTAAAGTGGAAAATTGTATGCTTTTGATATAAAGCAACTTCTATTGCTGAGTTTGATCTTATTGATGGTAATAAATTAGTGAAACCTTTTAGCATTGAGGGATGATATTGGCCAGAATTACCTCTTCCATCTAACACTCTAGCACCTGAGGGAATGTTAGACAGGTTATCCAGCGCAATCTATATATTAATCAAATTGTAAAATCTTGTGGAAGAAAGTAAGTTCTGCACCAAAGATTAACAACAACTTGCTGCTCTCTGTATAGCAGCTTTAATATAGAAAAGATACCAAGGTGTTTCACAGAGGGGGGAGAGGAACACTGGATAACAAAACTGGACCTGAGCCATTGTCGGAGAGTTGGGAAAGGTGACTGGAAGTTTGATTGAAAAGATGAATTTTGAAAAAGTTTTTCAATTTAGGGAGGAAATTTGAGAGAGTTGAACTGAGGTGGCTAAAAGTGTGAAGAGAGGGTGATCAAATGGCTTGAGTTGGAGAATTGAAAGACGTAGGAGGGAAAATAAAGCTAGAGGAGATTACAGAGATAGGGTGGGAGACAAGGCCATGGAGGGATTTGAGGATAAGGATTTTAGGTTCAATGCATTGGGATAAGAGGAGTCAACGTAGCTCAGTGAGAACATTGGAAAAATTCAGTCTAGAGGTTACAAAAGTGTAGATAAGGGTTGTGGGTGTGAGGTAGGGATGGTGATGTTTGATGAGGTAGAAGCAAGCAGGTTTGGTGATTAATAGGACGTAGAGTTTGAAACTCAGCTCTGGGTCAAAGTAGTTGGCAAGGTTTTGTATGTTTCTTTTCATTCTGAGTAAGTGGACGGGAGGGGAGGGAGAAGGAGGGCAAGGGGCGACTTATGGTGGGAGCTGACAATGATAATCCAGTCTACCCAGTGTTCAGTTAGAGGGAATTTTGGCTCATCCATGAATTCATGTCATAAGGCAGTCTGAGAGAACACTGATGTTCCGGGATTGAGGGAACTGGTGAAGAAGTAGATGTTGATATTATGTTCTCTGTGACCAACTTTTCTCTGAGCTACAGGGTTCCTTTGTACTATGATTATTAGGAGATAGTTAACACCCAAGTACATTTTACAAATTTTTTATACTGCCTAAAATCTTCATTTTCTAACACTGCCCCTTTACAGTAGGAATTTCTGTGCCAGTCAAAAGAGAATAATTTTAATGGGTCTGTTCAATGCAGCATTAGTGAAACCGTTGCCTTTACTGTTTACCATTGGTGCTGTTCGGGGGTCTGACTTTGTTCTCGGGTGGTTTTTGGGTAGGTAAATTAGCTTGAGTCTGTGAAAATAAAATCTGCAGGATGTAGGCCTTGCTATAGGCCCCTGTGTGGGATATTATGCCTCATCTAATATAACTAACTGAAGACATTTTGTCTCAAAGTCTAATACAAGTCTCCAGGAAAACGAAACTTACACATTTCCAGTAAAACACAACTTATACATTAACCGCTTACTTGTCTCGAGCACTCATACAATCATTTAAACACAGTATTATTCACATTACAGTTTCATCCGCATAACCATATATATTTTTAGGTACCCCTAATTTCTAACGAGAAGGGAGGGAAGTTTGATATATAACTAAAACAAACAATAAAAAATGTTAGTGATCATCTCTAGAAGCTGCATCCGGGATCTAGCACTACCATTTGTGAAGCTATAAATCACATTCTAGTATTTAACCAAGGCAAGTTATATTTATGCAAAAAAATACTCCATAAACTTGCAGGAATTAGTTTGAAGTGAACTCTCTGAAGGTTAGTGTTTTTCAGATTGTTTCATTTAACCAAAGGCTGCAGTAGAGCCAGTCCCTAGAGTGTGGATCCTGGTTTCAAGCTCCTTTTTCCAATCACAGCCCATTGTTTTCCTCCTGACAAAGTAGTAATACCAGATTTATATTTTGCATTATCTATTGTGAGAGAAGTTTTGTAAGCTAATTGTTTAGTTTTGCTGCAAATTATTTAACCCCATTACAGGTGCATTTTGACTTTGGGTCCACTTTATTGATTTGAAACCAAACAAATATTTTACTTTTGGTTTATTTTGCTGAGATGGGATTCAGACTAGCATACCACCATACAGCAAATCACTGTCACTACTATTCTTTTGGGGAAAGATGTAGGGTTCATTGTCTTTCCAGTAGGGAAGGAAAGTTTGGATAAACTTTGTTGGTTCAAGTTGCTTTTGTACACTTGCTGGCTGGCTGGCTCCAGAGTGCAATTGGCAGAGGTATAGGAATTAAGTGCATGCCCACACATTTTTTTAAATCGGTCAATCATCTCTTCCTCTCCATCTCTGGAAAAAAACCAAATCCCTAAAGCTCATCCTTAATAACGAGATACAGTGATGCACATACAGGCTGACTGGAGCAGTTTAGCAGTGATTGATAGTTTCACTGCTTTAGTAAGAGAACACAGTCAGGTAGAGCAGCTTTCTGTTGATCAAGAAAGATTGAAGAAAGAAAGATTTCTATTTATGGAGAGCCTTATCATGTCTGAGATGCATCTCAAAGTATTTGACACCTTTGCATTTGAAGTTTAGTCACTGTTACGTCGGCAAACACAGCAAGATAGCGCAAAAAGCAATGACACAAATGTCTAGTTCATTTTCTTTTTGATGGTATTGGGTAAAGAAGGAATGCTGGCCAGGGCGCCAGAAGAACTACCCGAGTCATCTGCAAAATATGCCATGGGATCTTTAACATCCTTCAACCTGTATCTGCCGCTCATGGTGCCGTCTCTTTACTGGGGAGACCAGATGCAGATTAGGTGACTGCTTTGCCAAGTGTCTCTGTTCTGTCTTCCAAGTGCAAACAAACCTTGTGCTCTCTGTGGCTTGCCATTTGACTTCCCCATCCTGCTCCAACTCTGACCTCTCCATCTTTGGTCTTTTACACTGTTCCAATGAAGCTCCACGCAAGCTTGAGGAACCACACCTTATCTTTCTGTTACGAGCTTTGCAACCCCCGGCTTTAAAATTGACTTTAATAACTTAGGACCTTAACTACACTTTGCCAGCTTATCCTGTTTACATTTCAGACCTGCATTACACCACACCTAGTCACACGTGTTCTCGGTGTCTCTTAAATGTTTTACATTTCTTTTATTACGCAACTGCCTATCATTTGATATCACTTCAGCATTTAACCATCTCCTGTGTTCCTTTTAAGCACCTTGTAAAAGTATTTATCCACTTCTCTTTGTTCTGTTCATTTTTAAACTTTCATCTTTATTTTTTTTGCTTGTTATAATGATGGATTACAATTGAAACATTAACACTTAAGTTCTGTTCTTCCAGATGTTGGTAAATGAGTGGTTCAAACCAAAGATTATGTTCCTTACGTAGCATTCTACAAGGATTCACTCAGTTGATTTATTACTACAGAATAAATTGCTTGTATTAATCATTTATTACATCTTCACTCTCTGTATTTACTTCTGTTTACACCATTTGTAACCCCTCCCATCCCATAGTATCCAAGATCCCTAGTTTGTTCCTTTGTTAATCTTGGGTGGGAAGATGGCTACAAATATTTCTCATTGATCTGAGGATAAAGTGTTCCTTGTGTGTTGGAAATGGCTGTAGTACATTGTCTTGAGGCTGATTGTTGAGAGATCTAGCTGAGTGTTAAAAGTGGGGCATTTGTAGATAGCACAATCCACATCTTGTCATTTTTCACGGCAATCATTTTGTTATGGGTGAGATGTACTTGACCACTGAATTTAATATAAACAGTCATCTCCCAAGCATGTTTCATCGCTTATTATTGAATTAAACTAGAAAGAAAGAGAGAACTTACATTTATATAGCGCCTTTCACAACCTCGGGACATCCCAAAGCATTTTACTGCCAATGAAGTACTTTTTGACGTGTAGTCATTATTGTAATGTAAGAAACACGGCAGCCAAATTGCACACAGCAAGGTCCCACAAACATCAAAGAAATAAATCACCAAATAATCTGTTTTAGGTGTTGGGGAAAAATGTAGGCTGGACACCGGAGAACTCCTCTGCTCTTCTTGGAATAGTGCCGTGGGATCCTTTACGTCCACTTGAGAAGGCAGATGGTTTAATCTCTCATCCGAAAGACGGCACCTCCAAGAGTGCAGCACTCCCTTAGTACTGCACTGATAGGCCAGTCTAGATTATATTGCTCAAGTCTCTGGAGTTCAACTTGAACCCACAACCTTTTGACACAGAAGTGAAAGTGCTACCACTGAGCCAAGGCTGACCCAAAACTGGACATAAAACCTGACCTACACCTTGCAACTGCACTACTTATTTAAAAAAATTAGATATATGAGCTAGCTGTGCCAATCCAGCCATTTTCTATCTGAATGGGATTGCAGATTTATGCTGAGTTACACAGAGTTTTGTGTGTGTGGACCTTCACCCCAGAAACTAGCTTGTAACTGTCCATATTGGACCCTTATAACCAACAGTGAGGAGAAACATTCATCCCAGTTGGGTTGTGCTTGAATTTTTGGTAAACTTACGTGGGCCGGAATTTTCCGGGGTGGTAGCGGGCACAATCGGTGGCGGGTTGGGTGGGAAGATTGTTATTTTTGAGGGACCTGCTCTCATCTCGCTCCCATGCACCTTTCCCCCAGGCACACCTGTTATCGCGGAGCCAACCCAACTGGCAGCAGCGGGGGACCCAATTGAGATGATTATCAGGTGGTTTACAGGCACTTAAGAGCCTTTTTTCACTTTTTAAATTTCCCTGCATGGCCGCGGGATTCACGCAGCTCGGGAACCACGTCTGTCAACCTGAGGCGGCGGGAGTTCTGTGGCCATTGCTCCAGTTGATTACTTGACAGCATAAAATGTTCAGTGAAAGCTCCTTCCTGACAGATGATCACATTCTTCAGGCAGAAGCTGTTGCTAAGTCCATTTCCAGCACAGATTCTGCAGGCTGCAAGTGTTTCCAGCAAAGTCTCCATCCAGTGTCACCTCATTGGAAGAAAACTCTCACCATTGGCAGAATGCTTCTGTCATCTGTACTTCACCTGCCATCTATTCCATCAACATGGGTGCCGTTTATACTGTCTCACCTTGGTCCTCAGAATCGGACCACGATAAGCCACAACACCAACCTTCTCCGCAATCACCTGATGCTGCACAGGACACAGGGCATCAGCACCCGAGCACATTGCTGCCAGGGATGGCCTCATCATGGCCAGATTTACTTAACTTGACGCTGTACACCCTGGCTGCCACATGATGCACCAGGTTGGCACCACCCCACACCAGCACCACAAAGCATCCCTACAATGCCCAAGCCATTCCTTTCACACTCATCACCATTGTGGGGGTACCATTATGTCTCACCATTCACTGCAACTCACTAAGCCACTTCCAAAGGTGCACACAAATCTGTCCAAGATTGGAGAGTGTTGAAAATAAAGATTTTTATGTTTGACACCACATTTACATAAACATTGCATAAAACACCCAAGTGGCTATCCTTGTGTGTTGTTAGTTGGTATGATTGCACTAGGATGAGAGTGATTGTGAGGGGTGGTTAGTGAGATGTGGATGTGATAATGTAGTTGAAGAGAGGGATGGGTGGAGATGCAAGGTAAGTTGATGTGAGTAAGGATGTGCAGGAGTAGGGTAGGGAAGGCAGAGTGATGGGGATGTGATGAGAGGCACAGTAGGATGATGTTGAGTGTGGCTTTGTACTAACGTTTCCTGATCTAATGAGATCATTGATACGTTTGTGGCACTGAACCCAGGTCCTCCTGAACACATACCTGCTTGTGAACTCCTCTGCAACCTGCAACCAGGCTGTCTTGGTCTCTTGGGAGGTCTCTTCCACCCATCGGAAGGGAAGAGAACCTCCCTGTGTGCTGTGACTCCCTCCAGAAGCAAATGGAGGGAGTCATTGGAGAGCCTGGGTGCAGCCCTCTGCCTCTATGCAGTCATTGTCAGTGTTTGAAGCACTCCAATGCTGTCGTGCACTGACCGCACTATGTTAGATTAAACTTCAAATATAATGTGGCCATGGTCCCTTTAAGGATGCGGAGATGCCGGTGTTGGACTGGGGTGGACAAAATTGAGAGGTCGCACAACACCAGGTTATAGTCCAACAGTTTTATTTGAAATCACAATCACCCTTTAAGGATCCCAGCTGAAAACGCGTCATGAATGACGTCACCGGACCCGCTCCATCTCATTGGGCAGGGTAATGCGCTGGACGGGCTTAATAGGCCCTATTAAGCTAAGTTAATTTTCAACAGCGGGATGGAGCCAGCAGCGGGGTCGCGACCCGCCATGGACACCGGCCGCACCTGACCCGCCCAGGTAGGCAAAATTCCGGCCGTGGTCTTTTTTTATTTTAATGAGGAATGTAAGAAGCATTGGACTGCTTATTTAATAACTCCCATTGTGTTACGTGAGCCATCTTTTTCCCCTCTTGCAACAGAAAAGACAACTGCATAATTAAATTTTGAGAAGTGTGGATGTTCTGGTCCCACATATTACTACATTCAAAGTGGACTACTAAAGTTGTGTAAGTATTTTACATAACTGTACAAGGACAAAAAAAAAATCCCCTGTATGGAAATAACCCCTTGCTGCTCCTCATAGAATTATTTGAGGAGGTAACAGACAAGATAGGTGGGGGGTGGGGTGGGGTGGGGAGAGAATACAGTGGATGTAGTGTACATGGACTTTAGGAAAGCCTTTGACAAGGATCCGCGTGGGAGATTTAGATAAGATCAGGGAGTATGGAATTAGAGGAAGGATAGCAAACTGGGTTAAGGATTAGATAGAAGGGAGAAAACAGAGAGGAGGAGTTAAGGTCAGTTTTTCCTGAATGGTTGGAAGTGGCTGGTGTTTCAGTTCTGGGGGCATTTCTGTTCACAGTGTATATCAATGATTTGGATAGAGGGTGTCGTATCTATGTTTGCAGATGATACCAAGATAGGAGGTATAGTTAATTTTTTTAGAAGACCAAAGGAAACTACAAAGGCATTTTAATAAGATGGAGGAATGGGTTTAAAAACTGGCAGATGGGATTCTGTGTCAGTAAGTGTAAGATGCAACACGGTGGCATAGTGGTTAGCACTGGTGCCTCACAGCGCCAGAGACCCGGGTTCGAATCTGACCTCGGGTGACTGTCTGTGTGGAGTTTGCACATTCTCCCCGTGTCTGCGTGGGTTTCCTCCGGGTGCTCCGGTTTCCTCCCACAGTCCAAAAATGTGTGGGTTAGGTTGATTTGGCTATGATAAATTGACCCTTAGTGTTAGGGGGGATTAAATATGTGGGGTTATGGGGATAGGATGGGATATGTTAGGGGGAATTAAATATGTGGGGTTACGGGGGTAGGGTGGGATATGTGTACTGTGGGGATTAAAGCAGGGACAGGGTACTGGATTTGGATGATCAGCCATGATCGTATTGAATGGCGGAGCAGGCTCGACGGGCCGAATGGCCTACTCCTGCTCCTAGATTCTATGTTTCTATGTATGTTTCTATGATGCATTTTTTGTTTTTTTTAAAATGCAGTAATTCTACTTGATGGAAGTTGGTTCAGTGCTTTGGAAGAGCAAAGTGACTTGGGGGAGTACAGGTTCACAGGACATTAAAGGCAGTACCTCAGGTTGATTAGACTGTAAAAAAGCTAATGGAATTCTAGATTTTGCCTCCAGTGGTATAGAATATAAAAACCAAAAGTTAAAGTGGGCCTATATAAAACCTTACGACTTCAGTTAGAGTACTGTATGTAGTATTGGACTCCACACTATAGGAAGAATATTGAGGCTTTCGAGGGGTGCGACACAGATTCACTAGGATGCCTGATAAGAGGAAGAACAAAAAAAGAAAGACTTGAAAAGTTGGATCTCTTTTCATTAGAACAATGCAGATATGGGACGATATAATAGAACAGTTGAAAATTATGAAAGGATGGGACAGAGCAGATAGAAGCAGACTTTTCAGTATTTGAAGGGTCAAGAACGAGGCACCACAGTACAAGATTAAATGTAAGTGATTTACAACTGAGGGTGGATAAACTTCTTCACACATGGTTGTGAGACTGGAATTCACTTCCAGGGTTGGTGGTTGAGGTAGAAACTCTGTCAACATTCAAGATTAGATTGGATAGGTGGATGAAGGAAAAGGATTGAAGGGATATGGAAACAGGATGGTAAATATAATTAGAACTGTTTACTTGCATGGAGGGTAAACACCGGCATGGACAAGTTGGGCCAAATGGCCTGTTTCCATGTTGTAACTTCTTTGTATTATCTATGTAATCAACTATGAATGTGCTCACTATAAAGGGACTGAATACAGCAGTAACTGAAGCAAGAAAAGTAACTGCAATTGCGACTAGCAATATTGCATTACATTACAAATACTGCATATGAAATCTATGACAAGTTTGCCATCTATTTAAATCTTAACAGGTTTCTTATAAATGGTAAGAAAAGAACTTTCTCATACTTTTTCATATTACTATTACATGTATAAGATTGTATTTGACACAATGATATACCTCAGGGTTTAGATGACTTTGAACCATTTGTGCTTTGCTAGTGCAGCTCATGATGTCATCTAAAACGTTTGAAGTGTTAAAACCTTGAAACAACCTCCTAATTGTAACTCTTAACTATGGATTCCATATAACCTCCTGGAGAGTGATCACATCAGTTTATGTCTCAGCATAATTTAAATGCTAATTAATACTGTTTCCTTTACTTCATGCCCAAATTTGTTGAATTTTGGAAAGTAAGCCACCATAGTGATTTTTTAAATTAATGTAAAGTAATGTAATGAAGGAGTGTTTGTGTAATCTATTAAAATTCAGACTAAATTTTACCTGTTTGGATGCCCTCCATGCATTAAATATGATGTGCAATCTCTGATGAGAGAAAAGAAAGATAATGACCGAAGCTGCAATGCAGGTTCCATGCTGTTCAGAACACAGTTTGTTAAAAGCTAACTATAGCCTTGTGCTGAAAGTGTAATTACCAGTTACTGTACATCTTCATTCTTGGTATTTTTTTCACTGTTATTTAAAGTCTTCCCTTTATTTGTTGCCAGCTCTTTTTTTATAATGCCAATTGATTGCTTCCTTTGATGAGTCCTCATTAACTGTACAGAAGAACTTCAGTTTGAAGACTGCACTTGTCAGAGTTGCCTCGTAATTTAATGGCAATAACTAGCGGGATATAGATTTACAAAGCCAAGAACTTGTCACTATAATGAGGGTTTTATTTATGGGTGCGTTATACGTGTGACTTTTCTTTTTGCAGAAGGCTGACAAACTTCTGATTTTCCTACAGTTAACGGGTAAGTCCTTTTGAGAGCAGAGGTGGCTAAGACAATTGATTTTTTTTTTTAAGTGCCAACCTTTTAAACTGTTCAAAAAAAGCTATTTATGATCTTGGCTCTTAAATATTAAATCACTAGTTCTTTCAGGAATTGGCAAATTTCAACTGATGTCTTAATTTTGAAATTAATGCACTTCTATTATAATTATTACATGTATAAGAATGCATTATATTCTGTTCATTGTTCTAAACTTAACAATTTCCATATTTAGCTCCAAAAGTACATATACATTGAAGGAGTCACATTGAATTCAAAGCTGCAATTTCTGCTACCTTGAGCGTCACTTTCAGCTCTTGCATTCAGTTTAACATCATGCTTTCAAAAAATTAAGGGTGGCGCATTTATTTAGGATAGGGTTTGTGAGCTAAGTTGAATTAACTTGGTGAAACTCCATTTTGCTGCTATACTTTGTTTTGGATCCCATCTATAGCTCCTATAAAAAGTTCGTACTCCATGCTGCTTATTTTCTGTAGCGCAAAACACAGCAACAAAGTTAAAGGATGTGATTTTATGAAAGACGGAGAGGTTTTTGAGCATCTGATCCTTGGAAATTGGTTTGGGAGAGGAGTGACATCTAGCTCCTAGCAATTGAGTTGGCATAGAGTAGTGTCTGATCCCTGGCAGTCACATTGGATGTAAGGGTAGTTCAGTAATCCTCAAGTGTGTATCTAGGGAATACATTCATGTAGCTCGATGATATAGGCAGGTTCGGACGCTGATTTTATGTTAATTCGGTTTTGCAAATACCTGAAGTCAGGGATTCCGAAATACAAAAAGCAAAACAAGTTTGAATACTATTTGTTGCACAAGCTAGGAGATGTAATTCACATGACTGACATAGTTTTCTGTCAAGTTAACAATTTGGTTAATAGCCCTCAATAAACTGCCTGGAGTTTGCACAGTTGGCTCTCCTAAAGGAATCTGACTAGACAGAATTGTTTCCTGCCCTTCCCGCCCGCCTGCCAGAAATGTAATCTTATTAAAGTTCTTCTTCTTGCAATGAATATATATCAGTATAATATATTAAAACCTTGCATTTTTCGAGACTTCATGTCAGCTTTTTCCATTATAAATTTTTAGGTCCACATTTTTAGTGGCATCTGCCAATGTAAGCTTGTCAGGCTGTAATTTGACCTCCTACCCAGCTCCTAAGCTATAGTGGTGACTGAATTATGTCTGTGCGCCCAACTGCAATTGTCCCATGCCCTCTAACCCTGCTTCACCTGAAAATATGCGTGGTCTTGACTCACCATGTGCAACGCCACATGACATTGACTGGTAATGTATTAAAACACTTGAGTTAGTAAAACTCTCACTCCCCAGCCCATTGAAATCAATGGGTAATGCTGTAATGGAAATGCCTATTCTTACTTTCTCCAGAAGTGGCACTGTAACCTCTTTCAGTCTACTACAACATAGGTAAAAGCTGTAGGCCTAGAAATTGGATAAGGCCCGAAAACGGGCGGGGGCATCGCCCTGCGCTATTTGCCTGCACCAGTTCAAAGTGGCGCAGGCAGCACACACAAATGCTTGGTGCAATGGCAAGCCCGCCAGAGAGCCTCTTGTCAGTGTCGAGGATCATGGAGGAGTCCGGCTCCAACATTGCACGGGGTTTTACGCAGAGCTTGAAGCCCATGATTTCCAGGATGGAAATGATGGGCAACTCCCTGAGAGACCTTGTGGACCCAGCCATGATGCTGGGTGTGATGGGCGATAACGCAGCTTCCATTGCAGCACAGGCGTAAGCGACCCAACAGTGCTGCAGTGGAAGCGCGGTCTCCTCTCCTGCAGTCTCAGCTTGCTGTCATGCAAACTCAGACTGCTGCCATCGTGGAAGGGTTTACGAGTGTCGAAAGGGGCTTGCCGGGTGTCACAGCAGTCCAGCAATCTGTGCTCCAACAGATGGCTAGGAATGCTGAGGCACTGCCCCGGGGGGGTGGCAGTTGCTCCGTGGAGCAAGAACCTTTTGTCTTCTCTCAGGATGACAGCATTCCTACTCCCACCACTGCCACTCCGCCAGTACCCTTGCTGCTGCCCCTCATCCAGCCAGCCCAGACTGCTGCAGTTCATGCCGATTGTAGTGCAGTCTACAGCTGGGCCTTCTAGGTCCACAGCTGGTCGAGATTGTCCAACAAGGCCATCTGCAGTCTCCCCCACTGAAAGTCAGCAGCTTTCCACCAGCCATGCTGCAGCCACTGGGGGAGCACTTTGTAGGAGCACTAGAGTAGGAAAGGGCACACGAGAAACAGACACTAAGGGAATGAATAAGGGTGATTAGTTGATTTGTTCTTTTGATTTGAATTTGATGTATTTATAAGTTATGTTTGGAATGTGTGTTTTGTGGTGGCTCTCATTTCAGCTTTGTGCCCAGGAGGACGCTGTGATGTTCTTTGACAGAGGGATGGTAAGATGGGAAGTGTTGAGCAACGGGGTTCTGGGGTTTCGTTCACTGGAGCGGAGTCTAATGAGGCGCTCACGGACAGCCCGTCCGGAATGGAGATATGCTGCCTGCCTCCACCCTTCCTCTTCCTCCTTCCTCTTCTCCTTCTTCCTCTTCCTCCTCCTCCTCCTGAGGTGGTCACGGAACCCGTGGTGGCAATGGCTGCGCGCTCATGATGGCCAAGTTGAGGCATGCAGCAGACCATCACGAAATGGGATACCCGCTCCAGCGTGTACTGGAGGGCTCCTCCCGAGCGGTCAAGACAGTGGAACTGTTGCTTGAGCATGCCGAAGGTCTGCTCAATGACGTTCCTCATGACAACATGGCTGTTATATGACTGCTGGCCACGAGTGGTGGGGTTGCGGAGGGGAATCATCAGCCAGGTGCAGAGCCCTTGTCTCTGAGCAACCACCCTCAGGTTTTACATAGTGGCTGGAAGATTGTTGGCACACTGGACTGGCGCAGGATGAAAGCATCATGACTGCTGCCAGGATAGCGGGCATTCACCATCATGATGCGCTGGGCGTGGTCGCACAACAACTGCACATTAAGTGAGTGGTAGCCTTTGCGTTTACAGAACATCTCAGGATTGGTATACAGCGCCCGCAAAGCCACGTGTGTGCAGTCGATGGCACCCTACACCATGGGGAAGCTTGCTATCCTGGCAAAGCCACATGCGCGCTTGTCCTGCTTCTCTCTGTTCAGAGAGAAGACAAAGAAGTCCCATCTCCTGGAGTACAGAGCCTCTGTGACCTCCCGGATGCAGCGATGGACGACGAACTGGGAGATGTTAGCCGTGTCTCCTGCTGCTGACTGGAAGGATCCGGTGGCGCAAAAATTGAGGGCCATGGTGACCTTGAGGGCCACTGGGAGAGCCGTCATCGCCCTGCTCTGAGGCTGCAGGTCTGTTTGCAGGATGTGGCAGAGTTCTGTGACCAGCCTCCTTGGTGAAGTGGAGCCTCCGAATACACTGCTCCTGGTTTGTGCGGATAGGAGAAGTGCTCTCGGAAGACTCTAGGTGGGTAAGGCCTCCTGCTGAGAGCCTTCCTGCCCCTCCTCCTCCTCCCTCTGCGAGCATCTTATCCTCTTCGCTTTCTCTGCTCCATCTCCCTGTCATACTCGAGCACGAGGGGGACTGAAAGTAGAGCCCCCATGATAGTGAACAAGTGGTGTGAGCAGAAGCATTTAAATGAGAAGCACCAACACTCCCTGTCACCTCAGCAACTTTAAATAATTTTAGAAAGCTCCAAACTGTTGCACAAACTTAGACAGAGCCAGTACAAATGAAAAAGCAAATCAGCTGCAAGTTGTTGATGATCCCTTTAAATAGCGCTGTTGGGGGCTCCTTCCATGCTGCTGAACGCATGGTAAGCTCATCGTGATTAGGAGCGGCGACATCCAAAATGGCAGATCATGCGTCAAATCAGCATTGCACACTCATTGACGTCACGATCTACCTCATTAAATATGTGGAGCGAGCACAGGTAATGGCAATGTTACCGATCTCTCCAAAATGGCGTTTGCCGCAGGGCCCGGCAGAAGGGAGGCGCCGCCATTTTTTTCAGCAAAACCAGCCTTAACGGCCGGTGCTAAACCCCCAAATTTCGCGGCCGTACTATTCCCTCTGACACAAGACCATGTGAGAATCACTAGTATTTTTTAAATTTTCTCTCCAATTATCTTCCCTCCTTTCCTGAATATATTGCGTCCTTGCTGGGTTAAGGCTCCACAGGTACTAGGTGCTAAACAGCTATCTCATCTGGGTGGCCATTATTCATGTCTGAGCTATGATGTGTGTTGGTTTGACCAAGTAGGGTGTTACAGCCATGCTTGATTCTGTCCACACTGGTGTACTTCCAGTAGAGGCTTGCTGAATATCAATTTGGAAATGGGAACCCTGGATCATTTCCTTCTCCCCACCCCATACCAAACACGGGTGCGGAGTCCACTTGTGACACCCACGAGTTGCCCTTGCTGAAATCAGCTACCTCAGCATATTAAATAAATTTTACAGAAATGGTAGAGAAGGGGAAAGTATTAGTGACATATGTAGAGCTTTTTGGATTATCAGTGTACATATATTCATGTTTTTAAAAAAAATATTGATTTATCTTTTAATTGGCTACTTAAAATATATATATATTCAAACTCCACTTATCAGAGGGACTGGATTTTTGTTAAAGAAAAACACCTGGGTAGCAAATTGTAGCTGAGGTAGGATTTGAAGTAACAGCCTCTGTGCAAAAAATGCAGGTGTACCCTCTTCGTCACCTCATCCAGCAAATTTAATTGAGAGCTGTGCCAGCCATATTCATTATGGTTCGTTTCTTTGTACCTAACTATAGTTTGAGGTGTACAGCAAGTGTGGAGATCATGATTGGTTACAAATGTATCCCCCACTGCTGTTGACAGCTTGAAAGCATCAGGTGAAATTGTAAGCATGTTGTTCAAATGAAGTGGAAATCTGTAGGCTTTTAATTCATTCAAGGCTCATTCATAATTTATTGGCAATTTAAAGTTTAACTTGATATTTGTAAATTAAAAATTGTTAACCTGGACAATTTTGAACAATGTGTGAAACTGAAAATGCTCTCCAAGTGACTGCCTGTGTAAGTGACAATTTATAGGCTATTTTTAAGTGGTAGAGAGAATGGATGATTATAACTGAGGGCTTTTTTAAGGGTGAGTTGTCAGGATGTGCACTCAGGGTAAGTGTGCTTCAACTGAGGACCACATACATATATGTAGGTGTATTTTGCCTCTCGTATGAATAAGTAAGTGGATCTCTCTTTAGTATCAATGTGTGTGTGTGTGTTGCAGGGAGGAAAAATGCACAGAAATGAATTACAGTCTGTTACCTCCTTGCACTAATGCACTGTAATAGCTTTCATTTGTACTTTTACAAAAATACAATCCTATGCAAATGGAATTAATATTCAGGTAGCCTCTTGTGGTTGGGGATAATTATGTTGCATGGTAGCCTGGAATGACAACATTGAAAAACGAGATCTCACTAACACTTACCCTGCAGAGTAAACAGGAACTCCATTAGCTAGCACAAAAAAATTGATGACTGGTACTTTTAATGTTAAATTGCCCGACTTGAAAGCTCTCTCACATTAAATGTGGGCTGTTTCCATTCTACCTGCATAAACTCTTTTTTCGGTAGGAGGGGTTGTTGACCTAACATGGCTGGCTGCACAACCTCATCTTTGGTTGTGAATGCCCAAGGCAACTAAAGTAATTTTTTATCTTCGTCTACTGCACCCAAGATTTTTAATTTAAAATGTAAACCTAATCTTTCAAAATTGAGAAGCTGCTGGGGAAAGGTTCTTTACTTATGTCTATCCTTAAAAAAAAAAAATCACCATCTTTTTTCCTTCACTTCTTTGTCCGTTCTCTTATCTTCTGCTGCCTTTTCAGGGTCATGGACTTTCTTTGTGATTTTCCTCAATTTACATTTATTTTTTCCTGTATCTAGTTTTGTTGGCCACTGAGTAGGTATATTTTTTTAAATCTTTTTTTATAATCAGTTTGAATCTTTTTTCAGTAACTTGTATCCTTGTTGCACTATGTAAATTTGATACTGCTTCTTGAAATTTTTAAGTCTTTTCTTATGTAACTTGTGTAATAAAGTATTGCTAATTTTGTTTTATATAAAAGTAATTTGTTTCCAGTAAAAGTAATTATTTCAAGTTAATCACTCAGTCATTTTTCTTTGTATTAGATTTATTTATTTATGTACCTACCGTGATAATTATACTCATGTTAATTATTATGAATTGTTATGGCCATTATGAACACACTTAAGTTTTGATGCTGTAAGTATCGATCATTTAAGTTGCTCATAATTCTGTTCTGTTTTCATGCAATTATAGCTTTGTTTTTGACCTTCCCTTGCAGCCAAATCCATCAAATAAACTAGCAATAATACATATTTTGGGTCTGTTGTCCAATTTGTTTACCACATTGGATATCAGTCACCATGACGATGAGCCAGAAGGCACTGAAGCAAAGAAAAAACCCACCTTGCAAGGACCCAACCCTGTAAGTACTAGCAGTGGTACTAACATGGGATTCTCATGACTTGATCTTAGTCTTTTTAGAAATAGAATGCTGTTTATGTAGCCAGGGACATATTTGTGGGGGATTTTCTGTTTTATAAATTCAATTTGAGGTTCAAAAGCAACTATTAAAGGTCATGATTTGTCCACAGGTTGTGGTGGTCCTCCAACAGGTCTTCCAACTCATACAGAAAGTGTTGTCTAAATGGCTGAATGATGCTCAGGTTGTTGAGGTAAGGTAGATCGTTAAGAAAAGTTGGATTTGATTAAATGCATTTAGTTCTGTGACTTGTTGATTTCATTTTTGAATTAAATTTATCTTCCTTTTCATATACACAATGTGGCTTTTTAATGAAAATGAAATCAATTGGGGGACTGATTATTGTCTGATTCATGGTCATGTTTGTCACTAGCAATAACAGCAAGTTACATTTATGTAGCACCTTTAATGTAGAAAAACATCCAAGTCAATTCAGAGGCATAATCAGAGAAAAATAGATGCCAAGACAAAGGAGGTATTAGAAGGGGTAACCAAAAGCTTGGTCAAAGAGGTGGGTTTTAAGGAGGTCCTTAAAGGAAGAGAGAGAGGTGAAAAAGCAGAGGGGTTTAAGGAGGAAATTCCCGAGCCTGGGTCGTCGACCGCTGAAGGCACAGCTGTGTGTTGGGGTGAGGGACGAGGGGGATGCACAAAAGACCAGAATCAGGGGAACACATAGTTCAGGGGGTTGTATGGCTGGAGGAGGATACAGAGATGGGGGCCACCTTTTCGACCAATCTTTTGATTCACCCATCCTGATATCTCTTCCTTTGGCTAAGCAGTCATTTTTTTTCCTGATTGCACCTTTGTTAAGTGCAGTGGGATTTTGTTAATGTTAATGACGCTATATAAATGCAAGCTGATTTTCTTTTTGATCCCTCACATAGTTACTGAGGTAAACTATTCTCCTGTGGAAAGGTAGTGTGCTAAGGTGAACCAATTTCCACATAAGAACCGAGATTAAATCAGTGTTAGTCACCCTGGGCATCTTTCATGCACCTGCGTTAGTTGATTTTAGAGCAGTTCTGGCAGATGTCTAAGAGTAAAGTGTTCAACCAGTCACGTCAAGCTGTGGAAGGTGCATATAAGAGGGAATCCACATTAGTGGAAAAGGTAAGTTGCCAATCTGCTCCCAAAAATTAAACTTTCCATATGTGATATAAAAATTATAAAAGCAATTGTACCTCTTGTACAGTCAGGCAAGTAATTGGCTGTTCTCATTTACTCCCATCACATAATGCTATTGGCACAATGTGGGAGTACACTAATGTGTATTGCTATGGAGAGCAGTGATGAATGGATGTTTTTGGGCTGAAGGGATGTAAAAGTGGTGACCCTCAGGGCTCAGGGTTGAGACCATTGCCCTTCTTACATACATATAATCTGGACTTGGGAATGGGCGTATAATATCTCAATTTGCAGACGAGAGAAAAATAGGAAGCATGGTTAGCAGTGAAGAAGACTGTAAATAACTTTAGGGGAACATAGATTAGTAGCATGGGTAAATAGAAGTCAGATGAAATTTAATGCCGAGAAATGTGAGGTTACACATTTTAGGAGGAAGAATAAAGAGAGGACATATACACAAAATGGTAAAACTTTCAAAGGAGTCGAGGGACAGAGAGTTGAGGGGGGTGGGGGGTAGTTAAACTCGCTGGGTGTAGAACCCATGGGACTGGGTGGGATGGTGGTTTTACACACCGGCCAATATTACTCTCCATTGACTTCAGTGGAGAGTAAAATCGGACACGGTGCAAAACCAGCGTTGTACCTGATCCAGTCAGTTTCACGAGGGGTGGGGTAGGTTAAAAATGCCCCCATGGAGTTTCAGATAAACAACTCTCTAAAGTGGGAGGACAAGTTGATGAAGCTGTTGTTTAAAATACCATATGATTTTATAAATAGGGTTAGATAAGCAGAGGCAATGCTAAACGTATCTAAAGTATTGGTTATTGCCAAGAGGAGAGCCGTTGGAGGATTCAAAATTACGAAAGGGCGGCAGAATAACTGATTGGTGAGTCGGTAACTAGAGGGCATAAGTTTAAGATCAACACAAAGAGAACGAAGGGAGAGGGTAGGGTACATTTTTTTTGCACAGAGGATTGTTAAAAATACCTTTTTTTTTAAAGGAAAGTGGATAAATATTTGAAAAAGAAAAAATTAAATGGGTATGGAGAAAGGGCAGGGCAATGGTATTAAGTGGCTAGTGCAGAGAGTCGGCACAGGCAAGAAGAGCCGATTGGTCTCCTGCGTTGTAAAATTCTTTTATTCTATTATGAAGACTCACTCTGATTTCACCACATTGAAGTATTCCAGTTTCACCCAAGCATTCTACTGAAGCCATTCGTAGAAACAAGATGTTTATCTGCCATATTTGTGGGCAGATCGAAGGGACTGAGAACCCATGGCAGCAGCAGTATTGCAGAGGCCTTGATAGTGGATCTCTAGCCCACTGTCTCGGGCAGCGAAGGCCATGATGTGCAATGCAGGGGATTTTAAATGGGGGAGAAAAAAAGCTAGAAAAGCCTCATTTTAAAACAAAGTCATACTTTCTAAAAGCTGCTGTCAGAGTTAACCCCCGAGTACATGAGACCTACATTTGACTCTGATGAATAAAAAATAACTAACTTATTTGAGCTTTTGCACTGTGATAATTGAGATTTCATTTTTTTTCTTTCAAGGCTGTTTGTGCAATCTTTGAAAAATCTGTGAAGACTCTTCTGGATGATTTTGCTCCCATGATTCCACAGCTTTCAGAAATGCTGGGTCAGATGTACAGTACCATCCCACAGGCATCTGCATTGGAACTAACACGACAGGTAGAATCCATGAATGTTATTTTTTTTTTTAAAGTTCTTCCATTGAACCAACTGAATGATCTTTGATCTTTGTTTTTTGTTCCACAATGGGAGGAAAGTCTAATTATTTTTTACTGAGTTTTTAACACAATTTCACATTCCTCTAAGTGGATTTCTGATGGTGTACAGACTGCCAAACCTATCCTGGCCATATAAAGTACTTGTGAAATAACAGTATAAAGTCATGAAATAACTAACCAGTATGTGGATTAAATCTACCAGCTAGGCATAGCTTCAATCCCTGGTCTGTGGTGGGTTGTGTGATTGCAACTGTAGCAATCGGCACTTAAGATTAGACTGTCTTGAGCTCGGGAGGGGCAAAAGTCAATCAAGGTTCCTACTCCTAATCACTATTCAGTCGCCTGCTGAAAACTGCATCTATGCAATTTGGGTGAGCACAGGATCAGGCTCAACTGTGATGATCCCACTGTCTAAGAATCCAGCAGAATGGCCACTTTGTAAAAGGAAGATCGTGTTTGACTAATCTAATTGAATTTTTTGATGAAGTAACAGAGAGGATTGATGAAGGGATGAATGGATGTTGTCTACATGGATTTTCGGAAGGCGTTTGACAAAGTACCACATAGAAGGCTGGTTAACAAAATTGAGGCTCATGGAATAGGTGGGTCAGTGGCAGCTTGGATAAGGAATTAGCTTAAGGACAGAAAACAGCGAGTTGTGGTAAATGGCTGTTTTTCAGACTGGAGGATGGTAGACAGTGGTGTTCCCCAAGGGTCAGTGCTGGGGCCACTGCTTTTTTGATATATATAAATGACCTGGATATTGAAATACAGAGTAGAATTTCTAAATTTGCCAATGACACCAAACTTAGGTGTGTGGCAAACAGTGATGATATCAATCAACTGCAACAGGACATAGAAAGGCTAGCAGAATGGGCAGACAAGTGGCAGATGGAATTTAATACAGAGAAGTGTGAAGTGATGCATTTTGTCAGAAGGAACAGGGAGAGGCAATATACACTTAATGGCACAGTTTTAAAGAGTGTGCAGGGACAGAGGGACCTGGAGTTAATGTGCATAGGTTCCTGAAGGTGGCAGGGCATATTGAGAGAGTGGTTAACAAAGCATATGGGATCTTGGGCTTCATAATTAGAGGTATTGAGTACAAAAGTAGAGAAGTTATGCTGAACCTTTATAAAGCACTGGTTAGGCCACAACTGGAGTATTGTGTCCAGTTCTGGTCACCACACTTTAGGAAGGATGTGAAGGCCCTTGAGAGGATGCAGAGGAGATTTACCAGAATGGTTCTAGGGATGGGGGATCTTAGCTACAAGGACAGGTTAGAGAAGCTGGATTTGTTTTCATTAGAGCAAAGGAGGTTGAGGGGTGATTTGATAGAGGTGTACAAGATTATGACGGGTTTGGATAGGCTAGATGGGGAAAGGCTGTCCCCACTAGTTGATGGTACAAGGACCAGGGGACACAGATTTAAGGTTTTGGGCAAGAGATACAGGGGGGGATGTGAGGAAAAACTTTTTTACACAGCGAGTGGTGATGACCTGGAATTTGCTGCCGACGGAAGTGGTGGAAGCGGAGACACTCAATGTTTTCAAGGAGAGACTGGATAGGCACTTGAGGGAAATAAACTTGCAGGGCTACGGGGATAGAGCGGGGGAATGGGACTGACTGGATTGCTCTACAGAGAGCCAGCACGGACTCGATTGGCCGAATGGCCTCCTTCTGTGCTGTTATGACTCTATGACTCTGTATTCTCTTGGGTACAGAAGCATTAGCCATCCCATAAGTGGGCTGAGCATCTTGTGTGTGCCCATACCACCCAATATCTAACTATATGATTGCAAACTCAGGGGTGTAACATTAGAAGCTCCTTGTGATCTGAACCAGATATTTGTATCCTTGTGCTCCTTTAATCTCTTTGAAGGCGAACTAAGAAACACTTGGTTAGATGGGCCAGATACAAATCATTTAAACTGCTGTGAGTAAACATATAGAGCAACAATTCTGAAGGGATTCACTTAACAACAACAATATACATTTATATAGCACCTTTAAAGTAGTAAAATATCCTAAGGCGCTTCACAGGAACGTTATCAAAAAAAAGGAGAGGTGGAGAGGCTTTGGGAGGGAACTTCAGAGCCTAGGGCCCAAGCAGCTGAAGGCACGACCGCCAATGGTGGAGCGATTAAAAACGGAGCTGCACATTGAGCCCAGAATTGAAGGAATGCCGAGATCTTGGAGGGTTGTAGGGCTGGGGGAGGTTACAGTGATGAGATGGGGCAATGTCATGTATTCACATGATGCACTGAGATGATGCACTTCGCTTTAAAAATCCAACATTTAAAAGTAACTTTTTTCTTCCAATACTTTTTGTGGGGAAAAATGCTAAAAAAAATCCCAAAACATGACCAGTATAATTGGATTCATTTCTCCTATGGAATATGCTGGTAGCTGAAAAAATTACGCCATGCTTGTACGAAATCTACACCTCAGGTACAGCTGGGGTAATGTAGATATCTGGAAAACGGGGACTCTTTGTTGATGTAATCCATCCTATTTTAACACACATAATATGCTGGAATTGCTCCACAAAGTCACTTCTCCACTGTGGTGGCTGAAGTTTTCTTCCAGTTTGAGGTTGGTGATGGTTCTCATGGAATTTGTCTGTCTTTGATCCTTTTTTAAAAATTGTGACAATGTGACTCTATGTAAAATTTATTTGGGTTGTTGTCTTTTTCAGCTGGTGCATATATTTGCCAATGATCCAACTCATTTTGTCCCAGTAAAGGCTCTGTTCCTTCTTGTTACATCTGTGACCCTCTCAATTTTCCAACAAGGTAGGCGACCATACTTATAAATGTGGATCATTTGGGAATCCTAATGTGTACTGCCAAATCTTTTTTTGTATTTGTGTGTGAACCATGATGATCAAGCTAGTGGTTTTCCAATATGGGTTTCCTGATTCTTACGATATTCTGTGAGTTTTGTGCAACCCTGCATTCCTGCCAGAATCAAAGAAATAAAGCTTTCCACATCTAATTAGCAATGAAAAGTGACTTTTACATATTCGATGCAGATAATAAAATGTCTGGCTGCTGGAAAACCACCTGTGTTGGCCACATGCTATGACCCTAATTTGTGACCTTGGATTTCCGATAATCTTTGCTGATAGACAACGGAATGTGGATAAGAGGAGAAGCTGATTTACACTGTCGGCAATTTCCCCATGTGATGAATTGGTAATTTCTGTGTGTGCATGGAGAGAAGGGTTGAAATGTGTGAAAGCGAGCAGATTCTTTTCAGGATGATTACAGGGTCAGTCACTCTATGGTACTATTGTGCACCGCTGATTGCCATCTGCGCATTTTGTGAAGCGGGCTGCCTATGGGTGAAAAATTAAGTTTATTCCCCTTCTTAAAAAAATTCAAATGGAATGAGATGAACATTAAAAGAGAATTTTCAATTGAAAGGATAATTGGAAATATGGGAGTGAAACTGGGAAAATTGGAAGGAAATAGTCTGGAAAGAAGAAAGATGAAGGATTATTAAATAAATGTAAGGAAAACAACTGATTTACAGATTGGGTAGAGTTTCCGCTTTGGGCGCAATAGGCAATCCGGGCGCCAGTTGTGCTCGAAATTGCACTGGTTTTTCGAAGTGAAGCTTTCGTTCAGGTTTCCGCTCAAACTCATTTGCATAATCACAAACTTGGAACCAGTGCAATCGGCAGTGTATTAGAATGTAATTGTGTTTGTCCCTTTGCAGTAAAAAATATTCCTTGATGTATTTAAGAATGGTAACTTGGTGCAGTTTTATTAATACAGCTGAAATTGGGCTTATCACAAAAATAAGGATTTTTTAATAAAGCGTATCTAGTCTAACGCCTATGAGTAACCTGATTTTGAATAACTGAAAATGGCTTTAAAAAAACTATACAGAACCGTTTACTAGTTTCATTGGTGTACACTAGTCAGTTTCTTAGTAAAGATGGGCACTGGTACCTTTGCACCTTTTTTTTTAAAGTTTAATTTGAAGAACCTCTTCAAAGGCCTGCAACAGACACAATTGGCAGAAACTCGCCACGCTCATTAATTCGATCTGGGGGCGTGAGCAATTTTGTGGGTGGGGCTGGCTTCTAGATGTTTTTAAAACCAGCGCAAAAGATGGCAGAAACTCGCTTTGTGCTGGAAGTAACTTGCACTTGAAATTCCTCGATCTTTTACACTGGTTTTGCCGATTTTAGGCGAATTGTGCTGAACGAGTGCAACCTAGCTGAAACTCTACCCCCTAATATTTAGGAGTCCTTTTAGTCTAAATGGCATTCCGTGGTCACTTTAGCTTGTACAATATAAATATTCAAATTAGACAACTGTAAAGGTTATGATATGTTGGAAATTTGGCTCATTTTTAGGCTTGAAAGGGTTAGGTTATTTTATTTAAAAAATCATAACCTTTTTTTAAAAAGTAAATTGTTAAAGAATTATATTTTGTTGTTTCTGTTTCTTTACGCTTTTGTTAAAGATTTTGCTGATGGTGTTATTGGGGAAACTGTCTTCAGCTCATTTTCATTGTTGAACGGAATCATTGAAACACTCTGGCTGCAAAGTAATTAAGTGTTCTTCTGTTGCTTTTATACCTTCTCTTTGGCTTGGTGTCTCAACACGATTTTCATAGGAACATAGGAATTGTCTGACAGAAAAGACCCACGGTCTATCTAGTTTGCCTTCCACCATCCTGGCAGTCGTATGATATAACAATAATGGAATCAATCACGTATCAATTAATCTACAACATACCCAGAAATGAGGCACGGTAAACCCGTCACTGGTGGAAAGTTTTGAGAACCATAACTCCAAAATCTCCTGTTCCTCCCTTGCATGCTGCACTTACCATATTTCATGTCTCAAAATACTCGGATACTGTACCCAAATCAACACTTTCTGCTTCCACCATCTTCCGAAGGAGCTTGTTCCATAGATTTACCGCGCTCTCACTGAAATAACGTTTCCGCAGATTAGTTTTGTATTTACCCCATTCAAGCTCAGGTCATGTACTCTGGTTCTATGTTCTGGACAAAATGAAACAGTTTGTCATGGTCTACGTTATCTAGTCCCTTTTTAGAATCCTAAAAACATCAATCATATCACCTCTCAACCTTCTCTTTTGCAATGAGATAATGCCCAATTCATGCAATCGCTTTAATAAGCCAATCCCTCCATCCCTACAATCATTCTGGTTGCCCCCTTCTATATCCTCGCAATAGTTAAAATATCATTTTTGTACTGCGGCAACCAGAATTGTACACCGTATTCTAAGTGCAGTCGCACTAATGATTTATAAAAGTGGCAGGATTACCCCACTATTTCTGCTCAATATTGACCTTTTATTTCTCACTACCACCAAGAATTGTTGCGATATATTCCAATTTATTGTCAATAAATACCCGCAACTCTCTTTCATTTTCCATGCACATTACTATCTTTCCATTTAAGTAAAAGAGCCTTCCTGGATTGTCTCCATCGGAAGTATTTTTCTATATTGAATTTCTGCTCAATACCCAGGTACAGGAAACTTTCGTTTATCCGGCATCGACGGGACCGGCGTGGTGCCGGTTTATCGAAAGTACCGGATAACAGAGAGTTATATCTACCGAGGCTATTTTTAACAAAGAGACTCCAAGCAGCACAGGAGAATCTACTCCTGCTACTGCAATGTTTCGGACTTGCGACAGCGCCAGGAGGCCGAGTAGTGGCACTTTTGAAAAGTACCCCTACTGACTAAATCGGCGTTCTCGGACTCGGACTCGGGATCGGCAACATTGCCGGTTATTTGAGAGGATTTTTCGGAGCACTCTGCGTTCGCGGAGACTCGACTGCGACTCGGCAACATTGCCGGTTATTTGAGAGGAGTTTTCGGAGGATGATTTTTGCCGGTTAAGCGAGAATTCCGGATATTTGGGTGCCGGATAAACGAAAGTTTCCTGTATATTCAAATCCTCCTGCAGCTTATCCTGTTCAGGTTGGCAGTCTAGTAGCTTCATTAGCTTTGTATCCTCTGCAAATTTAGCCACTGCGCTTGTGACCCTAGCTCCAAATCATTTATTAAAGAAAAGAAAGACTTGCATTTATATAGTGCCATTCACGACCACCGGACACCTCAAAGTGCTTTACAGCCAATGAAGTACTTTCTGAAGTGTAGTCACTGTTGTAATGTAGGAAACGTGGCAGCCAATTTGTGCATAGCAAGCTCCCACGAACAGCAATGTGATAATGACTAGACAAACTGTTTTTTTAGTGATGTTGATTGAGGGATTAATATTGGCTAGGACACTGGGGATAACTCCCTTGCTCTTCTTTGAAATAGTGTCATAGGATCTTTTACGTCCACCTGAGAGGTTTAACGTCTCATTCGAAAGATGGCACCTCCCTCAGCACTGCACTGGAGTGTTGGCCTAGATTTTTGTGTTCAAGTCTCTGGAGTGGGACTTGAAACCACAACCTTCTGACTCAGAGGCGAGGGTGCTACCAACTAATATTAAACAAAAGCAGTCCCAAAACAGACCCCTGTGGGACACCACTGGACTTACTGAAATCCACTGCCTTATCTCTATCGAGCTCCTTTGTCACACCCTCAAAGAAAATCAGTGAATTAGATTGGCAAGACCTCCCCTCATGAACCCATATTGGCTTTCTTTTAGGATTTTATTTCTATCCAGATTCTCCATAATTATATCTTTAAGGGTTTCCATAACTTTATCCACAATGGACAGCAAACTCGCTGGTCTTTAGTTTCCCAGGTCACTTTTGCTACCTTTTTTAGCAATAGAAGTAACATCGGCCTTTCTCCAGTCCCCAGGCACCTCTTCAGTATTCAGTGATTTCAGGAAGATTTGTTCTAAAGTTCCTGCATTTACGTCCCTTTCCTTAAGGATCCTTGGATGCATCTTATCCGGCCCCTGAGAATTATCTACTTTAAGTTTACACAGCTATTCTGCAACCATACTGGTAGTAATGTGAGTAGTGTCACAACTTACCTCTGCAACACCCTCTAGTTTCTTTTTCAGATCAAATTAGTTACATGTCTCTCCACCTTGTGAAAAACTGGGGCACATCTGCAGCCTGTGTAGCATCAGTTGTCGTGCCCTCACCTGATCCCACTTTCAGTGCCCCCCCATCCCTAATTTTTCTTTTTCTCTTAATTTATAACTAAAAAAATCTTTCAGTATACTGGTGGTGAAAGAACTGTATGGCGTTGCTCATATGTGAAGATTTTTTTTTTCCCAGGACTTCAAAGCTGTGGAACTCCTTACCTTCCTCCTACAGTTTACAGGCTTTTAAAACCAAACTTCACTTCTCTCCTACTTTTTGACTTCACGTGTTCTGCGCTATTGCCCTTCAAGTTTCTGAATCTTTTTAAATAGGACAATATCAGAGTAAAGGAGAGGTAGTCATTTTCGACTTTCATTTTGTTCTGGGGACTGTATAACTGCCAGTGGCTTGAAGCCCACTTTTAACTTGCTTTAAAACATTTTTTAAATGGTCACTTATGTCGATTAATAAAAAACTAAAAGTCTTGTTGCCTCTTATTGGTGCAAACTACCCACTAGATAGAGCCAATAAGCAGCATTCTTTGAATGCATTTGTGCTGTGTGAAGCAATTATTCCACAGCAGTGTACATGAGGGATGTAACTGTCACTACTGCTGGAATGCTGTCTAAAAATTGTATTGAGCTGCCAGTCTTGGCATGTTCCATACCAGTTCCCTGTTGATGCTATCGGCATTTAACATTCGACTTTTTTGTTAGTTTCTTTGTTTAAACGTTGAAAGGCTTTTTGGTTTTCACTGCTCTTTTTCTCCAGCTCTGGTGTTTATTTTTATTCTTTTGTTGGCTTCCCGAAATTCTGTTTTTCTTGTGGGGTTTTTTAAACAAAAGGAAAGGTAAAATCAGCACTTCAAAATGTTCCCTGTACTGACTCTGGTGGCAATTGCAGTGAGAGAATTCAATCCAAAGCAAGGCAAAATCAAAAGTGGCTCCAAGAAGAAGGGACTCGTGTATAGGGAGGCGCAGTGATTCCGAGCAATGTTCCCTCTAATTTTTTCTTGTACTGAGCAGGCCACAAACTCTTTGAGCTCGACCTTTTCGTCAGTGAGCAAATTTTAAAACAACAATAACTTTTACAACAGCAACCACTTAAAAGCATATATACTGTAATGCCATATTGCTACCCAACATCTCAGATCATGAGACAATCAGACAAGGTTTTATACAAGTTTAATATAACTTCTCTGCTTTTGGATTCTATTCCTCTAGAAATGAGCACCAGTGCTTTTATTTGCACTTTTATGGCTTTTTTAAGCTGCGTTACTACTTTTAATGATTTGTGAATCTAACCCCTAGATCCCTTTGCACCTCTACCCCATTTAGACTCTTAGGGGTAAAAATTCACTTGGTTGCGCCTCCCGTTAGCGCCTTAAGAGGGCGCTAATGGGGCGTTAAGCCGCTAACGCCCGGGCGCAGCGATGTTTGCGCCGCTCGAGAACTTAACTTGAGATTGTGCGGCGGCGCTAAAACTTACCGCTGCGACCACCTGCGCGCGCAGATTATGACGTCATTCCATGGTGCAACGCCCTTGGGGCGCCCCGGAGCGGAAATTGAGTGGCGCCCCCTGCCTTACCGCCTGGCGCTTCCAACGACCGGAAGACTGGAACGCTATCAATCGGTGTGGGGCTGGGGGGGGCGCTATTTAAAGGGGGCCTCTTCCTGTCTTTTTCTGTGGTCGACATTTATGCACCACTCGTTCTGAGAGAGAGAGAGAGATTCGGAGAGAGAGAGAGAGAGACTTCTACATTGACTCAACGCTTTGTGAGGTAGTTTTGCCTATTCATCCTAACTTTGTTGCTACTTTAGTTGCTGTACCTCATTACTTTTCTGGCAAAGAGAATATGGGGGCTGCACTGATTGGGGGCGTCGTCCTGCTCCAGCTGAATCGGAGGATACAGAGACGCAGACAGAGAGTGGCAATGATGGCCAGACGGAGGAGGGCCATCAGGCGCATGTACAGGAGAGCTTACCCTCCCAGGGTATATCGTGAACAGCTCTCCTACATCCATATGTCCGAGGAGCTGTGTTTGCGAAGGCTGCGATTCAGCAAGGAGGTGGTCACTGAGCTCTGCCACCTGCTGCAGCCAGATCTGCAGCCTCAGCTGAGGTCCAGGACGTCTCTGTCGGTGGCAGTGAAGGTCACAGTGGCTTTGAACTTCTACGCCACTGGCTCATTCCAAGCTGCTGTTGGGGACCTCGCCAATATCTCCCAGTTTGCGGTGCATCGCTGCATCCGGCAGGTCACCAATGCCCTCTTCAGAAGGAGACGAGACTTCATCTCTTTCCCTATGACCCCAGACAAGCAGCGTGACCGTGCTCTGGGCTTTGCGAAGGTAGCGGGCTTCCCCATGGTGCAGGGCGCCATTGACTGCACGCATGTGGCTTTGCGTGCTCCGCGAGAGAATGCAGAGGAATTCAGGAACAGAAAGGGGTTCCATTCCTTGAATGTCCAGTTGGTCTGTGACCACAGACAGGTGATACTCGCTGTCAATGCCCACTATCCGGGCAGCTGCCACGATGCTTTCATGCTGCGCCAGACTACTGTGGCAGAAGTTTTCGAGGCACCGCATCAGCCAGTTGGTTGGCTTCTCGGGGACAAGGGGTACGCATTGAGCACCTGGCTGATGACACCGCTCCGTACGCCAAACACCCCTGCTGAGCTGCGGTACAATGAAAGCCATCAAGCAACCAGGAACATTATTGAGCGCACAATCGGCGTGCTGAAACAACGGTTCCGCTGTCTGGACCATTCCGGAGGAGCCCTGCAGTACTCGCCTGAGCAAGTTTCGAACTTCGTAGTCGTGTGCTGCATGTTGCACAACATGGCAATCCTCAGGACCCAGCCAATGCCACCAGGCCTTGTAGCACCACCAGAGGAGGAGGAGGAAGAGGACGAGGACGATGATCATCAGCAGCACCAAGGCGGGAGGGCGGCCCACAATGGTCAAACTGCAAGGGCCGTCCGTCAACGACTAATAGCAAGCCGCTTCTAGGGCCCCTGCCATTGCTACAAACATTAATCAACCCAGCACGCAACCCCTAAGCCGGCCAAGGCACCAATAATTCCAACCACCAGCCATGTATATTTTGAATACAGAAACTTATTTATTTTACAAACTCTGTGTGTGTCAATTCCTCATGACAAACTCATAGAAATAAACACAAAAAAAGTCAATAACATAACTGGTTCTCATAACCTGGAGATAATGTCCAAAACACTAAACAAAAGTTGGACCATGAACCTCGGCCTTTAATAAAAAAATGACCAGCATTTTGTCACACCTCCTACTTTTTGCCCTTCGAGGGTGATCTCCTTCCCTTGCGCACTTCCCCCCTTCTAACCCTACTGCTCCTCCGTAATGGGACCTCAGTGGCTGCAGCAAGGCTGGTGGAAGGCTGCTGCTCGTCAGACCCTGACACTGCAGATGCCCCTGAAGGACGGCCTCGACCACTTCTGGGCCTGGAGGGCCCGGCTGCAGACTGCACCAACTCTGCATGGGCGGCAGCAGTCTGTCCTACAGGCGGTGGCAAGTGCAGTGGAGAAGTGACAGTGTTGGCAGCAGGAATGCTGTCATCGTGCGAGAGGACAGCAACTCCCTGCTCGCCCGACACACTGGCACTCCCACGGGGCAGCACTTCAGCATCCGGAGCAATCTGCCGGAGAACAGATTGCTGGCCTGCTGCGGCGCGGTGACAGCCCCGGGGACATGTGCACGAACCATCGAGGTTGGCAGCAGTCTGTGCTCGCGTGGCCTCCATCTGAGTCTGTATGAGAGCAGTCAGAGGTGGGATCACGGCAGCCAGTGACTGAATTGCAGCACTAAGCGTTAGTGTGGCATCCGCCTGTGCTACAGCGAAGTGCTCCACACTCCTTGCCAGTGACTCAATGCATTCGGGCACCCTTCCCACTGCACCCATGAGCTCAGTGTGCATGCCCACCGCCTGGGTGTTCATTTCTGCAATCAGCCGCTCCTCCTCTGCGTCCATTGCAGTAGGAGTGTCTGGCATACTCTCCCTCTGGGGAGAAGGCCCCCGTTCTTCCCTACCCCCCCCATGGCGTTGCTGCAGCCCGCTGGGTCCTGGAGCTTCACCATCATCAGCCCCTTCCCCCCTGCTCCCCTCCGGGGAAGGCGTGTTCCCAGTGTGGGCATGGGCTTCCTCGGGAGAGGGTGGCACTGATGCTCTGGCTTCCTCTTCCTCCTCAGCTGCAGCATCACTCCCAGTGGCAGCTTCAGGGCCCGTCTCCTCAGCTGGTGAATCACCATCTGAAAGCAGGGAGGTACAAGAGTGGCTTTAGCGTGAGGACAGGGTGGCAGTAAGGGAGGAATAAGTGCAGCGAGTTAGCAAGTTGTATTGAAAGTGTCAAAGGCTGGTGTTGTGAGGGACAAGTGGAAGGACAGAGGACAAAAAGGTGATGACCTTACCATTGCTGTCCACAACGGGGTCGGCGTCTCCCGTGGCGACGGGACCAATCACCCGGCTTGCCACAATCCTGTGGACGCGCTCCTCCAGATCGCTGAGGGGTTGCAGCTGAGGCCGCCCTCCACCTGTCCGTTGCTGCTGTCTCCGATTATGCGCCAGCTTGGCCTGTAAGAAAAAGGACAGCATCTGAGTAAATATACAGCCATGGTCTTGCCTGATGTGCCTCCCATAGGTGAATAGCCCTTACATTATACAGCCATGGTCTTGCCTGATGTGCCTCCCATAGGTGAATAGCCCTTACAATATACAGCCATGGTCTTGCCTGATGTGCCTCCCATAGGTGAATAGCCCTTACTGTATGCAAAGTGTGGAATGTGTGTGTGTGTTTGATGAAAGGGCCATAGGTGTTGGATGAGTGTTGTGCATTGGGGATTTAAGACCCTCTGGCCATAGAGTGAGGTTGAGATGGAGGGATGGAGAGGTATTGAGAAAAAGCCACTCACCCTGACGACCCGAGTGAGGTCGTTGAACTTTTTGCGGCATTGAGTATGGGTCCTGGGCACCATGCTCCTGGAGGAGACGCTCTGAGCCACCTCCCTCCACACTCTTCTGAACTCGCGTGGCAAAGGCCTCCTGCCACTCTCAGGGAACAGCATACATCGTCTGCGCTCCACTGCGCCAACCAGAGCATCCAAGGCCCGCTCGGTGAAGCGATGAGCGCGTTCTCTCACCCTCTCCATGCTTGGCAGCAAAATGGATTCACAGGTCTCTCCAGGCTGAGATTCAAGGCTGCAATGAGCAGGGTGTGGCTGGGGAGCAAGTGCCCCCCCCCCCGCTTTAAGAAGTGTCCGGCGCCAGTGTGTCTGTGTTCCCTCGCTAACTGGCAGCAGCTGCGCTGCGCTCGCGCGCTGAGTTAGCGCCTCACTCCTTGGCCTTTGCGCCTTAAGACAGGTGTGCAGCGCCTGCTTTAGCGCTCCACTCACCTCCCGGGGCGGTAAAAGTGAAGTTTCCTGTCAGTGCCGATAATTAGCGCCAGGCGCTAATATTTGCGTCCGGACGATATTTGCGCCCCAAATGGGGCGCGACCTAATTTCTACCCCATATTTTCCAAGGAGTAGGTCGCCTCCTTATTCCTCCTACCAAAATGCACCACCTCACACTTATCTTTATTGAAATTCATTTGTCATTTACATGCCCATTCTGCAAGTTTGTTTACAGTAGAATTAATTAAAAGTTTTTAGTTCGTCATGTACAAACTCTATTTAATAAAAAATTACTTGTCAGAAATGACTGGGATATAAAAGAACTGCATAATAATGCATTAATACTTCAGAAACATCACTCAGTTACATGGTTATGCATCGACAAACAATCCAAAAGCCCAAGGTGAGCTGAAAGAGGCATATCTATTTGTGCAATTTGTATTAATTTTAAAGTTTTCAATGTATTAGCCCAACCCTCATGTCACTATAGCAGTGGCTGCACAAGCAGCAGGAGCAGCGGCTTTGCTATGGTGCTGACGTGCTGTATGTCCACATAAGTAATTAGAATGTGAGTGCGAGCCAGCACTGAGTGCAAGTCAGCAGAGAGTGCTGTGAGTTTGGGTAAGTGGGAGTAGTTCTTTAATTGTTAGTTCTCTTTAAATCATTCTTGATAAGAGTACTTAAGCAGTTTAAGTGAAGGGAAAAGTTAACTATTTGGGATTCTGTTGGTTTAAGAAGAGTAAAACAAGGTTACACTGCAGTAGCAGTAAATTGGCACAGCAGGCAGTGGAAACCAGTTTTCTAATCAATCAGCAGGGGTCAAAGTCAGAGGGCGGGGCCAATTCATTGGTACCCGTATATAGGTGGAGCTGTTGCTAAACCCGAGACACTACACTAGTAGTGTCTCCCACCCTCCCACCTCCTCTAACCTTTAGGGGTAGAGGGAATTTAAAAGGTAGGTTCGATTTATATTTTGTTTTCAGGGACTTAACTTAATAAAGTAATATAAGGGTTAAGTCATGGCAGGAAATCTCGGAACCGTGTCGTGCTCCTCCTGTGCTATGTGGGAAATCAGGGACACTTCCAGTGTCCCTGACAACTATGTGTGCAGGAAGTGCGTCCAGCTGCAGCTCCTGACAGACTGCATGGCGGCACTGGAGCTGCGGATGGACTCACTCTGGAGCATCCACGATGCCGAGAACTTTGTGGATTACTCATTTAGTGAGTTGAACACACCGCGGGTAAAGGCTAGGTCAGACAGTATCTGGGTGACCAAGAGGCAGGGCAATATCAGGAAGGTAGTGCAGGAGTCCCCTGCGGTCGTCTCCCTCCAAAACAGATATACCGTTTTGGATACTGTTGGGGGAAATTACCTACCAGGGGAAGGCACCAGCAGCCAGGTTCATGGCACCATGGCTGGCTCTGCTGCACAGCAGGGCGGGAAAAAGAGTGGTAGAGCTATAGTGATAGGGGACTCAATTGTAAGGGGAATAGACAGGAGTTTCTGTGGCCGCAACCGAGATTCCAGGATGGTATGTTGCCTCCCTGGTGCAAGGGTCAAGGATGTCTCGGAGCGGCTGCAGAACATTCTGGAAAGGGAGGGTGAAGAGCCAGCTGTCGTGCATGTAGGTACCAACAATATAGGTAAAAAGCGGGAAGAGGTCCTACAAGCAGAATTTAGGGAGCTAGGAGCTAAATTGAAAAGTAGGACCTCAAAGGTAGTAATCTCTGGGTTGCTACCAGTGCCACGTGCTAATCAGAGTAGCATGAACAGGATAGCGAGATTAAATACGTGGCTTGAGCAGTGGTGCAGGAGGGAGGGATTCAAATACCTGAGGCATTGGAACCAGTTCTGGGGGAAGTGGGACCTGTACAAAAGGGACGGTCTGCACTTGGGCAGGACTGGAACTGATGTCCTCGGGGTAATATTTGCTAAGGCAGTTCGGGAGGATTTAAACGAATATGGCAGGGGAATGGGAACCTATGTAGCGAAACAGGGGGAAGTAATATGCAGTCAGAAACAAATGTTAGAAGGGTGAGAAACAATAAGGGAAATCCGAGTAAACAAAGGCAAGAAACACAAAGGGCCATACTAAATCATAAGTCTAAAAGGACAAAGGGTGTTAATAGAACAAGCCTAAAGGCTCTGTGTCTTAATGCAAGGAGTATCCGTAATAAGGTGGATGAATTGACTGTGCAAATTGATGTTAACGGATATGATGTGATTGGGATTACAGAGACGTGGCTCCAGAACAATCAAGGCTGGGAACTGAATATCCAGGGGTATTCAACATTCAGGAAGGATAGAATAAAAGGAAAAGGGGGTGGGGTAGCATTGCTGGTTAAAAAGGAGATTAATGCAATAGCTAGGAAGGACATTAGCTTGGAGGATGTGGAATCAATATGGGTTGAGCTGCAGAACACCAAAGGGCAGAAAACGTTAGTGGGGGTTGTGTACAGACCTCCAAACAGTAGTAGTGAGGTGGGGGAGGGTATGAAACAGGAAATCAGAGGTGCATGCAAAAAAGGCGCAGCAGTTATCATGGGTGACTTTAATATGCATATAGATTGGGCTACTCAAACTGGAAGCAATACGGTGGAGGAGGATTTCCTGGAGTGTTTAAGGGATGGTTTCCTAAACCAATATGTTGAGGAACCAACTCGAGGGGAGGCCATCCTGGACTGGGTGTTGTGTAATGAGGAAGGACTAATCAGCAATCTTGTGGTGCGAGGCCCCTTGGGGAAGAGTGACCATAGTATGGTGGAGTTCTACATTAGGATGGAGAAGGAAACAGTTAATTCAGAGACCATGGTCCAGAACTTAAATAAGGGCAACTTTGAGGGTATGAGGCGTGAATTGGCGAGGTTAGATTGGCAAGCGATATTTAAGGGGTTATCAGTGGAAGGGCAATGGCAGACATTTAGAGATCGCATGGATGAACTACAGCAATTGTACATCCCTGTCTGGCGTAAAAATAAAAAAGGGAAGGTGGCTCAACCATGGCTAACAAGGGAAATCAGGGATAGTATTAAAAGCAAGGAAGTGGCATACAAATTGGCCAGAAGTAGCAGCAAACCCGGGGACTGGGAGAACTTTAAAACTCAGCAGAGGAGGACGAAGGGTTTGATTAGGGCAGGGAAAATAAAATATGAAAGGAAGCTTGCGGAGAACATTAAAACGGACTGCAAAAGCTTCTATAAATATGTAAAAAGAAAGAGGTTAGTAAAAACAAACGTAGGTCCCCTGCAGTCAGAAACAGGGGAAGTCATAATGGGGAACAAAGAAATGGCAGATCAATTGAACAAGTACTTTGGTTCGGTGTTTACTGTGGAGGACACAAACAACCTTCCGGAAATAAAAGAGATCAAAGGATCTGGTAAGAGGGAGGAGCTGAGGGAAATCCTTATCAGTCGGGAAAAGGTGTTGGGGAAATTGATGGGACTGAAGGCTGATAAATCCCCAGGGCCTGATGGTCTGCATCCCAGAGTACTTAAGGAGGTGGCCTTGGAAATAGTGGATGCATTGACGATCATTTTCCAACATTCCTTAGACTCTGGATCAGTTCCGAAGGAGTGGAGGGTGGCTAATGTAACCCCTCTTTTTAAAAAAGGAGGGAGGGAGAAAGCAGGGAATTATAGACCGGTCAGCCTGACATCGGTGGTGGGTAAAATGATGGAATCAATTATTAAAGATGTCATAACAGACCATTTGGAAAGTGGCGACATGATAGGTCCAAGTCAGCATGGATTTGTGAAAGGGAAATCATGCTTGACAAATCTTTTGGAATTTTTTGAGGATGTTTCCAATAGGGTGGACGGGGGGGAACCAGTAGATGTGGTGTATTTGGACTTTCAGAAGGCCTTCGACAAGGTCCCACACAAGAGATTGGTGTGCAAAGTTAAAGCACATGGGATTGGGGGTAATGTGTTGACGTGGATTGAGAACTGGTTGGCACACAGGAAACAAAGAGTAGGAGTAAATGGGTACTTTTCAGAATGGCAGGCAGTGACCAGCGGGGTACCGCAGGGTTCGGTGCTGGGGCCCCAGCTGTTTACATTTTATATTAATGATTTGGACGAAGGGATTAATTGTAATATCTCCAAATTTGCGGATGACACTAAATTGGGAGGCAGTGTGAACAATGAGGAGGATGCTAGGAGGCTACAGAGTGACTTGGACAGGTTGGGTGAATGGGCAAATGTATGGCAGATGAAGTACAATGTGGATAAATGTGAGGTTATCCACTTTGGTGGTAAAAATAGGGAGGCAGACTATTACCTGAATGGTGGCAGATTAGGGAAAGGGGAGGTGCAACGAGACCTGGGCGTCATGGTACATCAGTCACTGAAGGTGGGAAGGCAAGTGCAGCAGGCAGTCAAGAAAGCAAATGGCATGATGGCCTTCATAGCAAGGGGATTTGAGTACAGGAGTAGGGAGGTGATGCTACAGTTGTACAGGGCCTTGGTGAGGCCACACCTGGAGTATTGTGTGCAGTTTTGGTCTCCTAACTTGAGGAAGGACATTCTTGCTATTGAGGGAGTGCAACGAAGATTCACTAGATTGATTCCTGGGATGGCCAGACTGCCATATCAAGAAAGACTGGATCAACTGAACTTGTATCCTCTGGAGTTCAGAAGAATGAGAGGGGATCTTATAGAGACGTTTAAAATCCTGACTGGTTTAGACAAATTAGATGCGGGCAGAATGTTTCCAATGTTAGGGAAAACTAAAACCAGGGGTCACAGTCTAAGGATAAAGGGGAAGCCATTTAAGACTGAGATGAGGAGGAACTTCTTCACCCAGAGAGTGGTGAATCTGTGGAATTCTCTACCACAGAAGGTTGTTGAGGCCAGTTCGCTAAATATATTCAAAAGGGAGTTAGATATAATACTCACAACTAAGGGGATCAAGGGGTATGGCGAGAAAGCAGGAATGGGGTACTGAGGTAGCATGTTTAGCCATGAACGCATTGAATGGCGGTGCAGGCTCGAAGGACCGAATGGTCTACTCCTGCACCTATTTTCTATGTTTCTATCACAATACAACCAGACAACCAACAAATATAAAGTGCTTTAGTTCACAGTATTAAAAAGAATTGAACAAAAACAGGTATCCGTATTTCCAACTTTAATCACTTCCATTAATAAATGTTGTCTTCTTGAACTAGCGCACCCACCCCATGTAATATGTCACAAATGCAGCACTTATTCACAAGTGCAGAAAAACACATACACAATTTGCGTCACCAAATTAAAAACAAAAAGCAGGAAAAGCTATGATTTAACAGAAATAAACATTAATCTTTCTTCCTGGACAGGAAAACCAATCAGACTGATTGGAAATATTTACTAATATGTTGACGTAAAGATGTTAATTTATGAATTTTGCTTCTAATGCTTTTCTCAAACATTCTCCACAATATTAATCCCTGCTCTTATCACGAGAAGTGTTGAATTATTTTAGGTACTTCCCAATTAAATAGTGGGAAACAAACTTCATTGCATTATCAGTTTAATCGAAATATTTTCTGTGTCTTTCTGCATAAACAAATAGTAGTTTCTGCTAAAGTGTCTTCCTGCAATTTATTACACATTATTACATAACTCGTGTTTCTAATAACACTCCACTAAACGTTTGAGAGGAAATCTATATTTACATTATTCCTGGGACTTGTTCGGACTATAGAATGACAGACAAAATAAAATGGTTTGTGTTTTTCCCCTTTTTTGGTTCTCTTCCTAAACGTCTTAATATTTTTTAAAAAGTCAATAAATAGTTTTATGTAACTCCTACAAATTCTCCCCACCCTCCCCCTCCTCAAAAGCATGGTCGCATGTTTGTGTAAAGCTACTCACTTCAGTCAATCATTCAAAATCAAATATTGAGAAATTTCAATTTTAAAATGTTTTAAGCATTTCAGAACCTCTTTAAAAACGTTTGGACTCCACGACCTGGTTGAAACTTGTTTAGATGAGGGGAACATTGATTTTTGTTTCTGTTTCTTCCAAAATCATATTCGAAACTTAGGGGGGAAAAAGTGATTTTAACACATTTTTTGTGAAAAGTTCATTAAAAATCTTTAAATTCTTTCAACTCTCATTGCAGCTTTGACAGAAGTTGCTCCAAGTTTCTCTTTCCTTCTTCAACACTTTCAATAAACATACAACAAAAAATAATAACATAAACTCCAATTCCAAACGGAGCTCCAATAAGAAAGTGAATAAAGTGGTTAAACTTCCTAAGAAGGCGGCGAGGTTATCTATCCCCAGCCTTGGCGACGAGTTGGGATCAGTTTTAAGAACATAAGAAATAGGAGCAGGAGTAGGCCATTCGGCCCTTCGAGCCTGCTCCGCCATTCAATGAGATCATGGCTGATCTTCTGCCTCAACTCCATTCACCGGCCCTATCGCCATATCCCTTGATGCCCTTACTAGTCAGAAATCTAGCGACTTCTGTTTTGAATATACCCAATGACTGAGCCTCCACAGCCCTCTGGGGTAGAGAATTCCAAAGATTCACCACCCTCTGTGAAGAAATTTCTTCTCATCTCAGTCCTGAATGGCCTACCCTTTATCCTGAGGCTGTGGCCCTTGGTTCTAGACTCCCCAGCTAAGGGAAACATTCTCCCAGCATCCATCCTATCAAGCCTGTAATAATTTTGTATGCTTCAATGAGATCCCCTCTCATTCTTCTGAATTCAAGAGAATACAGGCCAAGTTTACTCAATCTCTTCTCATACGACAGTCCCACCATCCCAGGAATCAATCTCGTGAACCTTCATTGCACTCCTTCTATGGCAAGTATATCCTTCCTTAGGTAAAGAAACCAAAATTGTACACAGTACTCTAGGTGTGGTCTCACCAAGGCCCTATATAATTGGAGTAAGACTTCTTTACTCCTTTACTCCTGTACTCAAATCCTCTTGTAATGAAGGCCAGCATACCATTTGCCTTCCTAATGGCTTGCTGCACCTGCACATTCACTTTCAGTGACTCATGTACAATGACACCCAGGTCCCTTTGAGCATCTGCATTCCCCAATCTTTCACCATTTAGGAAATACTCTGCCTTTCTGTTTTTTCTACCAAAGTGGATAACTTCACATTTATCCACATTATATTCCATCTGCCGTGTTCTCGCCCACTCACTGAGCTTGTCGAGATCCCCTTGAAGCCTCTTCACATCCTCTTCGCAACTGACACTGCCACCTAGCTTTGTGTCATCAGCAAATTTGGAAATGTTACATTTAGTCCCCTCATCCAAATCATTGATATAGATTGTGAATAGCTGGGACCCAAGTCACAGCCTGCCATTCTGAAAAAGACCCGTTTATCGCTACTCTTTGTTTTCTGTCTGTTAACCAATTCTCAATCCATGCTAGTATATTACCCCCAATTCCATGTGCCCTTATTTTGTTCGCCAACCTCTTGTGTGGGACCTTATCAAAGGCCTTCTGAAAATCCAGATACACCACATCTACCGGTTCCCCTTTGTCTACTCCACTAGTTACATCCTCAAAGAACTCCAATAGGTTTGTCAAACAGGATTTCCCTTTCATAAATCCATGTTGACTCTGCCCAATCTTACTATTAGTTTCTAAGTGCCCAGTTATTGCATCCTTTATAACAGATTCCAGCATTTTCCCAACTACTGATGTGAGGCTAACAGGTCTGTCGTTCCCCATTTTCTCTCTCCCTCCTTTCTTAAATAGCGGGGTTATATTTGCTATCCTCCAATCTGCAGGAACCGTTGCAGAATCTATAGAATTTTGGAAGATGACAACCAATACGTCCACTATTCCAATGGCCACCTCTTTCAAAACCCTAAGATGTAGCTTATCCGGTCCCATTAATTTTGCTAGTTTTGGAGAAGTTGTTTCCTCTTTTTTCTGCTGCTGTTCCCACCGTCTCTCACAGACTCTGAGATACAAACAGAGGCGCAAGCTTTTTCCCCTCTCTCATAACATGATTTAAATAACCCTTATAGACTCTTTCAAAAAGGGGACAAAAGCTGACAAGATTTAACTGGAACTTACCGCGGGACATTCAACATCACTTTCCTGTATTTTTTTCTGGCTTTAAACAATTTTCTGAATTTAAAAAAAAAT